>JAUTXW010000519.1:0-212042 GCA_030620095.1 Kuschelorhynchus macadamiae | reverse complement strand
GCCATTTTCCCGTATCCCGGTAGATTTAACATTGAGCGATAAATGGCGAAGCAGCACTTCGAATGGTCGGACCAATTCGATTTTCGCTAGGCAGCGATGAGCCAAACGTCACGCAAAAGACCAGCGGTAATAAGGCATGTTCTCGTCAAAGCGGGATTAGTGAGAGGGGCACATATCACTAAAGATTTGAGATTTAATCGAAGAAAAAGCCATCAGCAAGTTAAAATATTTTTGGGATCTCTATCACAAAATGTAAATCCCTTTTTATTATAAAAAGAAGAGCTGTTCAATATTGCATTGGACAATAATTCGCAGTATTTGTTAAATGCAGAATGTGAAGGAAATAGATGAAAAATGATTTTTTATTGGAATGTTCTGAACGACCCGGCTCAATTTTACGAAATTATAAAAAAGAATCCCATATTTATTTTTTCAAGCATAAAAACAGAAGGTCAAGATTGGGACTAAAGTGCAGAAAAAGACTGTTAAAAGTGTCACTAGACCAAAAAATTGATATGAACAAAGTTTTGCCACTATCATTATGTCATATTGATGGAAGTGTTAATAAAATAGATAAATCAGCTCTGATGAAATATCTAGAAACAAAAATTGAGAGTTTGTCTCCAGATTCAGTAAGTATTTTAATTGTGGAAGGATTTTTTTTTACTGGACACACAAACGTTAACATAATATTTGATCGCTCCTTCTGACCTTAAAATAAGGATTGTGCACACGCAATGCAAAGCAGTGTTGGCGATTTAGATTTGGAGAATGGGGATTATTATCTACACGAAAATCTTTACCATAAACGATTTATGCTACAAATAATCATTCTATAATTCCACATTGGTGTCTAGATTTAGCTGCCCAGGCACGAAGAGGCGGACACGAAAATTGTATTTCATGTGTGCCAGCTTGATGATAGAAGTAATGTTGTTTTACACTGTTCGGATATTGATATTCTCATAATAATGTTGGGATATATAAAAAATTTCAAAGCTTTGGTCAAAGTATTGATGAAAGTGAGAGTAGGCAATTCTCGCCGCTTCGTAGATATTTCTTAATTACACTCTTATTTGGACGAAGGCATATGTCAAGCATTAACGTCGTTTCATGCTTTTCCAGGCTGCGATTTTAATCCCGCCTTTTATCGCAAAGGCAAAAGAGCGGATTCTAAGTATGCTTAGCAGTTCCCTTGACTTCCAAAAAGCTTCTTCGGACATTGGGAAGAAGTACTTAAAAAATCCTAATGCCTATTCTGGAAGAATTTACCTGTAAGTTTCACAATGCGAAGAGAATAAAAGAAGTGAGCACGGCAAGGATTAAAATATTCATCAACAATATGACGTTACTCTCCCCCCTGTCAGCAAAAACTGCAGCCACAGCTGTTACACACAAGACACATCGCAATTTGTGGAGAAGCGCGTATTTGACGAACCTAACCGAGTTTTTGCCAACAGATTATGGGCGGAGGAAGGGTTCATCGGTGATCAGTTGCCTGCAGTAAATGCATTTTTTTTTTAATTTGAGAACAATTTAATATTTTCAGCAGAAGATAATGTACAAGACGAAGATCTCTCACTAGAGGAAGTTGATGAATCAAGTCACTCATCAGCTGATGAGTGGCAAGAATATTTCATAGTTTCCGAATGAGTTTTTGTATTTTCTCTTTGAAAATAAATATTAAGGATTTATGCCTTAAAAATACAATTGTTACGCATCGTATTTTTACAAAAAGTTTCATCCATTTAACATAGTTTTCATATTCTTATGATCCAAAATATTGGTTCCCATCTCTTAGACTATAGACTATCGTTGCTAGAAATTTGAAACGAATAAATATAGCTTGTAAGTTGTCATGCGCACACATTTTGTTACGGTACTTCCCAAAAAAAACTTAATATTAAATATATTCATCTTTGGAACCCAAAATAAATTTATACAAACTTAATAATTATCTAGATATTGAAAATGAATATATATTAAAAGTGTGTTTGCTAAAACATTCTATAAATGTTAATAAAGAACTATCTGAAATAAATATAAGTTTTATTTTCAGATTTTGTTAAAAACTGCACATTGTTGAGTTGTATCAAATTACTCACAAAAAAATATCTCTCTGGCTAACACGATGTGCCGCCTTTTTCCTATTAAAAAAAATTGAGCATTTCTAAAAAAATTGTTTAGTGATAGTTACACCTATTTAAAGAAAGAGGTTTAGTGAGTATTAGCAGTTGTTTTTCCCAGACTTTTTGATCGTAAACTAACGGTTTTTTACTAAATCACAACAGTCTATATTGTAAAATATGTTTTTTTAAGTCTTATTTGACCAACCGAGATATCATTATAACAGTCCAAAGAAAACAGAAATGAGCTACTTATTTCTAGTACTTGCTATTTTTTTATAGTTATTATGAATTAAGTAACAAACCCAATGCGTGCACATTTTTAAACATTTTATTTTATTATCCTGGTCTGTGATGAGCTTATCATAAATTAATTGGAAATAAAGTTGATAACAATAAGTTTCGTATAATTTTAATATATTCTGAAAGTATGTGAAACATGACTTTTTTTTTCATCTTAAAAAACCTTTTACTAAAAACTAGGATTTTAATGGGTCGGATGCAAATAAATATGAAACAAAAACGACCACATTCTAGAATACACTAGACCCTGTAAATTACCAGTACATACGATAAGTGATCATTAAAAATATTCGAGTTTAAATCTGTATAAAGTTTTAAAGACAATTAAAAAGAAACATTTTTTATAACATAATGAAAAACATAAATTTGACACACTGAATATCGGAAACTAGTTACGAGAATAAGATAGGACTTTGACAAATTTTGTTCTGGTGGTCGAAAACTATGACAAATTACATCTATCTACTGAAAGCCGCTTTTCATATGAACTGTGCCTCCTAGTGTGAGAATTATTCACCTACAGTATTCGCTTTTATGCAGTAGTGGGTATCTGAGGTAGATCAAAATTAAAACAAAGACATTACCGGTAGATTGCTTCATTATTAATACATTTCGAAAATGAAATTGATCACTTGCTTAAATAAAAATGACTATTTTACAGATGAGACAGGTTGATTTAACTTTTCGTTAAATTATATTTCAGACCACATATTTTTACCAAATACCAAGAAACAGGGTAAGCTTTCATTTACAGTTTCTAAATACAAAGTGTCAGTTTTATTTTATTTTAATTAGATAAAACAGAATTATAACTTAAACAAACTTTTAAAAATATATAACTCTAAGTAAACTATATTAAATACTCACCTACTTAATTCTGGATTTCGTTAATATACATATAAAGCAGAATAGTTTTTTGGTAAAAGCTTTGAAATCTGACATTTAACGCTGTGATAGGTATTTGGTTTCCATGGTTTCTTAAAATGTATACTTGGTACCTTAGTAATAATAGTTGTATTGATGATTGTTGTCGTATATTGATGAGAAGGTTATATATAATACATTATGGCGTCAAAATTCGGATATTATTTTATATAAGCTTAATATAAAAGAAAAACAAACTATTTATTTTTATGACAAATTAGCGAATCTAATCTATTTCAAATCACCAGTTAAAGGCAGCTATCCATACATTTATCCTATGGTCTACCTCTTTGATTGATTGATGAGGTTTCTGAATCTCTTGAGGTCAATTTAGTTAGAGAACAAAATCGGATGTAGGATTAACCGACTCGAGAACTTTTTATGACCTCTCGATTCTTGACATCTTCTTGGATTCAGGAGGAATTTTACCTTAAACTGAGCCCGTTATAAAAAAATATTGGATAAATCGCTTTTCTCCTAGTTTTAATATTCCCCTCCTTATTCAGCGCTATAACCACTCGATCACCTGCAACATGACGCGTCTATAAAGCCTCTGTTTCATTTAGAGAAATAGTGTTTTTTATATTTTTTCACTAAACTAGGAATAAAGGGCTTCTAAATCTGCAACAGTGGCCTCGGTGTTACCAAGACATTTACCTAAAAAAATGTTGATTCGCTTTGACTTTTATCGATGTATTTGTAAATAAAAAATATATACTTTTAAATGTTTGGTTAAAAAAAACGCATCTATAATTTTACGCTTTCGAGATATTTTTTTATCAGTTTTTGGTTAAATCATTTTACGCGTTTTAAAGACTTTTTTAAGTCCTAAATATGCAACGTGTAGCTGAAATCTAAAAACAATGTGACGCTACATAGCACTATTTATATTATATTATGATATATTTTTATATATTATTATGATTATATTATGATATGATTTATTCGATTTAAAGTTCACTAGGTTTAAAATATTTCTAGACAATTAGAGGCGTTCGCCTGAGAACACTATGTAAACGAAATCTTCATCGAGATATTGTTCTAAGAAAGTGAGATGGCGAGGAAAAGTTTTATAATAATACGTAAAATTTACTACCAACTATATTGAAACGAATTGATGGTGTATCTATTTGAAAATTACCAAATTATTCCATATAGGTATGTTTATATTTTTGTTTAATTCCTTAATTTTTCTGAAACAAAAATTCGTGTATATAGTTATTTTTATTTCTACCATTGAGAAAAAATGGTGATGTTATAGTACATAACATAAGATCAAATTAAACAACATAAATATTATATTTAAATTAATAAATATATTTGTTCTCCAGAAAGAAATGGAATAATTACAAACAGTTCCTATATAATATAAAAAAAGTAATGTATCTAATATACCGGATAAATCATACATTTAAATGTTTTATTTTCATTTTTCAAGCAATAGATTTGATTTGAAACCGTTACCAATATTAACAAAACTGACTTTTCGTAAACATATTCGAAGCTTGGTGAGACAAATTACAATAGAGATTTTTACGTGTCTCTGTAGAATAGAGTTCGAATATTTATGTTTAAGCCAAATCCGCACCAAGCAGGGGAGGAAGGG
Organism: Kuschelorhynchus macadamiae; assembly: GCA_030620095.1. NCBI lineage: Eukaryota > Metazoa > Arthropoda > Insecta > Coleoptera > Curculionidae > Kuschelorhynchus > Kuschelorhynchus macadamiae. Next base: position 207,083 of record JAUTXW010000519.1, on the reverse strand, counting down.
ATACACGGCATAATGGGCAGTCGATTCCTGGAGCGACACATTGTCAAAGTAAAGATTTTTTCAAGTAATTATTGATTCTTCTTATTTCGATATTCAAAAAATCATATTTTTTCCTGGAATATAAATATATGGATCTATTTATTTGTTAGAAATTAGAAAAACACCACAGAAACCAAGGCGGGAGTTGCAAGGTGGCCTCTGCTCAAAAAGAATTTATATCTCTCACCCTTTGTACGCTGGGACCTTTCAAGGAAAAAAATGGGGCTTGACAAACATAATAAATAGGGTGATCTAGAGAAAAGTCCACCCTTTTGGGTGCTAATATCTACGCTCATTCATAAATATTTTCATGTATGCTATTTTTCTTCCATTGATGTTACGAGTGGCCCAAAAGAGAGTGGCGTTTTTATGTTTTTTAAATCTTGAAAAATTTAAATGGAACCAGGTATGTTTTGCCGTAGAAAAACTGTCTATGTCTTACTTTCTAAAAACCGGATACACTTTCAGTGCAAATCTACAAATAAAAGGATAAGACAAAATGTTTACTTTGTGAAAACGTTTAATTTATATTGATTTATCAATATATTTAAATAAGAATCAATGCAACTCTTTGAGATTAAGAAAATATAATTAGATATGATGCATGTGTTCGATATATTTATAAAGTTTAAAATTTAGATACTCAAAAGTGTTTAACAAAATATCTTGTTTAATGCCTCCTACTATATTTTTGGTATCCTTTTTCAGGTCGCCCTTTGATCAGGGAAGATGATTATAACATATACCTTTAACGAACAGTATCTTCAATGCCATCTTGGCCCAGTTGACGATAAAAGAAATGTTTCAACATGTCGGTATAATTTATATCAGTGATTACAATGTTATGTATAAAACTAGCACTGCAATTTAAAATCGTAATTCGCCCCCCCTGAGCGGGATCTATAGGTCCTTCCTTTATCTGTTTTACATGTTTAAATACCTTTATAACAAAAAAAAATACATGTTTAAATAATTAAATATTTATATACGTATTTTTGTCAGCAATAAAAATACTTTGTTATTTGTATGTTTATGTTAATTGTAGCCCTGAAGGAGATAGAAACCAAACTGTTGCAACGTTGCCAAGAATTTGAAATTATTAGCAATTAAAAGCCTGACCAATATTGATAACGAGATGTATTCCCTTACGAATATAAAAAAAAGCTGGACGTGACTTCACAATTAAAATATTTCTTTTCAACACTATTATTTTCTTATTTCAAAACTCTACAGGCTGACATGCATAAAAAATATTATGCAAAACTTTTTTCACCTTAATTTTCATTAATATTTTCTTCAGTTCCATACAGTGCACCATAATTTTGTTAAAGTAAATTCCTAAATGCACCAAACCATTTATTAATTTCAAATCGTGTCATGATGATTTTCATTGTTCATATATCGTTCCCTGTATGGAACAACGTAATTAACCCAGTGTCCTATAAATGAGATGGATATCATCTCATCGTAATAAGAATAGAAATTTTGTTATTTTCATAAAAAACGCTACATTTCCTTTTATTGATAATCTGTTCTTCGCGTTAATATTATCACTAGTTAAACACATTTTTACCTAGAAACACATCCATTGAAGTAGCAAAAGGACTATTTAGTATATTTTTAATAGTCCTGATTATAATTCAAGCAACTATTTGAATGCTGATTAATTACTTGTTCCGTAAATCACTTGGTATATCTATAATCAGACCCCATTTTAAAATTATAGGTTACTTATGTTCTGTACAGGGTGTCCCATTTTCGTAGGTTTTACGGGGTTTCCAGCTCATGAGTAGAGATAGAGAGATGCGGTTTTCGCGACACCGTGCTACTTTTCGATGAAACTAAAGAGGCCGCAAACAGATTTGCCCTAACCATTTTAGTTTCCGTGCTACAGGGTGATTTTGAAAATTTGTCATTTTCGGACACCCCCTGTAACTCAGCTATCGTAAAATATATTTAAAATGTTTCAACTGGTATTTATAGATTTTTTCACGTAGAATTCAGTGGCGTACTCAGATTTTTGCTGAGAGTCATAGTTTTTGACATATTGGCATAACCTACTATTTTTTAAATGGGACACCCTATATATTATTTTTTCATTTTATTCTTCGTGTCGAGAGCTTTTCAAAAACATACAATAAGTCATATTTATTTTCATAAATAACATGAAAAAATGCATTTTTCTTTAAACGGATTTATGGCATAGCAGATCAATCGAAATAAGAGAAGGTGGCTGTGGAGCCATGGAAAAAGTTAACAAATATTTATTAACGAAATAACAAAGTAACAGCATCAGAAAAAATTAGGAAGTAGGTAAAAGGTAATAATTATAATTTCATTAAAACTACAAATATTGTTCAAATTGTAGACCATTATGTGTCCTACAAGTGTGACAAACTTTAAAAATTCTTTTTAATGCATTTTCTATTGTAAATGACTGTCTTTGTAACTCTGCAAAAGCGTTTTCGGTGGCCATTCTTAGTTGTTCTAAGTTTTCGTATCGCCTTACATAAACCTTGTTTTCTAAATAACCCCACAAAAAGAAATCTAAAACTGAGAGCTCAGGGGATCGTGGTGGCCATCGAACAGGTCCGTGTGTTCCTATCCATCTTCCAGGAAAATGGTCGTTAAGCCAGTTTTGACTTATTCTGGCATTGTGGGCTGGAGCTCCGTCTTGCTGGAAATAAATCCTATTTAGTTGAGCCAAGGGAACATCATCCAAAATTCCTAATGCGTCTTCTAAGATTCGCACGTAACCAATCGAATTCAGATTTCCTTCATATATTTGGTAAACTATTTTTCGGTTGAAAATAAAACAGGAGACATTGAATCCAAATCTGCCCTGACGCTCCCTAGGAAAAATAACATGGTTGTTTTCTTGACTCCAAAATCGCGTGTTGTGTCTATTTAAAATCCCTGAACTAGTAAAATGTGCCTCGTCTGACCAAATAATCTTTTTTTCAAAATCGATATCTTCTGCCTTCATATTTATAAACCAATTGCAGAACTCCAATCTGCGCTCTGCATCACCAGGATGCAGATGATGCACAAGTTTGCATTTATAGGGTTTGAATTTGTGCTTTTTCAAAATTTTCTGCACTTTGCTTTTCGGTACACCCGCCTCTTCGTCTATTTTCCTGCAAGATGTTTCAGGAGCTGTCTGAACGAGGGCTAAAACGTTGACCTCAGATTCTTCGTTGTCTTTATTGTAAGTTCGCGATCGAGGCTTGTTAAAAGATCCATATTGGCAAAGATTATTTTTAATTTTTTGAAAAATTCTTTTTTTCTGGTTGTCTTCTCTCGGGATATCTAAGATAAAATAAAGCGAACCAATAAAGTCAAAATGCAGGAAGATAAAAAAGAACTAACCTGTTCAGATAAAGCTCTGCCGCCTGATCTGCATCTTCATTAGACAATATAAAACACGCGTTCATATCATATTTCTCAAAATATTCAAATTTTTGATTCTGAGCCATATTAAAAACAATAATTATAATAGACGTCAAGAAAAATTTAAACGCAATAATGCCAAAAATGACAGCAGTAATGGCTGCCTGATCATATTTTTGTTGGCGTTGCCATGGCTACCACAGCCACCTTCTCTTATTTCGATTGATCTGCTATGCCATAAATCCGTTTAAAGAAAAATGCATTTTTTCATGTTATTTATGAAAATAAATATGACTTATGGTATGTTTTTGAAAAGCTCTCGACACGAAGAATAAGATGAAAAAATAATATATAGGGTGTCCCATTTAAAAAATAGTAGGTTATGCCAATATGTCAAAAACTATGACTCTCAGCAAAAATCTGAGTACGCCACTGAATTCTACGTGAAAAAATCTATAAATACCAGTTGAAACATTTTAAATATATTTTACGATAGCTGAGTTACAGGGGGTGTCCTTTCAAAATCACCCTGTAGCACGGAAACTAAAATGGTTAGGGCAAATCTGTTTGCGGCCTCTTTAGTTTCATCGAAAAGTAGCACGGTGTCGCGAAAACCGCATCTCTCTATCTCTACTCATAAGCTGGAAACCCCGTAAAACCTACGAAAATGGGACACCCTGTACTTATGTATGTAAAATTGTTCAGCAAGAACAATCCAGAAACTTTTATTTTAAGTTATTCTGTAGCTCCTGTAGTTTAAGATGTATCTAAATATAAATGAAAACCTGCACACATATTTTCAACCCTTATAAGCTCTAAAGTCTTTTGTGACTTTGCAACGATCCCGTTCAATATACAAATATAATTAAAGAACTGTATTAAAATATATAATACATACAGGTGTTCTTAAATAATATATTTAGTGCAAAAATGGAACCAAAAATAACATTTAAATCCATTTACTTGAAATAAATATGAATGGGAACGTATGATAAACATACAACAGATCAAAGATATTTTCATGAGTGAGAATCCCAGAGATCCATACTATTCCCACGACTACCACCGACTATACATTAATTTAACTCCATTATGTAAAGTATCAAAGTAAAAAACTCGTTAAGATGATTTTAAATATTATGTATGCATATGTGTGTATTCAGTATGTCCCAAATACACAGACAGACGGGTGTTTCGTTTTTTTTTTTATAATTTCTCTCGTTTTTAACTAATCAAAAAATTAATTATAGGTTTACTCATCAAGTTGTAAAAAAATACGCGCCCAACATATATTTTTCAAAATGAACTAGTAGTTTCAGAATTATATAAAAAAATTCAAATTAAAATTTTCAATTTTTTTTCGACTTTGTATTTGTTTTTTTTCTTTGTTTAATAATATGTTATTTTGTCACTCAATAGATAATGATACACCTTTAGCTTATAAAATATTTTTTCCGTAAATTCAAGTGTAAAAAAAGATTTTAATTTAAATTTTAGGATATAATTCTGAAACTATATAGTAATCTATATATCGCTACGGTGAGAAAAAATAAACTATCCGATCAGTTAAAAATATATGATGTGTATCATTTAAAAAAAAATATATTTTAGACGTAATGATAAAGTTATTATACATGCATAGATACATTATATGACATTATGTGCGTGTATGAAAAATATTTTATTAGATTTGTGGTAAGAGGAAATGTTTGATCCTCACCAAATGTATATGGCATGAATATCCATTTGTAATTGATACCATATGATAATTTATTTGCAGCAATATTATTTGCATATGTTTTCGTTCTATTGCTCCAATAACGTAATTATTTTTTTTTTGCTTAGGCCTGCATCGCTCCAAAGAAGAAACAGACGAACAGACGAACAAAATTGCGTTTACTCACGACTTAAATGAATGATGGATATTTATTTGAATTTATGTGTACTAAAGTTTGCATCTAAGCTAAATTGTTCGGCGACTTTATCTGCAACTTTATGTTACTCCTTAACGACAACAATTTTGGTAACATGATTGCAGGTTTCTTATCGGCCGAGACTGCGTGAACTACACCATTGGCTTCGTATATAAAGTCAATGGCTGCACCCATCCAGTCACACCATTAATAATGCATGCCTATAAGTTCGTCAATATCAGGTTAGAATATCAGCCATTTTAATTAATCTGGAACCAAATAATTTAATGTTCTTTTAGTGATAATTCATAAGCCAACCTCATAAAATTAAATTGTACCAGTAAGTACAGTTACATAATTTAGAATTTTTACAAATTTTGCAAAAAGGTACGTTTTAACCCTACTTTTTTACTTTTGCCTAACCGATAAATTAATGAAACGTAGGAATTGTTAAAAGTTTTTATAACGAGATTTTTTCGTTGGTTATATGAATATTTTCTCGACTAACAGACGAATAATTGCTTTTTACAAGGTGTTCATCTAAAGTAGCTATGAGTTTTACTTTAATGTTAAAAAGCATAGTTCGTAGATCACCTAGTTTTAAATACTAGTAGTATACAATATATTCTAGGCCTTAACCTTATATTATATTAATAACAAAATTCATACCAGAATAAAAAATCTTTTTGATACAAGCAATAAAGAAATTTTGAAAACGTCATTTGGAATTTAGAACACTGCGTAAATCTATGTACTTTAGCTTACAGCTACAATCAAAATAAAACGCTAATAAATTTCATTGAGAATTATTTTTATTATTTTACAAATATATATAATCAAACTGTGGGTAATGGCAGGCTATAGCTGCTTAATACTTAGTAACTTACAAAAGTTTCCTGCAATCTACTAACATCAGATTATACAAATATTCTATTAGAACACTAATATAAAAAAAATAATAAATTACTGCTCTATCACACTTCTCCAGCTCCCCAGTCCCTGTGATGAAAATGTCTGAAATTTAAAGTCATAGTCAGTAAAAAATAAAATATTTTATCACATTTAATGAACAATTATAAATGTTCATCTGATAAGATCTGTAATAAACGAAAAAGCTTTTATTAAACTTAGTATGTATGTTTGAGTCAAAGCTTGCAAGTAACTTTTGAAGCAGTTCTCGTTATGGGAATTGACTGAGATTTGGCATAACCATAGTAAACGTCTTATACAGAATGGGTAAAAAATAATGCTAAACAGTACAAAACAGTTTACGTTATCGGAATTAACTGAAATTTGGTAAACATACATAAGCTCGATGACAATACAATATTATGATATCCAATCGTGAATGTCTTATACAGGGTGCGCAAAAAAATGCTAAAATATTCAAAATAAAACGTAAAAAACAGTTCTCGTTATCGGAATTGCCTGAGATTTGGTACTCATACATAAATTTGATGACAATGCAACATTATGGTGTTCAATCGTGAATGACTAATACAGGGTGTGTAGAGATAATGCTAAAAGGTACAATATACAATAAATGTATATAAATGTATTTTTTTTTTACTTTTCAGTTTAATAGTCTATAATTAAAAGATTTTTTTATATTTTTTTGTCTTTATTTTATTTTTATTTCAGTTGAACGTGTAAACCATTCGTGTAATATTTTTCTTTCTTTCATATTCTAATTGCAAAGATAGTTGGAAGTAAAAGTTCTTTATTTATAAAGGTCTTGAACGGCCAAACAAAATAAGAAAAGACTGCAAGAAAATGCGGCTTTTGTATCTTAATAATTAAATTTAAAAACAAACAAAAAAAAAAAATATATATATATATATATATATATATATATATATATATATATATATATATATATATATATATATATATATATATATATATATATATATATATATATATATATATATATATATATATATATATATATATATATATAGAGAGAGCTCTCTCTATTCGGACGCGAGAAAGAAAGCTTCAATTCTTGATTTAAAATGCCAAATGTATATATATATATATATATATATATATATATATATATATATGAACGAATGTACACCCGGAATGAAAACACATTATATATATATATATATATATATATATATATATATATATATATATATTTATATATTATTAAATGCAAGCTGTTAAAAAAAATACTAACTTTTGAAGGGGAAGGTAGTTTAAGTTTAGTTCATAATATTTAGTTTTCTTCTGAGCAGTCACTGTACATATTGGATATTAAATAACACGGTTTCAAACATTTAGGAGTCTTATTGCCTGGTTGTAATATATTGGATATTATAAAGAAAATTCCGAACAGATTTGATAGAGGATAAGCAGCTGTGTGCAAACGCTATATATTATGGGAGAACAAACACTAGCCCATTTCAGTTAGCTTAAGGAAAATCGCTCTACCAACTGTTTTGGAATACGTTGGTTTGATGAAAATATTATTTTTATAATTTATCACAAATTAAACCAAATTGAGGGCGTGTATGACGAATGGACTTTCGATTTAACTATTGCATTGTTCACTTAAATTTCGTAAGGTGAAATTTCGCTTGAAACTCTGAGGTTTGCAGCCAAAAAAGATGTTCCAAAATCGGCCTTCAATATTTATTAAACTATATTGTTCTGATGTAGAGTGGTTTTAATTATAACGTAAGAGCTTACTAATCTAGAATGTAAAGCTTAGTCTGTATTAGACAAGTAAATGGTTGAGTAGAGAGATAAGTCTTAAAAATATGCCCAACCAGTGCAAGGAGTTGTTCGAGTTAAGCGTCAAATTAGGCCTAATCATATGTATATACATAAAACTGACGAACAAATAAATATTCTTTATTATTATGTAAAAATAATACGTCAAGTTTGATAAAAGCTTAGCCAATTATTACAATAGAGGTTCACGAAGTTTGCATAAGAGATGTACATATATTTTTGTTTAAATTTTTTTTGGTACAATAAAGACACGATCTAAATAACTAAAAGTCTTACCCTACTACGAATTGAAGCATCCACAATAGATTTGTTAGTTCTGTTTATGCGTTCAGAAGCCATTAATGTAATTTCATCCCACAATTTAGGATAATTTTTCATTATTTTCCTAAAACTTTGTCGATCTAATTTGTAAAGTTCACAAGGTGTCACTGCTACCACATTGGCGACCTAAAAGTTTATTTGAGTTATCTGTTTTCTCATAAATATACTCTTTGGCACTGGTAGTAAAAAATTAGGTTTATTTAACTTTCTAAAATTTCTAGAAATTCTAATATTTGAACATTAATATTAATTAATAAAATTTAATCATCCGAGTTGTGAAATTGATTATTATAATCCCATTCAAGAAAAAACATAAATTAATAGACTAGTTCTTATACATATTTCTTAAACCTCTTTTGCATATGTATCAAAAATTCCACAAGCCTATCGAAGAAGGAAGTGACGAGTCAAGAGTAGTACGCACTCGATTACGAATTTAGTGTTATATTTGAAAAATTGCTTTTTTGGTTTTCAAGACAACTGCATATCCAGTATCGCATTTTTTATCATTTCTCAATCCATGGAAGTGATATCTGCAGTATAGCACAACAAGAAATAGGATTCTTCTTGTTTTGCTATAATACATGTATCACTTCCATAAATAACTTTTATATAGAACTTATTTCATATATTTTTCAGATCCGCTTAATATAGACCACTTAAAATGTTTATAAAATTACGTTACATATAATAATAGAACGTAAAAAACATTATCTTAATCCGGCATTAAAGTAATAAAAACAGTAGACATTATTTTCGAAGTATTAGACAATAATTCTCTCAATACATGTGTGGCTTATTTGTAATGAACTTTATAATTAGGCATTGGTTGGACACTGACTTAATGAAATAAAATTTTAAAGATAGAATAAAATATTAACTTTTACTTTTTAATATTTTTTTTTTGGAATTAACTTTATTTTTTTATAATTTTTTGTTTATTGTCTTAGGTTAGCCAATATAGAGTTATTATTAGGAGTTGATTTCCTATTTATCCAAAACTATGAAAGTTAAAATATTTCCAAATACAAATGCTACTAAAAATATAAAAGCTCGCAAAGAAGTGATTTGTAAATGTCCACTCCATCAAAACTTGATAGGGTGCAACTTTTTATAATTTTATAATTTTCAGGGGGGATTTCACCTACTGTTGCTGTCGAATGTCGACGGGGTCTCAATCATAAGAAGTAAACAATAGATAACTTATGATGTATAAAAAATACGGTTGCTTTTGTTAAGAATTTTGATTGAAAAATCTTTATGATGATAAAGTTTATTGACTGATGACCTGTAGAATTATTTTTCTTTCATAAGTAATGTGGTGACTGTTAAAATATGTTCTTCAATAGCGCCGCCGCGCCATTTAAAATTTAAATGTCACTTATAAAATACTTATAAGAAGGACTTCCATTTAAAGTATAAAAATACAGACTGGCCCACCACATACAAAGAGGAGTTTAGCTGCTATATACGGATCGGATACAGCTACAATCTAAAAATATGTTTATTCTTTATTATATATATAAATTATCCATTAATTGTTAAAAATGTATTAAGGCTTACCCATGCATAACTTATAGGGTTCGAAATATTTTAACTTTTTTGAAAATATACATTTTTCACAAATTAAACACAACACATGCTTTGAACTATCAACTACAATAGTTTGTCATTTAATATTATACGAAGTGTACATTGATCAGTTTTTTTTAATCAATCATTTATTCCCAAGAAACAATATTGTTTATAGTAGTGAACTAATTAGCGATAGAAAAATATAAAAATGTATACACATTTTATATTTTTATTTTTTTTTATTTATTTTACCTATTTCAATCGTAATTAACTCCGTTATTTGAAATGAGATTCTCAGTAAATTTTTACATCAGGAGTGAGTACATATAATTCCCTATTCAAACTACTTTAGGGTTTTCTATATCTAGATGCAATATATTTTTGGAAATTTTTTTTTTGGCATGCGTAGTGGTATAGTTTATTAAGTTACCAGTATCATTATTAATAATAACTTAGTATAAAGTAGAATTTAATTATCTATACTTTTATTATATCTAGTTTTTGTAATTTTATAGTAAATAAGTATTTTCATTATTGTGGAGATCATAGAGTTTTAAAGGGGAAGAGGCAGCTAGTGCTATTCAACCCATAAGAATTGTTTTAAAATGACCTACAGAAAAATTCACGTGGGATAGTGGAGAGTAAAAAAATACTGGTAATCGTTCCAATGGCGTACGTAAAAAAGTGTATTAAAGAAAATAATATCTATTCTAAGTTATTTGGGCCGATCTATTCAAACTTTTTATATTATTAAATTATGAATAGTTAAGTGCATTTAATTCATGCATATAATATGCAAGAACTGATATATTAATTTTTCACACTATAGGGTCGTGGCTGGAAAAATAATACGAGTAATAAAAAAATGTTTTTCTATATGCTAATTCCCACCGATACATTTTCTTCCGAAAACTAACAACTATAATTTTAAGACTACGACTTCGGTCACATATTTAAATACTCATAGGAAATTTACCCTTATTGTAGGAGAAAATAAAATACCCTACAATTTTAAAAAATATTAAATTGAAACTATAACCTAGTAAAAATGTTTCCTAGGTATTTTTTAGATATTAGAAGTGAATTTGTTTGGTCGTTCATGATTATTTATCTTGATTTTTTTTACATATCAAGTTAATTTTACTCCGCGGACTGCACGTGGGGGACGCCATTGAAGTTACCGAACTTACTCCAAAAAATCGCCTTTTTTAACTTAATTCTAAAAACTATACACTTTTTTTCTATTTTTCGGTTAGTTGTAAAACTTTTGAAAAATCACTTAAAATAGTGAAATGTTTTCAAAAACTCACAGAAACTTAGACAAAACCGTCAGATAGTTTGACAAAATTATCAGTTGACGTAACTCCACAAATTGCAGTGCAGATTGAGTGGAAAATAAAAAAATCTCCTGGCAAAATCAGTATTTTTACTTTTCTTCGCTAGAATGTATATTATACGATACAATTTTTCATAAAAAAATTAAACCTACTTAAAAAATGCACTAAACAGTGAAAAATAATATTTTATTCCACCTTGAAAATTTTTCTCCGTGAAGTCGGCGTCAAACTAATAAATATATTTATTTATTTACATTAACCGTCTTACAGAAAAAAATCCTAATTACAAGATTGTGAAATACTACATAATTAAACTTAATAAAAGTAACATTTTACCTATAAAAAAGAAAACTAAACTATTAACCATACAAGGGTAACTACATCGTGAGTTTTATTGGTATAAGACTCTAAATTAGTAAAATGGTTTAGCGCCGTAAAATAGATCTAAATTAATTTTTAGATTTAGGACGTTTGTTCGAGGAGTTAATTTTAGAGCGTAAGCAGGGGCAGTTTATCTTATCTTAATACAATTTCTGCATGATTGTCTTTAAGGTTATCAATAAGAATATGTGTAGTTTAAAAAATTATATTATTCTTTATATTTACTTAGAATTTTCCACCAATTAAAATGCTAAAAATGGCCCTAGTATTTATTTATAAAGTAACAAAAATTTATAAGTACTCGTATTTTCTTAAAGCAGTCCGAAAAATTGAGGCTGGAAGTTCTGACTGCATGAAGAGATACAAAGTAGATTAAATTAGAAAAAAAGTTAGTTCATCAGTTAAATCTTGGAATAAATTGTAGGTTAATACATATAGGATGCCCAACAAATTGAAAAATATTTTTTTGTGAAAGTTTATAGTTTTTAAATCGACTTTGTTGAGATATCCAGTTTAAGTACAACAAATAAAGATGTTAAAAATTTTTATTAATTTTTTTTTCCACAAAATGTTGTTATAAAGGCATGTTTCATTATCTGTACCTCAATTTTAATAATTTTAGAAATATTTTCCCATGCCTTACGAACTCTAGCAACAAAAGAATAATAAAATTTTCAAAGAAAAAAGCAAATTGCCTAAAAACTAACATTAATAAGTTGATGCCGTGTAAATATTCATTCGCTGACTGAGTTGTAAACCCTGAACCTTCAGCCGAATAGACGCACCATACTATCACTACATCGCAGACGTTAGTATTTAAAATAGTATGCTTGTAAAATCCAAGTGATATAACTCTAACGAACGTCTAAGTAAATTAGTTTGAAATTTGTTCATTTATAATTTACCCTTGGAATATCAAGAACTAAGGCGACTTCTCCGAAATATTCGCCATCTCTTAGATAACACAACTCTTCATCTTGAGGGCTGGTTACTAGAACGGTTCCTGACAATATAAAAAACATGCAATGTCCTGAAAGGTTTAAAATAAATATGGATTAGATGAAAAAATATTTAAGGTATTTTAATTTGATAAAAATCTCCATCAATACCCGACTTTTTTATTTTAATAAGATTATTTGCCGGGGCTGCAAGTTGCCCCTCTGTACGGGGTATCTATTGACATTTTGCTCACTTTTCCCTTCAGTTTCTACTTTTTGAAATATAAAAAATCTATACATTAATATATATATATATATATATATATATATATATATATATATATATATATAGTTTTTATTTGATGTTATATATTACAGTAAATATATAACTTGTTCATATTGTTGAAATCGTGATATTATGATGACTCCAATGAAAAAATACTAATTTTGTGATGTAACATCGCCATCATAAAATTCAGGTACAGCATCACTGTAGCCCTTGGACTATTATAAAAAGCAGGCTGTCAACTACCTATTTTGCCAACTTCGACTATGCTTTTTTTTAAATATTTGGCCATAGCCATTCTTATCAATAATCTTTGAAAACCTCTTTAAAATTAATTTATGTGAATTAGCGATATAAGCGTCATGATTTTGAGCAATCTTTTTGTTAGTTCGACTTGATGTCGGGGATGTAAAGTTTTAATTATGACATTCCTACATATACAGGGTGTCCGGATTTGGTTGCAAAAGCAGGGTATCTCGCATATTTTTAAAGATAGAACCTTGCGGTTTTCACGAACCTGAGCTAATTTTTTTTGAAACTCATGAAGCCGTAAACAAAATTTTCATAGCCTTCTTCGTTTATGAGATACAGGGCGAAATAGAAAATTTTGCATTTTGGGACCCCCCTCGTATCTCGGTTATCCTTTAACTTAACGCAAAAGGAAAAATTGCTGCTTATGCAGTTTTTTACGCTGGATCCAGTGGCGTAGTCATATTGTTCATTTGGGTTATTTTTTAGATATGACCCAAGGTTGTGTTTTTTTAAATGGGACACCCTGTATATTTGTCCAGAAATTGATTTGTCCTTTTAAAAGCTTCTCAAAAATATATAATAGTATGGGTCTATTTTAATAAACAACAACCAAAATCCTAATTTTTATAATTATCCCAAATTTTGCAGTAGGCCATGCAAAACGATGCCGTTTTCTTTTGTTTTCTTGGAAGCAAATGACATTTCCCAATTTTGTACGCGTATATAAAATATAGCGCTAGTTTTTTGTATTTATTTATTGTGTGAAAATATATTTGTATTATTTTGGAAGAAAACCAAACTTTCGAACATTATGAAAAGTACAATATGTTAGCTTGTTTTATATTAAGTAATGAAAATGTTGAAGCGGCTTGTGAGATGTATTTTAACAGGTAAATAGTTAATTTTTAGGTATGTTGAAATACTATTGCTTAATTTTTATTTAGATATCCAGAAAGGAGGCAACCTAATATATCCACTTTTTATCGGATAAAAAAGAATTTATTTAATCACGGATCATTTATCAAACCTCGTACGAAAACATATAATAAAGAAAATCGGGAGGCTGAGGAAATTACGGTTTTGGCTAATGCAGAAGCTTACCCTACAAACTCTTGTAGGGCCAGTGAAAAGAGCATAGGGATTCCAAAAACTAGAGTTCAAGAAATTCTAAAAAAGCTCAAATACCACCCATACAAATTTAGGCTCGTGCAGCACTTACAGCCAGGGGATGCAGAGCGTCGGGTAGTCTTCTGCAATTGGTTTCGAGAAAGATGCGATATGGTTAGAGATTTTGAGAGGAAGGTTATATGGTCAGACGAAGCACATTTCAGTAATTCTGGTATACTCAATAGGCACAATAGTAGATTCTGGTCCCAGGAAAATCAACACCAAATATTCCCCAGAAGACAGCAGGGCAGGTTTGGTCTAAATGTGTCCTCCTTCATACTAGGAACACATATAAAATTTTATATATATGAGGGAAATCTAACAGCCAATCGCTATATAGAAATTTTAGAGGCAGCTAAAACAGGACGGTGCTCCTGCATACAATTCTGTAATGACGAGATTATTTCTGGACAATAATTTTACCAATCAATGGATCGGAACAAATGAACCTATAAGATGGCCCCCTAGGTCCCCAGATTTGTCGATTTTAGATTTCTTTCTATGGGGATATCTGGAAAATAGAATTTACAAAGACCACTATGATAATGTTCAAGATTTAGGAAATGCAATAAGAGAAAATTTTCGCTATTTACAAAATCATCCCGTTATTTTGCTTATTTCCCTAAAACGAATACGAAAAATCAGTTTGAACAGTTCTTTTGATTTCCTTGGTTACTGTAATTCTTACACGACAGTTGATTTTTGCTGAAAGGCTTGTTACATAATAATTTATTTCTGTTTTGTTCTTGTGTTACATAAATCTAGGTAGGTGGTACTTTTTTGGTGCGAAATTATCAATACATATTTTGATAAATAGATTTAATTACATATTTATTTTGTTTTATTGTTAGGATGTAGATATTGTTAACGACTTTAAATAAAAGGCAGCATTGTTTTGCATGGCCTACTGCAAAATTTGGGATGATAATTATAAAAATTAGAATTTTTGATGTTGTTTATTAAAATAGACCCATACTATTATATATTTTTGAGAAGCTTTTAAAAGGACAAATCAATTTCTGGACAAATATACAGGGTATCCCATTTAAAAAAACACAACCTTGGGTCATATCTAAAAAATAACAACTCAAATGAAAAATATGACTACGCCACTGGATCCAGCGTAAAAAACTGCATAAGCAGCAATTTTTCTCTTTACGTTAAGTTAAAGGATAACCGAGATACGAGGGGGTCCCAAAATGCAAAATTTTCTATTTCGCCCTGTATCTCATAAACGAAGAAGGCTATGAAAATTTTGTTTACGGCTTCATGAGTTTCACAAAAAATTAGCTCAGGTTCGTGAAAACCGCAAGGTTCTATCTTTAAAAATAAGCGAGATACCCTGCTTTTGCAACCAAATCCGGACACCCTGTACAGAAGAATGTTAACTACTTTAAGTTTACCTCTTTAAATTATTTTATAAATAAGAATATATAAAGAAAAACTATTTCTCAATGGATTCAAATATTGTGTTTTTTTACTTTTATACTAGTTAGGAATCACATTTTCTTTAAATTTTTATTTTTTATTATTTCACTTCACTCTAATATAATCCCTATAATGATTCTAGAAACAAAATTAACGAATCAATATAGAATTAGTGAATTCCAAAAAGGAAAAAATAAGATTACAAAATGGCCCACTTCTGGAAATTAAAAACTTACCTACAAATACAATGTAGGTATAAATTACAGATTCATTTTTTTTAAATAACTTATATAAGGATTGAAACTAGCTTAGTAGAAATATTATATACGATCCACGCCCACGTTTGCGATGCCTTTTTAAGCTAAATAAAAATAAAATCTGTCTAACCCCACCTTATCACCCATTCAAATCGCGCTTGATCGGATTTTATGACCCAAATAAATCTTATTTAACCCAACTATGTGACATTTTTAAACGTAAAAAATATCCATGGAACCTAACCAATTAGTTTCTTTGAAATTACCTGTAACCCAATAATAGTCAAATCTAGTCTGACCCAACCCCCTGTGACGTAATTTCTATTCAATACAATAAATTACACTGTCGTCATTCGAGCGATTATTGAACACAATAGAACCCCTATTACCGAAAGGGTCAGCCGCCTACTAGAACGCTCGCCGTTTAGGCTATCCCTACTGAGACGGTGTCGTCTCTTGAACAATTAAATTGAATGAGTTATTATCAATGACGTATAAAATGGATAGACTCAGCAAACTCATAAGGAACCGCTTCACAGAATAGATCAGTCATTGTTTAACAGATTTTGCATGAGTGGAAGAAAGATGGGCTGATCTCATAAACAAAGTATAGAGTAAATGGCAACACAGGTCCCAGCATCACGACCTGACTCACCAATGGCGTAGTTTTTTTTACAGCAAATTCAGTTTTAAGAAGTTTTCTATTTTATCATTAGAGTTAAAGGCGGTCGTTTTAAATAAACATGTCGCTTTATTAGTTTGCGGGAATAACATATATCAGTTTTAAAACAGATTTAATTTTTTAAAATTAGAGGTGAAAAAAGATCTTTTACCGAAATTAATGAGACTTTCGTGCTCGATTTTACACTCGGCGTTTTGTGAGACTTTTATATGCTTTGAAGTTGCCATTGTTAAGCTTGATCTTAATTGTTGTAAATTAGTATTTGTTTTTGTCTTGGTATTTGTTGATAATCTCAACATTTATTATCTTAACTAATATAATGTGTATAGTAAGTTTTAAAACATTTTAACAAATAGGACTAGTTCTGAATTTATATTTTGACGTGGGTAAATCTTTTGTGTAATTAACATGAAATAAATATGTACCAGTATAATTAGGTCTGTTCGTTTAATAGAATATTGTTCACTTAATATTCTGCAACAGAAAAGCAATTAAGGATAATCTGCCCTTTTTATTCTCATAAAATATGATTACAATGGAACAGTAGGTATTCGTTGATTTTTCAATTTTTAAGTTTATTTCAGCCAATCTAGGAACTGAATAAGATTAAAAAGAAAAACAGGGAATTCGAACCATATAATTTATTACTTATCCAATGGGATAATATATGCCTAAGAAATTAAATTACAATATAAAACATTTATTAAATCTTAAGTACATACATACAAAAAAATATTAATATGACAAGCCGAGGGGAGCGTGCAAATATAACTGTCCTAGAGATAAGCATATTTTCCTTGTACCAGAATATTCAATTCAATAATGTTTTAACTATGACTACACCCATACGATTTTGGTGACAACATTTAGTCGCCTGTTTCTGACTACCCCTACAGAAACAGTTAATTTTCAAATAGTAGTTGCTAATCCGTAGTCGTTTCATTTTAAAGCAAGAGTTTCCCGTAATATGCATTGAAGTTAATAAACACAAGATTTTTTTAATTGTCAGCAATTTTACAAATCCTATCAGTGAGTGCTACCTTTTCTAATATAACCGGTTAGAAAACCCAATTGGAGGTATTTTTTCACCTCATACTGTTATCATCACTTCTTGCAATAAAAATGCTGTTGGTTTCCTAGTTTAAATAAATGGCCGTCAGTATGATTTTGGAAGTTTAATGTAAAATAAATATATGTGATCTTAAATGGTAATGTGGAATTTACAAAAAATATTATTATAATACTGAATTTTTTTTGTAAAAAATTAAGGTTTCTTAAGATAAATATGTTATATGGAAATTTCAAAACAAAGTGAAAATTAAAAAACCATGAAATTCTTGCAAAGGAAAATTTTTTTTAACCGAATGCTTCACAAACTCTATATAATTTGAGCATAACTTATTTTATAAAATCATAAACAAGACATATTTTTTAATCAAGAAAAGGAAGAATGAAATAATTTATTTCAAAAGTTATGATATAGTATATATTACTCTAAATACAGTCATGTGGTGTGATATATCAATATTAGTTCAGTTTAACCACCGCAGAAAAAAACTTGCCACACTTTTATCCTAAAAAATAATTATATGGCTTCTTCTACGGCTAGTACTATTTATAAATTTTTACAGTCACACAATACAACTCCTAATTAACAAAAGTCAGTGTAAATCTCTTGTTTATTGTCAAGATTTCTTTTTTAAATAAATTTTTACTTTTCTGAAGAGAATGATTGGATGACAATTCACTTCAGAGTCCCGTTCAAATTTTTAAACCTTTGTTGTCAGAAAATGAGGGGGATGATTTCCAAATTATTGTTTTTAATGTAAAGGGAACCTATAAGCTAACATCATAATTGGTCCTGATACAAGTAGTATAATTTGTCTTAACTATCTGTAATTTTCTGATGTGTTTAACTGTAAGGAAGCTGATTTTTACTCAGAACTGCCCCCGATTTCTGGTATGAAAGGACTCTGCGTGAAAGATACCTGGTATACCACAAACAGTCCTTTTAAATGCTTTTTATAATAGGTCTGATTATGAAATACATAGGTGCCCACCTACACTCTCCAACGTTACAGGACAGAGTGAAATAAGCCTTAAAGTAACCTTATATACGATTCTGACATGTAGATACCAAACTTTCGCTAATTGTATGTATAATAATTTTCTAAAGCTCCCCACAAAAAAAAACAAGACTATGACAAATAAGGCTTGATACGTACATAAACCGATTAATCACAGAAAATATAGAATTTCTTTTAATATAGACTTTAATATAGACTTTCAAAAGCGAAACCAATTATTTACATTCAGATCTATGAGAAAATTTCCTATTACAAGGAATGCTGAATAAGTAAATTTATTCATTTCGGGAAACTCTATAATGCAACGCATTTTTAATCTTTGTAAAAGGGTTATATAAAAAGTGGATAAAATTCTTCCATTTATGATTGTACTATAGGGTAAAGTGGGGATATTGAAGAATATCTATAAATACATTTTAAAAACCAACAGGTTGGAAGATTAAGTGTTGCATAAAAAGTTTTTGATTTGCATGCATTTACATATGCATGATGTTTTCATTGAACATGATTTAAAAACTTACTATGACTTAGACATGTATTAAACAAAGAAATAATTTAAAAAATACTTTACATACATCAACAAAAAATGAAACCGACAAAAAATTTCAATTTTTTTATATAATAAAGTTATGCTTTATCAAATAAGACTACTTCTCAACTTTTGGAACGATTACAGGAAGCAATAAATCTAGGTTTGCCTATGGCTAACAAAAATTTTAGTTTTTTACGCTGTACAATTGAGGGTAATCATTTTAAATTTTTTTTTTAGAAAAACAACTTTAGTTTTTGAGATTTTCACTTATATATTTGTTGTAATCATTTTAAATTTTTTTAAGGTATAACTAAAATACTACAATGCCAAGATGTAAAAGGTAAACAACAGGTAACAAATATAGAGAAAAACCCAAAGACAGTTTAGAAAAAGCTTAAAAATTATGTGGGTTATATATTCAAAAGGACGGTTTAGTGAAATAAATTTTACAAAGGAGAGTTATATATTTTAGCAAATTACCTGATGATTTTAATTTGTTTATTTCTAGAAATTCAAGCATGTTAAGTTTTATGCCCTTATTTTCGATATGTAGAATTTCAAAATTATTATTAAATGAATGATGTTCAAGTAAAAGATGATTTGCAAAGGTTGAATCAGATTTTTTATTCAAAAAACTACTTTTATTCTCTGAACTGCGTTTGTTAAACGTTCTACCTGTTTGACCTATGTACGTTTTTGGACAGTCACCGCAAGTTAATTTGTAGACCCCTGATTGTTTTGTTTTACTTGTTTTGTCTTTATTATTTTTTATATATTTACCCAAACTATTGTCTGTCCTGTAAGCAACATTTAAATCCTGTTTACGCAATAAAGTAGCGATTCGTTCAGAGGGTGATCCAATATAAGTTAAAACTTTATAAAACTTATTAGTTTGATCTTTAATCTTAGGATATACTTGACTAATGGCTTTATTATATTGTTTCAACAATATTATTTACGAGAAAATTATTGACAGCAATTTGTTTTATTATGTTAATTAATTAATTAAATAATTAAAAAATCTGATTCAACCTTTGCAAATCATCTTTTACTTGAACATCATTCATTTAATAATAATTTTGAAATTCTACATATTGAAAATAAGGGCATAAAACTTAACGTGCTTGAATTTCTAGAAATAAACAAATTAAAATCATCAGGTAATTTGCTAAATGACCAATTAGAATTAAATTACTCTCCTTTGTTAAATTTATTTCACTAAACCGTCCTTTTGTCGTAGATATATAACCCACATAATTTTTAAGCTTTCTCATTCATTGTAACACCACTGTCTTTGGGTTTTTCCCTATATTTGTTACCTGTTGTTTACCTTTTACATCTTGGCATTGTAGTATTTTAGTTATACCTTAACATCTGAAGAAGCTATTGTATATGCGAAACATGTCATGTTGACAACAAATATATAAGTGAAAATCTCAAAAACTTAAGTTGTTTTTCTAAAAAAAAAAAAAAAAAAAAATTGATCATGGATTTTCATCACGTAACGGCCAAGGGTATTCAATTAATCATTTTAACTTTTCTAAATTACGATCTGCTCTAACTTACTAGAGATATTAATTTAACTTGCATTTTTTTAATAATGCACCTTGAACATTTTACTTTCAATAGGTAGATCTCCTAATTTTAAACGTACAGAATTTGATACCTTTATTTTTAAAAATACAAGGGAAAAGGAAAAAATGGCTAGGCAATAAAACCGATGTGTATGACAAAGTTCTCCATTTCTAAACAAAGAAATAATTTAAAAAATAATTTACATATATCAACAAAAAATGAAACAGACAAAAAAATTCAATTTTTTTATATAATAAATAAAGTTATGCTTTATCAAATAAGACTACTTCTCAACTTTTGAAACGATTACAAGAAGCAATAAATCTATGTTTGCCTATGGCTAACAAATGTTTTAGTTTTTTACGCTGTACCACTCAGGGTAATCATTTTAACTTTTCTAAATTACGATCTGCTCTAACTTACTAGAGATATTAATTTAACTTGCATTTTTTTAATAAGGCACCCTGAACATTTTACTTTCAATAGGTAGGTCTCCTTCTTCTGATTCTAAACGTACAGAATTTGATACCTTTATTTTTAAAAATACAAGGGAAAAGGGAAAAATGCTGGGCAATAAAACCCATGTGTATGACAAAGTTCTTCTCCATTTCTAAAGGTATAAAGAACAAGGGGGAAGATACCTATCTACTGTGCAATTCAGAAAGTGTCTCATTTAAAAAAAAAATTACAGTTATATTTATATCTTTGAAAATTTACACTTTTATTTGTGTTGTTGGGAAATTAGTAACTACCCATAGAATTTATTTTCTGGACATTTTGTGCTATACAATTTTCATTTTTCCAGATCTAAAGATCTGGAAAAATGAAAATTGTATAGCACATTAAAATGTAGACAAGTTAAAATGAAAACATGTACAGTACATTATTAATTTAGAAAAATATATTAAAATTCGTGCCCCTAATATTATATGCAGTATGTAATATAACAAAATGTTTCTTTCGGTTTTCCATTCTCTGACAATTTCAGCAGTGTTCTTTAGAAGTTGCATTAAAAAACTACGTTATAAAAATTGTTCATTGATCTCACTTCCACGATGGAGAGGGCCCTGGAAAAGAAAGAATATAAAATTAATTATGGGGTTTAATTATTTTAGATATAAAAATATATAAAATTATAGAACTAACTCTTTTAATGTTAGAAAAAAGGATTAATTCCTTGCTTTTTAAAATAAATAAATTACAAGAAAATGTAAGATAAGCTATTTTTAAAATAAAAGCAAAATGAAGTAATATATCCTTTAAATATATATTTGGAGCTTGAAGAAAACTTGTTTGTTATTCAAAATAGTAAGGTTCAGAGCTATATCCTTTTACTATATATAGAGAGCGATAAAAAAACCTATTTGTTAATCAAAATGGTAAGGTCCAGAGCTAAGTATTAACAAAGCGCTAATATAAACAATTTAACTGGTTCTTTTGCAGTAACTACCTATACTGACAAGGATACAATTACAGTTATTTATACAATTTTTTGTACATAGTTACAAAGGAAAATACTTTAAGGTTAAATTAATTCAACTCAAGATATGTTTGACTGCCTAAGACTAATTCTTATTGACAAATCTGACAGTTTATTATCTAAGTAGTTATAATAACATATATTATTCAGTAATCAAACAAGAAGCCACGAAAAAAGAAGGAAAATAACATTTATAGCATCAAAATCAAAGAAATAGGTAAAAAAGGTAAGAAGCAGTAAAAAAATATTTATTGAGAAACAAGGACTAATTGTAGAAAAGAGAAATAATGTCTCGGACTTAGTAAAGCGGTTTAATACAGGAAAAAGCTACGATTACACGTATTTCACTAAACAAACAGGCATCATGAGATCTTAAAACAACAAAAACACGACAAATATATAAATCTGGCACATACAACTAATAATTAATTAGTTTGTAGTTGTATGTGCTAGTTTTATATATTCTACATGTTTTTGTTGATTTAAAATCCGATGATTTAAAATAATGCCTGTTTGTTTCGCGGAACACATGTAATCGTAGCTTTTTACTGTATTAAACCACTTGACTGAGACCAAGACATTGTTTTTCTTTTTTGCAATTCTTAGACCAGGTCTCGTAGGGATATCATGGACCAATTACTTCTTCAACAGGGATTAAAACAAAATAAAAAAATAAGAAGGGGCATATTAAAATATAATTCAGTCTTTAAAGTTCTTTTATTTTTTTTTGTCTCGGCAGGCCCTGAAGTGTGAAGATTTATTACCATATTTTTCGGGCTTCAAAGATAATAATTTTTTTCACAAGAAAGAGACCATCCGTTACTATGATCTGGCACCAGTGGTATATCTATATGCTTGGGTGTCATATAAACCATTTACAAAATATATACACATTTGAAGTTAAATTTATTTCAAACTGGAATAATGGCCTGTATCATCCCCTACCATTGACACCACAAGTCCATCTCACTGCTCGCTCTCGAAAGACGCACGAATTTCCCATAAAGTGGTAAACCATCCTCGCTAACACCATACCAATTTCTCTTGACATCAATAGAACAGCACAGCGTACCCATGCAATTTTCGGATTTAGCTCTAAAAATTGCATATTAAACTTCAAATTTCTATTGATAAAAATGTTCAAAAAAACCGTGATACCATCTGCAAAGACTATAAATTGTCTCCCCCAATATCGAAAAAAGGCAAATCGCTTATATATAACAAAAACAGATTTCGACCCTGGATGGAATCCTATATCATGCCGTAATTTATGTTAACCTTATTAGGTGTCAGAGATAACGACGACTGTTTACGTACGCCCCTGGAAATAGAATTGAAGCAATTTCTAAACTTCACCCCTGAGGAAATATGCATAACGCTTATGCACACCACTCCCTTACTGACAGTCAAAATTTGTAGAAAAGTCACAGAAAAGTGCAATTTTTCAAATCAATGCAACCCTTCTCTGGAAAAATAAAAATGAGATGATTGGCTGATTAAAATATTGTAGTTGAAATTTCATCCTCTATATAAGTTTATATTCTTAATCGACCTTATAATCTGGTGAAGCATTTATATTCTTGCAGCCGGTTGCACGAAATTTAATTGCTGTTTAGAATATTTAACCGGGCTTTCGGATTTGACAAGCTGTTTATAAAAATCTAAGAGCTCGCTGTCAAATTTGATATTCTGTTAAACATTCTAAACTTTAACTCAGTTTTTGCACAATATTTTGAATTGTACGTTTCCCTCAAACTCTATAATACCATTTTCATGTTATTTGTCGAATTTTTTCTTTGTTTTGACTTTTTCTAAAAAGTAAAAAAAAATATATGCTAATACTTCTACTATATTGTTATCTCTAAGTGCATATATATTTTTTTAAAAATGTAAGCAAAAGCATTTGATACAAATTTATTAGGTATATAGTATGAGTGAATCCATGCAAACAGAATTGCCTTCTCAGTGTCTACCTTCTTTTCAGGGTCTAAACTATAGATAAAATATGTCGGTATAGAACTTTACATAACATAGTTTTTTTGTTTTAATTCCCTCATAAGACGGATGTAATCGTGAAAAAATCACTATCTCAGGTTTCTTCAGTTCTTCACATTTTTGGGTCCCTAATTCCATCGGTCTGTATGTCTGTTAGTGGCATAGCTAGAAAACTATTTACTCGGATTACTTCAAATTTTGGTCAAAAATTGATATAATGATAAAATATATAAATATACAGACTGGCGAAAGTCCAATAAGGCGAAAAAAATGGCGGCCTATTATTCACTTAGTGTGATATAAAAATAAACTGGTTAAATTTTTATACGAATCCAGGATGGCGAAACAAAATGGCGGCCGAATAACATTTTTAATAAATCCAGTCTGAAAAACTACTTATTCGAATAATTTTAAATTTCGCACAAGAATTACGTAAGTTTTATATAGAGATGAGCATATTTTGTCTGCGTTTCAATATTTTACCAGTTTCTACCTATGTCAAACTTAACTTTCAGGCAAAATATTGCAGTCGTTTACCCTGATATTTTAAAATTTTACTGAAACTCTAATTTTGTGCCTCCATTTTAAATTCGTAGCAAAATTATATTAGTTTATCCCTATAACATATCTATTCTAATTTTTGAGCAAAACTCAAGACGTTTTTCTACTCTGATTTTTTTAAATATTTTAATTGGCCGCGATTTTATTCCGCTGTCTTAATTTCGTACCAACATTTAACAGAGTTTAAAAGTTATTTGTTATTATAAGTATAAATTGTATCTGATAAATGTCTCTTTTTTTAAATAAAAGAAATACTTCACAATAAGCGAATTTACAGGTACTTCGTTGGGAAAATAGGCAAAGCCTTTTTAATGAAAATTTAATAAAAAAGCATACCACGAACTGGTAAATGGTTCTTTATACTGTTTTAAAAAAAATATGTTTTAAAACGCCATTTTGTTTCACTAAATTAGAGATTTACCAATTCAATTCCATACACAAAATTTGAACTGACTAATTAACACCCAAACCTATCAATGGAAACAGGAAAACATAATTTCGGCATCTTGCAACCCTAAAACATTTACATCTCTAAAAATTTGGAAAGATAATTTTATTTACATCGAACAGAATAAGCAAGCAAATTTGTTACATAATGTTCTTACGATATGTTCAAATCTAACAAAAATTGGTTAATTATTTTTAAAACTGTTTTTTTTTTCAATGATTCATCATGTGATGTCTGTATCTATTATTTTTACTATTGGCGTTTTCTTATATAAGATAAAGTTACAAAATTATAACAACCTATACACATAGACCAGTAAAAATAACATTGAAACTATTTTGGAATTAAAATGTTTTTTGGTTTTGTTTTTATAACATTTTACATCCCAAAGCATATAGAAACAAAAAAAAATGCATCAAAAATCCCAGATTACAAACAGATATACATATATTCATATGATTGTATATGAGTGTGTTTCGGTTTTTGTAAAACATATTAAATTATTGCATTTTATATTAGCTATCTAGTTACTATGAATATCAGTGTGGGTTTAAAGTTTAAATCAAAAAACTTACCAAAACAATTTTCTCCAAATTATCCCAGTATCACATTATGAGGTAGCCTTATTAGCTCATAACCATTAGAATGGATGGGTAGTATCTATTAATTTGTAGCTATCGCACCAATTGATCTAATCAGTCTTCAGCCATCAAGTTTATTCATATGACTAACTAAGCACAAAATAATCCTTGACTTATTTATTTCTTTTGGGAAAATGGTGTGTGTTATCTTCAATATTTCAACCTATTATTTGTTTATTTTGTTTTCATGGTAATCTAAAAGAAAATATTACTTTTGGGCATTGTAAAGTACTTAAAGTTTAAGTCTTTAGCATGGTCCATGCGACAAATTTTAGTATTTGTTTTAACTTTAGTTCCGATAGTAAGCGTTTAGCTTTTCAATTTGATTTGTATTGTATAAGTCATATATCTAAAAAACAAGGTAAGGTCTTATTACTAACTAAAATTACAGTTAAAGCTATATTTAAACATTGTCTTATATCCAAGAATAACTGTTGCAATACTTAGTAGTTGCATCTTATATTTTGTTTTTACAAAAACTGAAATTAATGAAATAATCACTTAAAAAAATAAATTGCATCTCAGTGCAAAGCTCACAACAGATAATTAGCGCAAATTTAACTTCTGAATATTATATATTTTATATGGTTTATTTGAAAGAAATTAACAAGTTTATTTGTAGAAATTAAAAGAAACTATCAAATTTTTACTATAATCAAAATGTAAAAAAACATACACAAAGTCTCGGGCTCAGTCAAAGATACGAATGGGGATAGGTATTTCTCTCTATAGGAGCACCATCAGACCGTTTGTAGAAAATAAAAGAAATTTTACTATAATCGAAATGTAAAAAAAACAGACACAAAGTTTGGTTTCAGTCAAAGATAGGAATGATAATAGGTATTCGCTCTAGAGGAGCATCATCAGACCAACAATTAAAATGAAACAACACATAGACACGACAAACACACAGAGCTATGTTTGATCAACACGGATATATTTGATTTTTCACGCATATTTATTCGTTTTAGGGGTTAAAGTGATGACAGAGATTTGTATCTGTTTTATGTTATTATATTTTGAATATTTGTCGAAAACCATCAGATCAGTCGTTATGTGTTTTGTTTTTTTAGAGTTAAAAGGAGACAGATAATCACAATATCTAATTCTATTTCATCACTTTAAAATAAACCAGGTATTCTATAAAGTTTTTAATTTATTATCTTCTATGATTTTTAAGATCTACAAAAATGCCATAACGATGCAAACAATATCCGATAATTTAAAAATCGATGAACGCGAAGTTTGAATTAAAATCGGCGATGGTGCAGAAATGTAAACGATTACCAATATTTACTATTATTTAACATTTTACAAAAAAAAGCAATGTATATTTTTGCCCAACAAGGTATATGGTGTTCTACTAGGTATTTGATATCGTAGCAAGTGCTGATATGTTTATTTTGCCTATGCCAAAACCATTAATTTAACTACATTCACAAATCATTCGACTCATGATTTTTTAGTTACAAATAAAAGTGTTGAGTAAAATGTATGTTTTTGTAATACTTTTTAATGCCCAAAACTTAGACTTGATTGATATTTACCTTAATCATAAATACCTGGTCCAGGGGGGACTGAAGAGAAAATACAATTTTTGCAACCGTTTTTTCAATTTTGCCAACAGCCTTTGACGTTGCACACAACATTTTATTCAATAACACAAATATAAAATGTTTGTCATTAAAACTGACTAAAAAAAGTAAAAGGTGGAAAGTAAAGAGCGATAACATAAGATTTTGTTAACAGGATAAAATAATGAGGAGGAGAAAGGGTTCTCCCATCCCTTCCTGTTCTGGGTATATTTAATTACTAATTACACCACTAATTTGACATGAATGATGAAAAGAGTAAGTAAAATCGCAGTATCAATGCCGAGATATTCAGTATGATGATATGAAAATGCAAATATGATGACATATACATCAATTAGATCATCCGAAACTTACCCAAACATTGTCCTTAGGAGTACTTCGGGGCTTTTCCACTAACATTACAGTCTGAGATTTTAAAAATTATGTCACCAAATAATTAACTAGTATATTTTATATTATCCTGAAATACAAAGGTATAAGGTTGGGTTTGCATGTGGCCTGATATCATCGCCCTTCAGGCTAAGTCAGAATGTCACTCAAACTAAAATGATCTGAACAGATTTTAATATATTTCAGTATAAAATGTCCATCTCAGTATTTTCAGGATATCTGAAATAAAAAAGTATTATACATCTTTTTAAGATACTTATTTCTTAATTGCTTACTATATATAAACTTATGGAAAATTTTAATTTAGAAATTCCTCGGGAAATAGTTTATCTTCAGAAAAATTAAATCAAGATGGTTTCTGGATGTAAATTATATACCCATTTTTTTACTGTGTTTATCTAGTAATTTTTGAAAAGTTGATATTATTTTTTATTAAGAAGTAAGATAAACTTATCTAATGAAGCTACTAACAGGTAAGATCGAATAAAAATTTGTGTTACATACATAATTACTGTCAGTGGCACAAGCAGTCTGACATATCTAAAAAAGTTTAGTGCAGTATAGAGCCTACAGCTATTAAATCATATCAACTTGTTCGAGCAATCTTAAGTTCTTAAGATATAATGTAACATTTGTATCAATGTGATGGTAGGCTAACCAATTTATATCCAAATATAAATGGTAAGTCTACTTTTTACACCATGAAATGAAAATAGAAAGATAATACGCAAGACTGCAGCAAGTTTATTCATAACTAAAGCTAAAATCTTGATATGTCAATGGACTTATTATTACTTTTATTGCTACATCATAAGCTACATAAAGTACCCTTTATAATACTTAGGAAATTGTTTTTCATGTTTCAATTTCATAAAACTCCCATTCAAAAAAGACCGCAGCTCAAGAGAGACTACAACCTTAGTACATACATTATTATCAATGCTTAATACAACCACTGGACAAAGTGACTTAAAATATGAATAATAATAGGTACTAAAAATAAAATGTAGGAGAAAAGTTGATCTTAAAATAATAGACATTTATCTACTTACGTTTAAATTAACGCCGTTGCTCTTTCCACGCTAATGTAAACGAATCGTCGAAAAAGTGGGTTCACGTTAAATAGAAAAACATCTGAATGATGGCTGTATTGACAAACTGATGCCAAAAGTACAGATTTTGTTTTAAAAAAATCGTTGTTTTAATAATATAGAGCCGGAATTTGGTTTGCGCGCTACGTTTTTTTAACAGCAAGCCTAAAAAATCCAAAGTTTAAGGAAATAAATAACTGACACTTTTATTAATTGAAGTTGTTTAAAAAAAACTAGTCCGTGTCGACATTCGAACCCACCACCTATACTACCACTACGCCACAAATCGTATGAAAGAAAATAGATAAATAACTTATATTTGCTGAACGCTGATGACAAGACATCTGATTTCACGTAAACCAAAATTTAGAAAGTCCGTTCACGTTAGCGTAGTAGGGATAGAGCGTTAAACGCAATCTATATTTAGTTCTCTCTCTTCTGTCTGTACTTGAAAAATCAAGTATATACAGTCTATGTAAGTCTAAAAATTATTAGATCGGACCAAACTGAAGTTATTTTTAACATTTATTGTAAGGACAGTATTATCACTGCATGAAATTGTCCAAGCCCAGATAATAAAGCAAAAAAAAGCGCACGATAAACAACCTACATAAATTTTTCTCTTATAAAAAATCTGTAACCCAGAGCTAGAAATCTGTAATTTAATGGCCCCAAACACAAAATTAAACGCTAGCTACAAGACAAAAAGCAATAACTACATAATAGATTGCATAATAAAGTGCATGGTGTTATATAGACATAAATGAACCACTTGAAAATCATTACATGTTGATGTTTCTACTTTATTACTCTCTCTGACCATTAAAAGGTCTTAAAAACAGAATTTTGAAATACCTAAATTCTTTTTATTTGCAGTTTAATCAGAAATTTTGTAAGAGTATTTAATTTTTCCTTACGCGTCTATCGTATCTACTTCACCAGGCACGACACATTTGACATAAAGGTAAGGTTAAAGGTTACTTACCGGCGTAAACAGACTTCGAGGTTGAAATCATCCTTTTTGTTACATATTCTGCTAGACACTACTACTATATTTAACTGTAACTCATAACCCACAGTAAATTTAAATACTAAAAACCATGAAAATCCAGGACAAACACAACAAAAATATCTAACACACGCCGTCAAAACAAGACAACAATGCAAGGTCGAAATGAGTCAGGACCCCCTCCACAGATGACGCATTCGTTTGATAAAATTAATTTCATATTAAGTTCACGGCTGACATGACCGATGAGCGGGTGTCTTTGTTTAGATAACGTATTTAGATAACGACAGCTTGTAACCAGTGTCTACTCCGATTAATTTCAATTTGGTATCTTAGAGTTTATTGCTTATATGTCCACTCTATTTTAGCAGGCAAGTTATTAGCTTATTTAAAGTTATTTTGGTAATAAAATGCAATATTAACTTTCCTAAAGTCAGTCTTTTTGCCAATATCTTCGTGAACTAAGCACAGTAATCACAAAATCTACTTCGTCGAGCAAATCTGTCAAACGCGTTTTTTATAGTTTAATGACTGATCGCTTTTAAATGTAAATAAATGGAGACTATCCTTTTTATATGTCGTTGGTTATTATCTTCTGTCCCCCGTTAAAAGATTGTAGAAATCAGTTTGGAAATAATAAGATCTCCTAATTTTGAAGCTTGATACAGGTGTGAGTTTATAAATTGGGCCAGAGGTACCCCATGTTTCGATATCCAATCCAGAACAATCTACCGGCTACTGCTTTAGAAAGTCTTCTACATTACTATTAACCAACACCGGAGTTGATATTTTGACGGTATAGAGGCACGGGGGATAGCTTTGGAGGAAACTAAAAAGAAGACTGCTTTGAGTATACTCGGATATGAGGAAAATAAGGTAACTAGTATCCAAAAAATGAAAATATTTAACGCAAATTCAACGCCAGTTAAGTCAAGTACATCTGATATTAATTTAAATAACTGCAATATTTCCGTAATAATATTTACAATAAATAGTTTGTAACGCTGTATTTTAAACAAAAATAAACGTATTTTCTTTAATTCTGTTTTAATTTTAATATTAGTTGATATCATTATTGCACTAGTGCGGTAATATCAAACATTACCTAACTAAAATCAGTGCGTTAATGACTTCTTATCTTACGATCGTAAGTAGATAAAAATATATTATACAATACATTTATTTATTAATATGGGTAAGAAATGATGTGAAAATATGTAATAAAGCATCTGTATATATATATATATATATATATATATATATATATATATATATATATATATATATATACAGGGTGATTCATGAGGAAATGTCAATACTTCAGGTACATATTCAGGACCAAAAAATTAACATAAAAGTCTATATAAATAAGTGTCCGCAAGGCCTTTGTTCTCGAGATACAGGGTGTTAAAGTTTTTATTTAATTTTCCTATTTTTTAAATAAAATCTATGATAATGTAAATAATGGAGTGAAAATTGATATACGGAGGTTTTTTGGTATGACAAATTCGAATCTAATATTAGTATTGCTCTTACTTGTAGGGGGCGCCACCTACATGTCTTTCTACTCCTGCGAACAATCACAACTTTTTGGTACAGTCTTGTATTACATTTTTGAGTAAAACATTTAAAAGTCGATACGAGCAACCGTTTTCGAGATATTTGGATTTAAAACTATTTCGGCGCATGTAATTTTTTATCGCAAAATTTTAATAGTTTGTAATTTTGTCCAAATTTAAACGCATCTTGGCACAAAAGCTTTGAAATGAAAGACTAACACATTTTTTTGAGGTGTGTATTCAGTGCCTCAGACATAAGGTATTTAATTTTTACTAAAATTGTTATTATTAAGTTGTTTTTAATAAAATCTAGGTTACGTTTTATAATTTTCAAAAATTCCACCATTTGCTTCTAAGCACAGGTCAGCTCTATGGTGTATAGCTCGGGTTGCTCTGTGGATACATTAGGGCGCATTTCTTAGTGTTTGTGCTGCGTTTGTTATCCGATCCAATAATGCTTCTCTTGTATTTACTTTAGTGGAATATACCAGTGATTTGAACCATCCCCAAAGACAATAATCCAAAGGATTAAGGTCTGGCGATCTAGGTGGCCAATTAAACGGACCTCCCCGACCAATCCATCGGTTTGGAAAGTTTTGGTTTAAAAAATCTCTTACAAGTAAACAGTAGTATGCAGGGGCTCCATCATGCTGCAAATACATGTTTTGTCTTACATTAAGGGGAACATCTCCTAATAGATTTCGCAAGTGATTTTCAAGAAAGTTTAAATATTTTTATCCTGTAAGACTACCGTCGATTATAAATGGACCAATTAAATGACCATTTAACATTCCACACCACACATTAATGCTAAATTTATGTTGGAAATTAAGTTCTACCGTAGCGTGAGGATTTTCATAGGACCACCGGTGTTCATTGTGAAGATTATTTATACCATCACGCGTGAACTGTGCTTCATCAGTGAACAAAATATACCTGTACAACCTTCGATCTTCATTAATCCAGTTACAGAATTGCATTCTCAACTCAAAATCACCCTCCTGCAAATGTTGAACCCGTTGTAAATGAAATGGGTATAAACAATTAATGTGAAGATTTCTCCAAGCAGACGATTGTGTAATTTGATAAGTATCTGCAATCCGCCTAGTGCTTATGCTTGGATCATTTTCGACGGCATTGAGTATAGCCTCTTCTACTTCAACGTTGGGTCCCGATTCCCTTTCAAATACAATTTTTGCACTTGGAAACATCCCCGATTCTCCAGCAGTAGTGAAAACTTGTTGAAAAACTCTTCTATCTGGCACACTTCTATCTGGAAAACGACGCTGGTACTGCGCGACTGCTTGAATTGCGACCCAATTGCAGAAGCCATAGACGAATATCATATCTGCATATTCACGATGCGAGAATATCACAGGCATAATGACGTATTTAGATCTAAAGTTTCTTAAATGATTATTGTCAGATAATAAAAGTTATGAACAGAAATTGACATTGACAAAATTTGATCTTATTATTAACTGACATTACTATTGCTAAGTAACAAGAAAAACGATGAGAACACCAACCAGCAGTTGTTCTGTGTCTGTTTCTGTTTCTATTTTGTACTATTTCGAGTTCACTTATTTACTCTATAAGTACGTGTAAATAAATAAAATAGATGACATTTCGGTGCAAACTCTAACGACGTCAGTTTCTTTAATATAAGTAGTCTATTTATTTTTAATGAACTGTAAAAAACAATCCGCTTACTTGATATATTAATTACCTTAGCAATCTCTTTTTGATCAGCCAATTTGCTACGTTTGTCTGCTCTTAACATTCTCTCTGATTCCGATTTGTTCCTTTAGGTTGTCATTTATAACCCATATGTTGGGATGACGTTAGCCACACCTTTTTTATATTCCTATATAGGTCGTCACAATAGACCGCTTGCTGTAATATGTTTATGTGTTTGCATAATACTATCGCCGAGAGCTAGAAAATTATAGAAGTTGTTAGCATTTAACAAAAGGTTTAATCAACTTAAGTAATTAGCTGTTAAAACCTTTATTCAAAAAGAACCAGAATAAAGTTGTGTGTCCGTTATTTTGTATACTAACTAAATAAGCGAAATCAAGAAAGAACTCACTGAGTTTGAAATAAAAAATAATAAATAAAAAAATACGTAATAAAATAACTAAATAAGAGCATTTAAACATATAAGCTTACCTTGCTTAATTTTTTTGACTAATTTGGAGCCTGGTACCTTGGCCGCTGCTTTGAATATTTTATGTTTTCAAAACTTTCTTGAATATCTTCGCATCTGTTGAGTACATAATGTGTAATGTGTATGTGCCAATATATTGTGGCTTAACTCTCGAGCAAGTAAGAGTGTTTTATATACCACGAGGCTAATAACTCAATAGCAATTTAAATGTTAAGTTAACGCTCGCTAAACCAAAATCACACCCCAGATCTACTGGCCATGAAAATTAAACTACCATTTTTGTTCCATTATCTCATATGTCATCTTAAACTTATAAGTCTCAGTTTTGACCTGGACAAAATTTAAGGTTTTTAGTAAATACGGTTGTTTAACGTTTTGTTTATTGGTAGGACTTAAAACAATTAGTACCTTACATGAGACTCGTCAAAGATGAGTACAAATGTTAAAAAAGTCATGTTTTATTTTTTTTTATTTACCTGTTGATCCAGCCTTAATTATAATATCTCCAGGTAAATAAATCTCAGAAATTAGACAGGCATTTATTTTATTAAGTACTAGCCCTGGACATTGCTGGAACATGACAGCTTTCTGAATACCGGTTTTTGTTATTGTAAAGAGAATTTCTCTTCTTAATTGTGAGGAAGTTGCTCTTTTAATAACCGATTCCTAAAAAAAGACGAGCATTTTATTTAACAGAAATCTGTATCACAAGCATTATTTCATGAAAAGTCCAACTGATTAATAAAAATAAACAATGAAATCCCAGGATTATTTAAATGATAGTGATAGTGGTTATTTTACTGATATAGAGATTTTATACATGAATTAATATTACTTTAAATAAGTGATTTTTCGAGTAGATCTATAGAGAAATCGAGTTAAAGTACCATACAGAGTTATAGTTACAGTTTTGTAGATTACACACCACTTTAATCAAATGAGAGTGATAGAAAAATTATGTAGAAACTTGTAACATAAGCATTAGCTAGTTACATCAAAATATGTAATTTTTTAAACCTCCTTTAACATATAGAATGTCATCCCATTTCTATATAGATTTACCAAAAAAAGTTAGTCCCGCAGAACAAAGGGTTTGTTTACAACATTTGTATGTTTAACATATTTATATAGCAATAAATAGAATAAGTTTTAGCCTGTATGACATATCTGTGATACTAAGATACACATAAATAAAATATCCATTCAATTAAAATTGATATAGTATAGTTGTTAAAAAGTATCTCCTACTAATAGTTGAGTAGGTTTTAAATTTTATCTACAACAGTGATAAGATGAACGTCTAAGTTTTATATTAACACTACATCGTCATCCAACCCGTTACATCTCCTACTGAAAAGAAAACATAATTAGATGATGCATTGCTCAACATTTCCTTTTTGGAGCTATTTACATATACATTTAGACACATTTTCGTTCCTCATACTCGAAGTGTACCCTGTTTCCGTTTCATTTTAGCCTAACTTTTGTTTTAATGGCATCTCTAACTTTCACATATTCTCAGTTCATATGTGTTTTATAATAATATTTTATTATGTTGTTGTAGTTTCTATCAGAAAACTTTTTTTTGTAAACTACAGGATGTGTCAGAAATCGATGGTCAAAAGTTAAATATTTCGAATTTACCAATTTTTGCATAGACATCATTTGGGCCTCGAAAGTTGTTTGGAAAATCTACGTTATTTTGTTGTTATCGTTTCTAAAAAAAAATGTTGCCACTGCATTATTCCTCACAGAGTACAGGATAGAATTTTTGCATTGACATAGTGATGCCCATTTTTCGAACTACCTTGCATAGCATTTATAAGTAAGCGGAATACCACGCGTAACCTGTTCACTCGATTTTATCTTACCCAATAACGCTCTTAATTCACATAACGTGAATACGGCCCTTATATTCCCGTTTGCCTCACAGGTTACACCTCTTGGGTTGGTTGTATCATAGTGCACTCTATCCCCTAATTAACATTTAGGTGTCCTTTTTCTTACAAGCTACATTTCTAAAAATCTAAGTTGCATATGTCTGGTTTTTCAACAGCAGCAATTTTTAATTTTCGAGCTATTATGTTGGTTGTTTATATGAATGTCAGATAAGAAAGCATTTAAATTTTTTGTTAAAAGTTATAATATGGAAGTATTTATTGTATTTCAACTATAAATCAACATCAGTTCGTTACGACCACACACTGTATTAATTTTTGTAATCTTCATCATCAAATTATCTCAGCCGAGTTAACATACCGAAAATCCTAGCAATCTTTAATTTTATTTACTTTATCTTATCCGTTAAGGGCATTACTGAGTAAGACCTTCATTCAAAAGTGTGTGAGGGGTGATCCACTTATGTTTATGGTTTATTCCATATAACGGCAATTTATAACTATTAAGGATATCGGTTGGGTTTACTCTACGAATTTAAACAAATGTTTACAATACAATGGTCGTCTATTAAATAATTAATAGCATTTTCTCTGTTGAGATTTTACACGATCATTTACAGTTCCTCATTTCTTATGCAGTCTAAACCTGGCACTAAAATAGTTCACAGTCAAAGGATTACTTACTAATAATCTGAGTCATTTGCTTCCTGTGAAGTTAATTAAAGCTTAATCACAATTTTTATCGGTAGCACATCACAAAGAAAAGGCCTTAATAACACACAAAATCGCAGTTTTTCCTTACGCACACACGGCGACTACTGGACATTTGAACCTATGACCAAAAATAAAGCTTTTACAATGTAATTTTTTTAATCGAATAGGAATTCATCCTGAATCGTAGGATTTCTCTCAATTTCGCTGGTCAGACTATCAAAGAGGACTTCATCATACACCTCGGGCCTATGGACTACCATTACAATAACTTGCTGTTTATTTTATTGGAAAATGTCCAATACATCTTCATTTTCTTGCTTTGCAAGATACTATAAATTCCCTCTACTCCGTACCTCAGATATAGATATTGTCACTTTTCCCATAGTTTTAGAGACCGCTTCCCTTGTCAAATTAATGTATCGACTTTTTTTCCGAATTCTCAAAACAGTTAGTCGGTGTCAAAATTCTGGTTGTTACAGCTGATTTGTAATTCTTCTTTTGTAATGGTTTATGGGGTGTTTACATATAAAATGAATTGTCAAAAGTATTTCGAAAGGTTTATCAAAGATATTTTATTTTGATTCTTATGATTTATGTGGGGCGTAATTTTTACATATTTTCAGGTGTTAAATGTATGGTTTCTTTAAAGATCTTCATTTTGTTCTAATATTGGGTACTTAAATTCCGACATTTTCTATATTTTATTTTTATTTGTGTTATTTTTGTACAGTAATTGACTTCTTTTAAACACACACACTAACAAATATATGTTTTCAAATTGTAAATTATAATCTACGAAGGAACCTACAGAGTACCTTTGATTTCATTTATTATATTTTAGTTAATTTCAGTAATGTTAACAAGGTTGCCCACTACTGTAGTAAATAAATAAAAAATGCTATGAAATTTAAATTCTCGTTTAAGATCTATTCTGTTATAATTAAATGCAATTTTTTTTCATTGTTTTGTTTTTATTGTTTTGTTTTTTTTTAGCACAGTTGATCGATTTTATTCAAGAACTCCTATGTTTTTTATCTTTAAGTGTAAGTTGCAGTTTTCTTTTGAAAGAGGCTGTAGATACAGACACAATAAAATCTTTCTTTTTGTTGTCTTGATTCGAGAGTTAGAGCAAAATTACATACATAGGTAAAAAATTTCAACATTAAAGTCAAATAAAATTGGAAGTCAATCACAGGCCAACGTCAGGAAATTTCCAAGAAGCAGCCCGCAGCTGTAACGGTAGTAACTAACAAAGTTTAACGATGGACTATAAACACAGCAAGAATACATTTATTAGACCCTATTTAGTTTATTAACTTGCTTGACATGAACAGACTCCTAATTTTTGCAGGGCAATGAAACATGTTCGTATTTCATATAAACTGTTGCGAATTTGTGGTGTATTGTTTAAGGGATGATTTAATTATTTATTTAATTGTTGCTATTTTTGGTTGTGTTCTTTTATGAGAAAAACAGATTTTTGTGTGTTAAGATGCACGGACAAATGAGTGTTGTGTCAAATTTTGTATTTTTTTAATGAGTTTGAATCCCAGAGTAAAAGGGTATTACGGAGTTATTTTAGTAATATTTTAAACGGTATGCTTTTATACATATTAATGATTTTTTATTTTTTCTTTTTTGATAAATTAGGATTTATGCTGAAGGTCTCAACCGAAGTTGGAGGGTAACCGACATTTTTAAGGCTATTTTTTTATGTGTCAACGTATTTGTTTTGTTTTTACTTTGAGTTGCATGAGAAAAGTTGTAGTTATATTTCAGGTTTTCTAGATGTTGAAGGAGGAGAGCACAACTAAAATGATTTTTTTTCAACAGAATATATTTTTGTCCCCGTAGAGACGTGACAGTGAAATTAGAAATATTATACTTTAATTTTAATAAGTGTAACATATACATAAATATAAATAATATTGCCTAATTACGTGAATGGTAATATTTTTCCAACGGATCTATATAATTGCATAATATTATACAAATGTTTGCTAGCATTACATTTTTTATTTGAGAACGAAATATTAGATTTAACAGGTGGAGAAATAGAAGAGGATTTTCGTGTGTCTCGTTAGTTGATTGATATTTTCTTTAGGAGTTTCATCCTAAATAGACGATGTCGGGGGTGTTATAATTTATTGAGACTACCATAATAAAAGTTGGGTCCAAAGAAAAACATAAGCGCTTGTGCTTTATTTTGTTTATTTGACTTGCGACTTCTCGATAATGTATCAAGATATAAAGATATATGTATTGTTTTTTTGCGTTAATTGTTCGTGGCCTAGACGGAAGGGTTCACACACTAGACAAAAAAATTATTTGGGGAACAAAAAGTATTTTAACAGTATCAACTAGAATGTGTGAAACAAAAGAGTTGCTAAACTAAAGAATTCATATCTAGATGAAAAACATATTCAGGGGATAAAGTGAATGTTTTAACACGTGTAGAATGTATGAAATAAAAGCGATTAAAGAAATACTGGAGCTTTAAAGATGTTATGCCGCTGTTTTAGGGGGAATACAGGAAGTGAAGGCAGGGGATGAGCTATTGTGACTAAGATATTAATAGCACCTATATAAAAAAATTGACGGCAAACATAGAAAAGAAAGACGTGTAACATCATTGATAAAAAGCACTTCATCAATAATTCAACATGACAACTACATCAACTACAATCAGTTTAGAACTAATATAACAAGTTTACTTTTAAGAACATAGTATAGATAATTTAGTTCGTATGCTGCGTGTTGTACTTATGCCGCATTTGTTTAACTCTCAATTTTTATTTTTGGTACCTTACAATAAAGAAAAAATATTAAGAAGTTTTCAATCACACTGAGCTCTCTAGTCCGTAGTTAAAATTAAAAATAATCACGTATGAAAGAAAAGTGTCAGGTCGCAGAGGTCATAGTCGACAAAAATATAAAATAGTCTCCTGGGAGAATGTACCAACGTACATACGGGTATTAAATAAATTGTACAGATAAACTAGAGACATAACACGTAGCTCTATAGTAAAAGAATAGTAAAATCGAACGCAAGAAAAGTTAAGAGTGCAAGCAATTGGTTCCCCCCAGTGCCTTCATTAAGCAAATTTAAAACTCTATAAGAGGGTGTAGTAAAATGTGAACGAATCGACTACAAACCGATTAAAATATATCAGATATATATAATCAGATATTATCAGGTCGTATACAACTTGAAAAGTTGCTTTTTATTCTTTCGTTAAAGTAAATCAAGTCATACATCTAGTAAAACTATGTTCTTTATTAAGGTAAATATAAACCTGTTAATGGGCGAATTCAACTCTTGGTACAACTTAAGTTAAAAGAAATATTTATGAGATACAAGTTATCCGTAACTAATATTATATAACATATTTTTAAATGTTTCTTTTTAATATACCTAATAAATAACAATTTATATTTAAAATAATTTAGATATATCAGAAATAATTTGATTATTTGTATAAGTAGTCTCTTGGACGCAATCTTAAAAATTTCTGGCATAGGTAATATAAATATGGTTATTAAAATTACAGGTACCTATTAATAAATGTTAATAATTGCATATAGATCATAATGCTTAAGTCATTATTACAGTTTAATCAGGTGTTACAGTAATTTGGGTTACTAAAATAAAAAAAGAAAAAAATTTTTTTATATTTTTTGTTTGTTTTGTTTTGGTTGAGAAAAAAATTTGGTTAGGGTATGTGTACAAAAGTATTTTTTTATTTAATTAAAGTGAGGGTAAAACAGTAAGTGAAAGTTAATGGTATTCGTATTATGTGGGGTCGATTCTTCTTTAAATTCATAAAAACATTTTTTTTGTCAATACTGGCAAAAATCTCCCGAGATATCCTAAAATTTAATTTCGCATCCCAAAATTACGCGAAAAGTACTGACTGTCAAATTGAGGCACCCCTAAGTTTGTACAAGGACCGAAAAGCAGATCGAAGCCGTTTTTAAAGTACAGCACTTTACAAAAGAAATGCAAAAACAATTGTTTTGTTTTTGTATTTACTATTTGACTATATTTATGTACTTAAAAAAATACACACCCCATTTGTCGATCACTAGTATTACTTTTAAAATACTTTATTCTCAACTTGACCCACTGCTATTCCTCAGAGTAGATAAAAAACACAATATCTGTGAGCCTAAACTCGTCTGATATTTTGAATGGTTCAACAAGTCTTTAAATAAGATACTTATATATCTATAGTATACCACGTACTGGTTTAACTTTCTATTTTCATCTAAAATTTGCATAAATATTAAAAATTAGGCTTTACTGAAGAGAATAAACAAGTTTTCCATATTGATTGACCTAACTTGACTGCTGCCTATCTAACGCGTATGGAAAGTAATTAATTCTTGATAAACTGAAATTAATTTTACTCTCAGTTACTATCTTACAATCTTCAAAACAATATTTTTTAACTTTTAAGAGCTTAGCTCTTATTGTGGTATACTGAAACTTAGAGTTGAAATTTTTTATGGATTATCTAGTTATGTTTGCCTTGATAGAAGTGCAAATAGCAATTGTTTGCTTGAACAATCTTTCAATTTGTGCCCATAATCGCAACATTTTAAACTAAGTGAAATGTCAAATGTTTTTTGAATTTAACATATTTTCCAGCATAGAAAAATGTCTTAATGTATCAAATTTTGGGAAGTACTGCCAATGGGTTCTTTTTCG
This sequence comes from Kuschelorhynchus macadamiae, assembly GCA_030620095.1. Taxonomy (NCBI): domain Eukaryota; kingdom Metazoa; phylum Arthropoda; class Insecta; order Coleoptera; family Curculionidae; genus Kuschelorhynchus; species Kuschelorhynchus macadamiae. Next base: position 165,919 of record JAUTXW010000519.1, on the reverse strand, counting down.
AAAAATTGATTATCTACCTTATATGTTTTATATTTAATTTATCTTTATCTAAAATGCTTAAAGCAATAAGGTCTTCCAAAACATTTCTTCTTGTTGCACCTGGTATTATTAATTTCACACTTTTTATTTTTCAAACTTCACTGAATAAGTTTTATTTAGTTTTTCTTTAAGTAATTGCTTTAAATTTTTAACAGACTCGCTCGAATTTGGTTTAGTCACAATTTAACCATTTTTAATACATTCATCTGATGTTGGCTTTTATAATAGTAGGGTTCGTTTTTGCTTATATTCATTTTGGCAATTTACTGGTTTGCATTATATTTGGTTTCGCAATAACTGCTTTTGAGACAAAATTATTTTTACCGCATGTATAATTTTTTACTGAACACATGTAGGCTATTACAATGTTCTTCTTCATTGCTTGACAGCTACTTCAAATTTTCGTTTTGATCAATTTATATACTTTCAATATCATAATTTAGCAGTACGATTTTCAATTTTAAAATTAGGATTGTAAATAAATTCTTGTAATAAAATGTTTTCTTGTTTGTTTTGACTTTCATAAATATATTTTCTTAAAAATCCGATCTTTTCTTTTACTTGATTATTTGCTTGATTTTAAACTGTTTCCACCTATCTATTCTGCTTTAATCTTTTTCATATTTTCAATATAAACCTTGGATGTTGCGGAACAGGTTAAACAAAACCAACTTTTACATTCTGAATAATGCTTAAAATAAGTTCTCTGATTAAATTTGAAGGAGCAAGTAGAAGATTTGCTTTATTATTTTTACTTTATCTGAAGTATTTGCCTTGAACACTTGGTTAAGGCTTAGTTGATCTGATTCAAGCCAGCATTAGTAAGCAAATTATGAGACACATTTACAAACAAGCTGAGTGGGCACGTGTTAACATTAACGCGATAATTTTGCTTAACTAGTCAGCCACGACTACCCTACATACTATAATCATCTTGTCACAGGGAATGTTAACAATCCATTTAGCATGGAGATTAATTATATTGACATTGACGTTGATTTTTTCGTTTGTTTTTTATAGGCTTTTGCTTGTTTTATTAAGTTGTAAATTTTACCTTTAATTTCACTGTTTTTTTTAGTTTTTCAGATTCTTTTCGACTTAGCTAGAATATATTTAGAACAATTTTAAGCCGTGTTTATACTCGTCTAGATATTGCAGTAATTGAGTTGTACCAATAACATATTAAGTAAAATCGCATTTTTACTTCCTCTAATAACAGCCCATATAGTGGATAACAACCCATATATTTTAATATTCTATGGGCTATATAGCCTTGCGCGAATGATTCGTTTCTTATTTGCATAAAAAAAGTCTAGTTCAATATCTCACGAGGATTAGATTTCATTTTTTAAACACACGCCAAAGGACATTAGTCCAGGACAGAAATCGTTAAAGTAAATGTTTAGACATAAAAAGATTGGGTGTAGGCTAGCTCTCAGAGAACAAAATTATTACAAAAGTAATAATTACTAAATAAGTTTTTATAAATCTCGGAATCTAGACCTAATATAAAAAGAAATCTAGCTCAATTCGAAATAAACTATCCTGTTGATTAAACCGGATATTGTACAAGAGTTTTAAACGTCAGGTTCAAAACTCGAAACCCTGGGCCACCATCACAAAACACGCTAAAATATTATCTTATAGCGTCACTTAGGATAAAACAAAACATCTTTTACTTTAAGATAATCTTTGTTGCCTTTAATAAGATAAATTCTTAGAGTTTGTAATAACAAGCTCATTAAATCGCGATATAACACGTTGCCTTCGATTGCAAGAGGCATCTTCAAGGATCTTTACTCCACGAGATCTGAGCACTGAGTGAGCTCGGAGAGATTCAGGCAGGCTTTTGTACCCGACTTGTGCTCGCTGAAACGTGACCCTGTGTTAAGATCGATTTCCACGTGTGATGAATTGAAATTTTTTTGTATGTTTAAAAATGTCAATAGATTCCCTAATTTTTCGTTTATAAATCCTGGAACCGATGCCAGAACCTTGGTTTCATTTACATTTATAATATGGCCACTGGTATGATGCTGTTTAGCTACAGCAGATTAAACAATTTGTTTCTTTTTAATACATCGTTCATGTTTCTTAAGTCTAGTTGATATCGAACTTCCTGTTTCTTCCACATACACTTCTCCACAGGAGCAAGGAATTTTATATACTCCTTCTGTTTGAAAAAGTGCAATATCTTTCGAGGATCGCAAGCATTGTCCAATCTTCTTATGTGTATTGTACGTATGTTGGACCGCCGAAGTAATCGCCCTATTTTGTCCGTAGTGCCATGTATGTAAGGAAAAACCACACTACCTAACGGTGGCTCCTTATCATCCTCCTTTCGCGGAGTTGGATTACTATATTTTTTAATTGAACGCGTAATATCTTCAGTGCAATATCCATTCCCTCTCAGAGCTTCGGTCAGTTTTGATGTTTATGATGTTAGAGAATCTTGATCACAAATCGAAATGGCTCTAAATACTAGTAAGTTAATAACCGATTTCTTTTGTGCTAGATGGTGGTGGGAATTTGCATTTAAGTATCTATTTGTATGCGCCGGTTTTCTGTACACAGAATGTCCTAATGTACCATTTTCCTTCCTTTGAACATATACGTCTAGAAAGGGAATTATCCCATTGGATTTAATTTCCATTGTGAACTTGATATTATGATGTTGTTGATTGACGTGATCCAGAAATATGAGAAGATTGTCCTGTCCAAGAGGCCATACTATAAAAGTATCATCTACATATCTGAACCAGTGTTTGGGTTTTAGAGGAGATCCCATAGCACTCCTGAAGTTTGCTCATAAAACGTTCCTTGAAAGATGAAATAAGTAGATGTAAGACAAGCTTCCACTAGGTCTATTAGGTTCTTATCAAGATTATTATGATCCAATATGTCTGATATAATGGAAACTGAGTCGTTGACAGGAACATTTGTGTATAGGGATTCTACATCGAAACTGACCAAAATATCTTCGGGATCCAACCGGATTTCCTTAATTAAGTTTTCTACGAAATGTGCAAAGTTTTTTATAAAAGAATCTGTTTTTCCAGTGAATGGATTAAGAAAGTTTGAAAGATATTTACCTAGTTTGTATGTGGGCAAATCTATTGCAGTGACGATCGGTCGAAGTGGTATATTGTTCTTGTGTATCTTGGGAAGACCGTAGAACCTGGCAATCTTGGAGCTGCTTGGTTTCAATGATTTCTTCTCCTCTGGTGGTAGACTGAATGCGTTAATCAGATTGGTGATGCGTCTTTCCATTCTACTTGTTGAGTCTGTCTGCATAACCTTATAGGTGCTGTTGTCCAAAAGTTGAGCTATCTTTTCCACGTAGTGCGTTCTGTCCATGACAACTGTAGCGTTGCCTTTATCTGCTGGAAGGAGTAGAACGTTTTCTTCTTCATTTTTAAGGTCTTCATTGCTATTGTTTCGTCTGCGGAGAGATTCGACTTCGGTGGTTTTGAGTTTTTAATGATCTTCGCTGTCTCATATCTGCTATGGGATCTTCTCTATCACCTGTGGTAGCGAATATCTTTATGGAAGCCTTTGAAGATATTGCTCTAACATCCGCTCCACTAAAACCAAAACACTGGTTCAGATATGTAAATGATACTTTTGTGGTATGGCCTCATGGACAGGACAATCTTGTCATATTTCTGGATCACCTCAATCAACAACATCATAATATCAAGTTCACAATGGAAATTGAATCTAATAGGACAATTCCCTTTCTAGATGTACCGGGTGACTTCGTATAAACTGGCACCCCCCGTAACTTTTTTATTTTTTGTCGTACAAAAAAAATTAAAAATATTGACGTACAGAGGATTTTTTTGACGTTATAAATCTGCATTGTAATCCCCAGTAACTTTTCATATATACGAGGAACGACAAAAAGTACAATTTTTTTTAATGGAATGCCCTGTAAATTTTTGCCTAAAATGAAAGACTTTTTTTTCTGATTTCAAATATATAATACAAGTTAACATTTGGTTTAGCCGCTTTCGAGTTATTTAAGTTTATAAATCAATTTTCATTATAGACTGTAAAATTACTGGCTATAAAATATCAGTTTTTTTGAGCAGTTGGCTATGGAAATAAACAATATAAACAAATGTTCTGTCAAATGTTAAATTACTGCATACCTAGGCATTATAATAGAACAGCGAAGTAAAAATTGAATATAAACAACAATTTATTAACAATATATTTTACTGCAAAATACACAGATAAACCAAATAACACAAAACAAATTAATCAGAATGAATATTTCCCCCTGATTATCTACACATTCGTGATAAACGTTTCGCAAGTGCCCAACTGCGTTCTCTATAAAATGACCATTTCTTTAATTTAAATGTTATGTGTTATAAAATATTTTATATCTTCAACGTTGTCTAGATCACGTTTATATATTTCAAAAAGTCTTCACGTCACGTACCACATGTGGTGGGGCACCGTCATGTTGAAAAATTATGTTCATATACTGCCTAGCATTTCCTGTTTCCAGAAATTCTTGATATATTGGTCCAGTTAATGTTCCTTCGAAAAAATAGAGCCCTATTACCCTATTCTTCAGCAGGCCGCACCACACATTAACTGTTCTCCTACCTTGAAATTGAACTTCCTTTGTGAATTGGGGATTTTCTTGTGCACAGTGACGAAAATTTTGTCGATTTGGTAATCCACTAGTTGAAAAGCTTGGCTCATCGGTCCATAATATATTTTTAAAAAAGTTTCTTTCGTTATTTATTCTATTTAACATAAAGTTGCAGAAATTGAGTCGTTGATTTTTATGCCTTTGAGTTAATTTTTGAACAGTATGATATATATAGGGCCTAAATCGATATTTTTTTAAAATCGTCCTAATATATTCACGTGAAGTTCTTTTTACTCCATAACGGGCCCGCATTTTCTTGGAAGTAGTTCGCAGTGACTGGCTCGGATTTTCTACGTGATGCAAAGCAATATTTAAATCGTGATTTTCCGTATTATTGTTTATTTCCTCTTCTTTCTTTGCAAATCTGACGTTGTTCTAAATTTGGTGAAAATATTCTGGATTGTCGATCTTGAGGGAATTGGACCATCGGTATGATTTGCCATGTAAGCACGTCGCGTTGCAGAAGCATTATAATTATTTTCAGCATACAAACAATCAATTTCTCGTTTTCCTGCCACAGAATAAACCATTTAAAAAAATATATCAAAAAGAATTGATTTAGTTCTATTAACAGTGATTTAAATGTCAAAGTCATTTCAGAAACATTTGTTAATATTGTTTATTTTATTATTATTATTATTATTGTTTTTGTATGCGGGAGAAATAAGACGCTCAATATCAACTAGACTTAAGGAACATTAACGATGTATTAAAAAAGAAACAAATTGTTTAATCTGCTGTAGCTAAACACCAGCATACCACTGACCATATTATAAATGTAAAGGAAACCAAGGTTCTAGCATCGGTTCCAGGATTTTATAAACAAAAAATTATAGAATCTATTGAAATTTTTAAACATACAAATAATTTCAATAGAGATACAAGTTACGGTTTACATCACACGTGGAAACCGATCTTAACACAGGGTCACGGTTCGGCGAGCACAAGTCGGGTATAAAAGCCCGCCTCAATCTCTCCGAACTCATTCAGTGTTCAGTTCTCGTGAAGTAAAGATCCCTGAAGATGCCTCGTGCAATAGAAGGCGAAACCTCGGAGAGGCATTCCAATTTGACACGGTCTAATCCCATGAACCATGATTTCTTAATTGACCAGAGCCGTGAAATCTTCCGTTCTATGTTAGCTTGTTTTTAAATAAATTTAATTTAATCAACCTTCAAAATGTTTTCAGATCTTTACGTTTCAAGGTCCATAGATGCCGAAAAACATGTTCTCATGCTGTTCTGTCTGTCGCTCTGTCAGTGTGTCGGTCTCTCTTTTTACGGCATAGCTACAAGATGGCGGCTTAATTAAATGTTAAAAAATTATTACTAAAAAACTACTTATCCAAGTTATCTCAAATTTTGCGTAACAATCAAGTTTTATGTAGAAATCAACTAGCGAAAATTTTATATCAATCCAAGATGGCGGAACAAAATAGCGGCTTAATAAAATATTTAAAAATTCAGCCTGGAAAGCTACCTAATGGACTAATTTCAAATTGTGTGCTATACCTAAATGTAGTATAGAGATGAACTAGTAGTTTTTGTTACTAAATGACTATTTACTGAACGTAATTAGGTCACACTTCACTATTCGCATTAAAGGAAAAAAACCATAACGAGGGAAGTTCCGGGTAAAGGAAATTTACCGATTTTTTAATAAGGCTATATAACATAAATGTACATTTTTATACTTTAAGCTTTAGCAAAAATGGTTTACTTAAAGATCTTACTATTCTAAATAAAAGTTAATTGCATCCAGCATCCAGTCATCCGAAAACTAAAATTACCTTATAAAAGTGTCCTTGGTACTTAAAATCCAGATAAAGATAAATTCTGTTTCGTAGTTGTAAAGGCAAAGCTCTGTACCTCATATAGGCATCTGTTGAGCTAAACACAGCAACTTGTTTTTGGTCCCCGCTAAAAAACTTTAGCCAAATTTCCATTCCCTAAAAACGATAAAATGTTTAAGTAATATTCAATGATCTAGATAATTAGACTTAAGTGAATAAAATTTAACAACTTCTGCAAATAGGCTAACAGTATTTATTAAAGCATCCTGTCATTTTGCTAAAGATCAATTTGTGAATAAATGAATTTGAGCTCAATTTGGCGGGTAGGTCAATCTCATTCTTTCGTCTGCATACAAATTTGTATTATATTTTTAACATCTAGCATAGTTGATAAAGAAATTACTAATCAATTTATCACTTTCTTTAATAATAACAAAACGGATTGTAATTTCGAGGCATTATATGGTTAACATAAATGGAGATTTTGGTGGTTCGGATAAATGACCCTCGCATTTGTTTTTTCCTAAATTATTATTAGTATAATTATTTTAAATGATTTACCAGACATTTTTGGAATGGTCAATTCAGTGAAAAATTCTAATAAGGCAAGACATACATCATATTCTATCTTTGAATATTTGAGAAAATGGACAACGAATCGGAATATGCAATAGCAATTATAATGTTACGTTAAGGCATAAAACAAAATAACGTAGAAAATCTAACATGGCATTCTAGGTTTATATAAGGTATACTATCTACCAATGCCATAAAAGCATTACTTTCGTTTTAACCGGAAAAGCTAAAAAAATTGACTTTCATACACATTTGCCTATTTAAACTCAACTTCCTTTAGATATAGAGATCCAGATCTCCAGCAAATTTTAGAATACCGTCTTATCCATCCAAGTCTTTACGCTTTCATCCAATATTAAAATAAATGAGATGACTCACTAAGTTAGACAATCTCAAATAAAATTCTGGACTTTTTAGCAGTATAAAATCAAGAATAGTTCAAATATCAAATATAGAAGAGAATCAGTGAAACAGAGTCGCAATAGTATATTAATTCGCAATAATATATGAGAGTACTAGTAACGACAAATTTGCATATTTTTTTAAGCTAGCCACTTAGGAGTATTCCAGTGAACATATTCAATAAATTGTATTAAAAAGAGTAGAACTATCAGAACATATTTTAATGTACATATGAAATTGAAGTACAAAAGGCTTCTGGTTATATTATTATACCAACTATGAATTATTACTGTTCAATGCCAGACCAAAACGTTATCAGTTCTACGAACCGTAAAAAATGTTTTAAACTTTAATTATTTTTCACAGCACATGGAATCTTTTTAATTTGACCATTCTAAGACACAGTTGTATTGTCGTAGCATATCGTAGATAGCTGCATAAAAATGAGAACGCATTATATATATATATATTATAGATATATATATGGGCTAATTTCTGAGAAATGTTTAATATATATATTTTGCGGAATATTAACATAAAGACATTTTTTATGTGCATATATATATATATAGTTGGCTATATATATATATATATTATATATATATATATATAATGATATATATATTATGACATATATATATATATATATATATATATATATAATTATATATATATATATATATATATATATATATATATATATTAGATCATCCTGGCACCTCCTCTCGAACATATATATATATATATATATATATATATATATATATATATATATATATATATATATATATATATATATATATATATATATATATATGATATATATATATATATATATATGCCATAAATATATATATATATATATATATATATATATATATATATATATATATAAGATATATATATATATATATATATATATATATATATATATATATATATATATATATATACGCGTATAATATAGGCAACTATGATTTCTATATATATAAAAAAAGCCTATTTATGATAAAACGGACAACTATAGAAAAAATCTGAGCTGGAATAAAAAAGTTTCTTTGCAGAATGTTAAAATTCCGCAAAATAAAAAAGTTATGGACAATTTTCAAAATGGCCGAAAATTTATATCTCAGTTGGCAGTGAAAATATCGGCAGGCGGTTTTTGCCATTAAACATTTCTCAGAAATCGAGCCCATGACACCTAAGTCAGTTTTGCTCTATCTTAGGTTTTCTCTGTTAAAACAGACCAATTTCGACCACCCTGATATATATATATATATATCTATGAAACAAGCTAACATCCGGCCCAAATTTCAGGAACACTGGCATCCGCCAATATATGGCAGTATATCCATTATACATTTTTGCAATCTAATTGACGCTCAGCTTTGCATCCGGTACATTTATATATATTTCGCGGCAAAAATGGCATCCTCTGCACAATGAAATATATATTAACTGATTTTAGTAATGTTTTTTAGATGAAAAAATTAGCAATATATTTTTTTAATATAACAAGGCAATTGGCTAGGCAGAGTATTTCTATTTGACTTTAAAAATTAAAGGTATATTTGTAAATGTTTAGGCAATTTATTTAATTTTTAAAAATTAAATCCGACATTTAAAGTTTACAAGCATAAAAACTTAAGGAAAATTATTCTTGCCATTGAATACAATGTGAAAAATGCATGGAGTTCCCCATAATATTATTGATCATGTTTACGAGGTGTAGTTATTAGGTAGTTTTATGATTCAAAAGTCAAAAACTACGCAGCGAGTTTTTTAGATTCAGTACTTTATTAAAAATACATATACACTGCTGGAACTTCGAAGTGCACCAAGGGATTTTTTACTGAAAATTCAAAATGAAATATTTTCGGAACAAATAAAGATTTTTAGATGTGGTTTTCGGCATTTGTTTGGCCAATGCGTACAGCATAGAGCCCGGTACGGCTAGCGTCAAGACTTCATCTAAACCATCTTATACAGGGTGTTATATAAGACCGTCTCATTATTTAAAAAGTTTGTTCAACCAGAACTTTTACGCAACAAAAATAATCTGGAGATAGGTATAAAAAAACAATTTCTAGCGATTTTCAATTTTTTTTTCATTTCCGACATACAGGGTTTTTTCGAAAAAAATGGATTTTTTTTCAAATGATCTGCTGAAGAAGACCCACTTGCCTGAATCAAAAGTTTGTCCATCAGATTATGAACAGGGTTGGTACCTTTAAATTTTCCAATATAATTATTGTATACAGGGTGCACCAAAAACTAAGAGGCGGGCTTTAAATATTGATTTGTTGGGTTTAATTTTTTTTAAATCAATCTTGAATTAAATGCTGCGTCAATCATAGGATAAGTAAGCTACCGCACTTCTAATGCCCGGTATACCAATAATAGACAATTCTACCGAAACAGTTTTTTAAATGTGAAATTTGCTCCAATTCTTTAGCAAGTACAGGGTGTTACAAATTCGTGTGTATGCACGGGGATGTCGGAAACCGTAAGATATACGAAATTGGTAAAATTGACGCAAAGTTGCCCTATTTGGGGCCAGTTATTGTGTCGTTTACAAATTGACAAAATTCGAAACCATTTCGCTGATATTAATATAAATACGATTTTTCCCGATTGCGTTTTTATTTTTTTTTCTAACTTTATTTCAATAATTTCAAAATAAATTTTACATTTCTATTGCCACATTTTACATTTCTATTGCCACATTCTACCCTCAACAAGATGGCATTATCAAGTTTTAAATACGATGTTTCGATTTCGCGCTTCCATAACCAACTTCATTTTTTTAAGTACAGATCTGATTTTTACAATTTTTCAAATTAATTTGGTGCCAATTTAATATGCTCTTTACAAACTGATAAAATTCCAAACTATTTCGGAGATATTCCTATAAATACGATTTTTGCCAATTTGGTTTTTATTTTCTCCTGACTTTATTTTAACAGAGTATTTGAGAAAAGGTATTACTTGTTTCCTGTCACTTCTTCTCTATAAGATTGCATTATTAAATTTTAAATGCGACGTTTTGAGTTTAGACCCCCATCACCAACTTCATTTTTTTTTTAAATACGGACCTAGACATCAGCATCACGCTTACCCAAAAAACGTGTTAATTGACACATATGCAATTTTAAAAAATCCGCTTACTCACCTTTCTCTAACACGTTCTCTCTTATCATTTTTCGTGTGATGATTTTCATTGCGAGATCCTAAGTTTTAAAAAAATTGAATAATAAACTCAAATCTGTACTTAAAAAATGAAGTTGATGATGGATGTGCGAAATCGAAACGTCGTATTTAAAACTTGATAATGCTACCTTGTTGAGGGTAAATTGTGGCAATAGAAATGTAAAATTTATTTTTAAATACCTATTGAAATAAAGTTAGAAAAAAAAATAAAAACGCAATGGGAAAAATCGTATTTATACGAATATCAGCGAAATGGTTTCGAATTTTGTCAATGACACAATAACTGGCCCCAAATTGGGCAACTTTGCGTCAATTTTACCAATTTCGTATATCTTACGGTTTCCGACATCCCCGTGCATACACACGAATTTGTAACACCCTGTACTTGCTAAAGAATTGGAGCAAATTTCACATTTAAAAAACCTTTTCGGTAGAATTGCCTATTATTGGTATACCTGGCATTAGAAGTGCGGTAGCTTACTTATCCTATGATTAACGCAGCATTTAATTCAAGATTGATTTAAAAAAATTAAACCCAACAAATCAATATTTAAAGCCCGCCTCTTAGTTTTTGGTGCACTCTGTATAAAATATTTATGTTGGAAAATTTAAAGGTACCAACCCTGTTCATAATCTGATAAACACACTTTTGATTGAGGCAAGTGGGTCTTCTTCAGCAGATCATTTGAAAAAAAAATCAATTTTTTTCGAAAAAACCCTGTATGTCGGAAATGAAAAAAAAAATTGAACATCGCTAGAAATTGTATTTTCATACCTATCTCCAGATTATTTTTGTTGCATAAAAAGAAAAATAAATTATCTAAGGTAAAAGTTCTGATTGAACAAACTTTTTAAATAATGAGACGGTCTTATATAACACCCTGTATTAGACGGTTTATATGAAGTCTTGACGCTAGCCGCAGCGGGCTCTATGCTGTACGCATTGGCCAAACAAATGCCGAAAACCGCATCTAAAAATCTTTAATTGTTCCGAAAATATTTCATTTTGAATTTTCAGTAAAAATTCCCTTGGTGCACTTCGGAGTTCCAGCAGTTTATTACAAAAAAACAATAAATTGTTTGGGCTTTTTATTTGGCTGTCTTTTAAGTTTAAATTTAAATTCAAATTCGGCAACTGTTTTTTCGATTCATTTAATTTCTTAAATAATCAAAAACGTATAGCAGAGTAAAACGCGAACAAGTTCAAATGGTCCGGCTGTAGAGGGTGTTTCTTCATATTTTGATCTCTCTATATCTCAGGTTGCGTTAAATTTTTAAATATCTAGAAAAAGAACAAATCTAATTACGTATTTTTATTTAAAATTGTACAGGATGTTATCAAGAAATGTTATTACCCAAGCATACGTGTTTTAAAAGAAACAACCAACATATAATTGCATTTTTTAATTTTGCGTAAAATGAAGTACATTGTAGGGCGTTCCTTTTAAAAATGCCATAAATGGATAACTCTTACTTAGGTTTATACAAATTAAAACTTAGCGTGTAAATTTTAATAAACCTTACGTTGGTCTTTATTTTCCATAATTCCTCCTTTTTTTGATTTAGTAAATAACTATAATTTTTTTACAGTTAATGTTAATATTTATTATATATATATATATATATATATATATATATATATATATATATTTTCCTTGCAATTTTTTATATTGTTTCGTTATTTGTAAAAAATAATAAGACATATACAAAGTCCCTATAAATAAATAATTTGTGTTAATTAAAATTTAATCTGACAGGTTTTCAGAAAAATAAAAATATCTATGATTCTGAAATGTGTTTCAAAAACCTATTTAAAAGATTTTTTTTCCGGAACGTAAAAAATGCAATATGTAATTGTTTGCAATTTCCTTGTTAAATAATTATTACAAAAAAAATAGAAAATTATCGGAATCTAGAATAAATAAAATATAATCGGGTGTCCGATTATATTTATTTATTCTAGAGATATTATTATATGAGGTATCGAAAACCTAAATACAAAAGTTTTTGGGTTTTTATTAAAATCGTTAGAATTTCCAAAAAAAAAACAAACAAAACAAAATCGGCAAGTTAGCAAACCAAAAAAAAACACAACAACTTTTGTATTTAAAGTTTATTGATAAGTCATTTAATCAATCTCTAGAGTACCTTTCGATATATAAAAAGAGACTGTATAACTAATCTACCTATAATTATTGTTTTAGGTACAAGTTTAAAGACCATGCTGTATAAGGGGTTTCTACTTGTTTATTTCTTCTTTATCTCATCGCCGGCAAGTTAATAATAAATATACATATATTTATTATTAACTACATATATACATATATTTATTTAGATCAATCGTTATAGATCATTAGTAAAGACGAAAAGTTAAAAAAGTTCTATAAAATAAGCATGCAGCAATAATTGCTTTAAAAGATAATCTATCTAATCATATCCCAGTTACCAGAGGCAGATTAGGAGCTACCACAGAAATAGTACAATTAATGTGCTAGTATGTAAACCGCCCAGATTGCAAAAAACATCAGGTGGAAAAAGTGGATTTTGACTAATATCTTCCAAATTATCGCGGATATAGTAAACATGTGTAGAAAGAAGTGTAGGCAGATTCTTACCTAAAAAAAGGTATTTATGGTTTTTTCTGGAGAGCTTATAGTTTATTCCAAACGAATTTTAAATTATAAAAAAATACTCGAGTGTAATTTATTAACAAATTCAAGAGTTTTTCTTTTGGACAGAAATGAGTGGAAATTGTTTTGTCTATGGAAAAATCTATGATGATTTTAAATTAGTTTATCTCGATAACCATTAAAATTCCAAAATAATCATTATAATCTTTTTTTCATGTCATGATCTGCCCTACATTTTTTACTAAAACAATTTTATTCTCTCTGCAATATTTTAAAACAAATTCGACAAAAACCCCTTTTTCCTACCCAGGCAGTCTGCGCATTAAGCTAAAAGCATGTTTGCTTTAAAAAGCATCTCAGAAGGTACTTTAGCATTTGTCAGGCCCCCTGATTATTAGACTATGAAAATAATACATAGCTTTTTATATAATTTAAATGAAATGACTGTTGCCGCGAAGTAGGAAAGGCTTTATTAAATATTTCGTTATTTTAACATGTGTTAAAATTTTCAAAATATTGCAGGTAATTTTCGAGTATTTCTTATTAAAGAGTAAAATTTTAATTCGGAAACACAAGAATAAAATTGACGATATATGCAAGAATATATGTTATATTTCGGTATTTCGTTTTTATAACAACAAAACAAAACGTAACATTCTAAAACTTTCTGACAACATTAATAATATGAAGCCTAAACTAAACATGGTTGGCAATTTAACAAAGTTAAACTAAATGATACAAAAAACGAAAAATAAAATATTAGGGTTACTTTTGTTTATTTTCGATATTTATTTTGTACATATGCTTTTACGGTCATCCAGGGCTTGTTAAAGAAAATATCAGGATATTTTTCAGTTAAATTGAGTATTTCATTTTTTTAGGAGCTTTCTTTTTGGCAATATGATCTTTAAAAAAAATTTCTGTAATGTTTTTTTGTAGATCCGTCCAGGGAACCAGTGTCCGTTTCTTTTTCTTATTTTTAGGGATTTTATGTGATTCGGTACTTGTAGATGATCGCCCTAGATTCCCAATTTCGATGGAAACTTCATTCACTTTAATGTCTGCCTCTTCATTATCACTTTCATCGGTGTTGTCAGATCCTGCTTCGATTAAGCTTTGGTCAATTTCGATTTCAGTAAGACTTTTTCCTTTATACTGTGCAAAATTGCTTTTGGCCATCATGAGCAGTTTACTAACCTTTGCTGTTTGATATATGTCATCAGGTAAACGGTAAAATTGTGCATGCGTTTTCTCGGTATGGCCCATGAATGTGGCTAATTGTTCTAACTCATTTTTGTCCATCTTTAGAATTTGTACCATTGTTGCTAAGTGTTTTCGCAATTTCGTGGAAGTCAGTAAACATGCCTTACTACCATCGCCAAGAGCTATTCTGGCATGCTTTCTAACAACTGAACTCCCTGAGATCACTCCCAGATAAGCCAAATAGATATGGGTTATTGGAAAACTCAAAGTTATTTCTAAGACTAATTAATAATTCAAAAGATTGAGTTATGCCCTTCTCAAACAACACAGGAACACCTCGTCCCCTTTTGCCTCTTATTACAACACGTTTAAGAGAATGGTATAATATTTTTTCTGATCCTGTTAACAGCTTCTCGAAGTCTGTAGAGTACACTGGTTTATTATAATATTTAGTAAATTCTATTAAAGTGATTCTCTGCAGTTCACCTACTCGTCGTTTATTAAATATTAATAAACTGCAAAAGACTGTTTCTAATAACTGACGATATGCTTTCAAATTTTGAGCGTCTGCTGCCAGTTTAACCTTTGACTGCACAATTTTGTCCCTTAAGTATTTGTCGAATTTCTGAAAAGTAAAAAATTAATTTAAACCAAAATGGTACTAAATTTTCAGCATAACAGAAAATATATTTTGCAACCCAATTTAAAACATTTTAAAATATTTAATTTCTAGTTATGAATTTAAACTATTTTTGAAGTTGTCAATAATTATTAATATTGCAAGATGAAAAGTGAGATAAGACGCTGTAGTCCGACAGTCGTAAATAATTTTTTGTTTGATATTTGATCACTTGTGTGGTACTTTTGCGACGTACATCCAGGGTTTTGACGAAACAATTCGATTTTGAATAAAAATTGCTTACCGCTAAGAGATCAGGGGTATATTTTTCAAATTTTGTCACTTTTTAATACCTTTGTATATTATTTAATAATGGAGATAGAGAAATACATTAAGTCAATAAATTTTAAAGATTTTTACATGCAATTCAATGACTCGTCAAAATTTAATTTGTCTATTATAATTTCGAATATATATTTTTTTTATGTGATACTCCGTATTGTTTCAACATTTCATTTAGATATTAATTTATTTTTTCGTCAATACCCCACATTGTATCCAGATTTTAAAAATAAAATTGATATTCAAAACTTTAAGTTTTCCTGTCAATATTTTTTATAAAAAAGAGTAATTAATGTATTATTATTTTTTAAATAAACAAACAATCTATTAAAATTATTAATTGAATTTGCCACTTTTTTTATTTACTTGTAAAATGCTTATATTTTAACTGGTTTTAAAGAATTAAATCTGATAATACCTGAAATAAAGTTTTTATAATATCTTTTTAAAAGTTTTTTTAATTAAAATGTTAACTAAAAAGAAACGATATAAATATGGTTTTATTAAAACACATTGTTTTTCAGCTTGCATTTTTTTTGTTAATAACAACTTATGTTTTGTGATTTTAGAATACAATTTCAACTGTTACAAAAAGGACGGACTGAAAAGCTGTCAAAATCAAACTGAATCGCAGTATAAACAAAGGATTAAAAACATTAAAATTGTTATTTTTTTTCCAAATATTGTCTGTTTGTTATAGCAGTGGTTTCACCATAAAGATCATTGATTAAGTAATTTTTTAATGGTAAAATTGCCTTGACGGTTGAAATATTAATATTGCTGATAATACAATATTATTTAAAAGAATAAGGATGTTAGTGAGATTTTTTTTAGAAAAGTAACAGCACTTATGAACAAATATTTCTATTTTTTTAATAGTGTTTTAGCAAAGTTAAATAATTGGAGGGAACCCAAAAAAAGATTAATGCCTTCAAGTAAAACAACTTTTTAATCCATTTTATGAAAAAGATCATGCATGTCTTACTAAACTTACTTTTTATTATTTTCTAGTTATAAATTAATCTAGGTAGAAACATACTCTTAAGCAGTACTAGTAGTAGATACTTACAGAAATGTCTTCTGCTACAGGAATCATAGTAGGCTTATTAAATTTGTTCATCGCCAAATTTTGTCCTGCTTCACTAGATATTTCATGTGCCCAGTCTGTTTCTAAGAGAGTCATAAGTCCCTTCAGTTGTTTTAAGCGGTCAGAACAAGAACCTTCTTTTTGCATCTCGACGGAATAAGCTGTATTTATAGCGCTTTTAATGACTGTTCCCATTTGTAGTGCCAATGAGGGGGAGTTAAAGGTACGATTATGTTCGTTATATCCCGATATTTGTTGTGTTGCTTTAGCAAGTATTTTAAATTTATTTGGTATTAAAACATCAATCAATTTCAAAATACAAGAGCTCTAACCACACTACACCACAACTTTTCTGGACGCGCGTTTCGCTTTTAGCATCATCAGCAGATGATATAAACTGTTTAATTTTAAACCAGTTTATATCATCTGCTGATGATGCTAACTTGGTTAGCGAAACGCGCGTCCAGAACGTAACAAGTTGTGGTGTAGTGTGGTTAGAACTCTTGTATTTTGATCTATCTTCCACCACAGGTTCCAGTGTTAGGAATCAATCAATTTCAAAGAATTATTTTCGGCTAAACACCTAACAGCCATTAATAATCGGGCAAGACGACGCATTGTTCTTTTTGCAACCACTAGAAGGTGCTTTTCTTTGTGACGGCGAATGTATCTACGACCTACTTCACAAATAATAGGATCTTTTTTGACTACTAAAGACACGTCATCTGCTCGAAACATATCAAGTATTCCGCTTACCCTTAATACATCATTGGGACCAAAGTTCCCTGCCATTACTGATTGACCTTCAGTCTGCGCGTTAAATCGCCTGGAAGGGTCAGGGTTAAAAAAACAACGTTTGGCATGTCTGCGCAAACATTTACGGGAATAGTACCCCTTGCAAAATTTACAAACAATAAATGAATCTAAAGATTTGTTTTGTTGCATAACTGGAACCACATCAGTACAGAAATCACCTTCACGCCGAATCTTATCGATAAGTTTTTTTCTTTTTAAGGAATTTTTTGGAAGACAAAGAAATTCTTGAACTGTTATCTCATCGTCATGGTTCCGCTCCAAATGGCGAGAAAAATTTCCACACGTCAAATCGCAAAACGGACAAGTATGTTTTCTTCTCACTCGTTTGATTTTTTGACTATCTGATAATCCTTTTGCATGTAATTCTTTGTCTGTGGTATTATAGGAGGACATAGAATTATTCAAAGGTACTCCTAATGGAGATCCCGAGGAGATATTTGGTAAAAGACTTGAACATTTCTGGGGTGGAGTTTCTAGAACGTTGTCTAAAGAAGCTAGTTGAGAAGACGCTGACTGAAAAAGGGTTGTTCTTGTCGCTGTTTGTTTCGCAGGATTTATGTGCAACATATTGTAATTAAAAATTTCGCCTGATGAAACTTCTGATGCACTAGTTGATAAAAGTACTGGACCCTTTTGAACTTGAGAATCTGAAAAATTATTGGTAGAACTGTTGTGGAAATCTTCTGAATGAAAAATTTTCTGAGATTTTGGAAAACAAATTAGTGTCAAAAAAACTATCGACAGACCTCGCAGTGTTGAAGTCTCCTGATTGGATCAAATTTCTTCTCACCCGCTTGATTCTCTGAGTGCCTGATACTTCTTTGGTGGTATCCAAAAGGGATAAGGCAATATAGGTACGTACTTCTAAAGGAGAACCTGGAGAGATGATTGGCGATAAATTTGACAAGTTCTGGTGTTGAGTTTCTGGCACGTGGTCCAAAGAAGTTATTTGACGAGACTCTGACTGGAAAATAGTTTGTTGTATTATAGGTTGTTCTGGAGGATTTTCGATGAATATATTGTAACCATAGCCTTGGCCTAATAAAACTTCGGAAGGACTACTTGATAAAAGTGATGGTTCCTTTTGAACTTGGGAGTCTGACACATTATTATTAGTAGTACTGAAGCGGTAATCTTCTGATCGAAAAAATATGGGTTGGACTACAGGTATTCCGGGAGATTTTCTGGACAGCAAATTAGTGTCAAAACTATCGACAGATCTCTCACTGTTTAGGTCTTCTGATGGAATGAACTCGAAATCCCTACCTGATATTGTTTCGCTTCCATCTTCGGTATCGGTAAAAAAAGAATCTGAAGTATAGAAAAGTAATTCTGTATTATTAATAATTCTTAATATTTCAATGATGAAGGTTTTTGCAATTAGTCCGTACTATTTTGTATCGACCAACTTGATTTACTTGCGTTATAAACACGTACATACATACATACATCATAGATAAGGGATTTATTCAAAAAACTGCACCTTAGGTTATTTGGCTAATTATGCAAAAAATCCTTATAAAGATTAAGCAAATAAAATTAAAACAATTTCATTTACAGTAAAACAAAAAGAACATTCTAGGCTATTTTTTTCATATTCTTAGTAGAGAGTACTGGTTAAAAAATTACTAGAAAAAAATTAATTTTTAAATTAAATTGAGGCTAAATAAAAATATAATTCGATTAAACTTTTTGTGTATAGTGAGAACTAAAGCATAGCTCAATTTACAGCTCTTTTTTTAAAGTAAAAAAAGTCGGTTAATCGAAACTTCGTTAGATGCTTAAACAACAAACTGTTGAATTATTTGAGATATTATTAAAAGTAACATTTTTATTGCCCTTAGTTTAGTAAAAAACAAAAAAAACCGAACGCTTAGATTTGACTGTGAAACGAAATGGAAAAAAATGCAATCCCCGAAATATACTAATTAATCGATTTATAAACAAATAATCGAAATGTGCAGTGTCATATATTCAGTGATGACTGTGAAACATATTACTTACCAGCTAAGTAATACTAATAATAATAAAAAACACTTACTTTTGCTTAAATAAATGCTTTTATATTATATATCAAAACATTCCATGGGCAGATTAGTCCACATGTTGAGATATGTAATTTACTCAAAAATTTATTTCAATTAATTTAAAATTAGATCTTTTTATGTTGCAAAAAGGCCAAAAATAAATCTGTTTTTTATTCTAAACGCAACAAATAATCTGAATGCACTTTGTAAAACTAATACTAATATCGTTTTAGGATAAAAATTTTAAAAATTAAAAATTGCTTCTTTTTTTTAAGACTTAAATGAAACAAATTTATTTTTTTTTCAAGTAAATGTTTTATGACTAAACTTAAAAATTAAGGTTTTGGTACATTCATTAATAAATATCTATGAAAATTTCTTCGCTTGGTTAGGACATCTTCTAAGAATATGGATCTAAGATGTAGAGTTTTTTTATATATTAATGATTAATATATTATTGTATTTAGTCATTATTTAAAATTTTAAATTTATCGCATTTTATTAATGAAGAATAATTAATATACCGAAAATGGAATCTATCAAAACTAATACAGGTGAAATCAAAGTAAAAATTATGTCTTAAAAACTTCACCCGACAGGCCGATACGATGAACAAAATGCACCCTTCTGATAAATTTCGTCACATACTTACGTGTATAAAAATAGATATGGTATAATATACAACTTTTTGTTTCATAGTCATTTGGTAAATGAAACACTGTTTTATCATTTGGCAAATACACCTAACTAATAGTATATGTATATCATACATCTGAAAGGCATTTTCCACTTACTTCTACCATAATATTAAATATTTTATAATATTTTAATCATCCATACGTCTTTTATTCAGCCATTTGGATTCTATTATAGCCTCTTTGATTAATTAAGCGGTTTTATATTTGAATTATTGTATTACTTTTTAGGCTTTTTATTTTTTAAAACAGACATAGTAGCTAATAGTCGCGTAATGCAAACGATTTCTTAGATGCCTCATAAATATTACTATATACGTAATTACGTGCGGAACTAAATTAGGCTATGTTTTAAAATAATCAGCGGAAAGTATCTGATTTTTTAAACATTTAAATAGGCTGGCCGAATTTAAGGTGTGACATATTGGATTCACTTAAGAATTTTACCAGTTTATTCCTATATTACAGTTTATTAATATTCAGAATTTAAAGTTAGTGACAAAATCGGTATAGTCATGCAGGCCCATAAATAAATTTTCTGAAAACAACTAACGATAATGTTTTGGGTATTTGCTCTTACGTTCCCCACCGATATGCTTGCTGACAGAATGAAAAGGATTAACATGGTTTGTTGTTATTTGGTATTATCAAACTAGAATTCAAAAAACAAAGGATATATATATATATATATATATATATCGGGCCCGGGGGAAATTACCCCGGTCCCCCCCCCTCACGTCGGGGCTGAAGTCATGCCGAGAACAGACAAATAGACTGGTAGAATTGAGAAACATATTTTAGAATCTCATAAACCTGAAATGTAGATTTTTTTGTGCTAATTATCTCAAAAAAAACATAATCCTAACTTACTATTAGCTATGCTGAAACTCAGAGTTATACTGGTTAGAAGGTTCTTATGGTCTGCTTTACGCCATACATAAAATTCACCATTATAATTTTTTTCGCATACTTTGATCATAGATAAGATGGTAAATTATTAAGTTAACTGCGTATTCGCTCAAGAACTCAGTTATATGTATTTTGGCAAATATAGTAATTACATATTAAATGATTTTCTCAAACTCAAGACGTTTTCTAAAACAGTAGTTATAATAGGGGAGCGCCTCCTCCTCCTCCTCTTCCTCTCTCTCATGTCCCTCATTCTTAACTTCCTCCCCTTTTATTCTCATTCGCATCATATTTTTAATTTTTTCTCTTTGTTCTCCCACATTTGATTTTGCATTCTTAACTCTTATAAATAGGTGCATCAAGATCATTTTAGTATGTTAAGGTACGAGTGACTGTTAAAAGAAAAAAATCTGTTGAATAAATCTATTAATAATAATATTAAAATAAAATGAGTGAATCAGTTGGAGAAAGAAATCGATCCATTCCGTTTCAGACAATTAGCCTCGAAGAAATTATACCAGGAGTTCAAGAAGAAAATATACCATTAGTTCGAGAAGAAAATAATGGGATTATTTTAAAAAATTTGAACATTTGAGAGTGAAGAGAAAAAAGTGTTTTGTGCTATTTGTTTTGAAATAATCGAATATTATGATTCATGTAGACCAAATACATGTTCCCACATTTTTTGTTTAAAATGTATTTTAAGATGAAATGATGAAAATTGTTGTTCTATAATGGTAAACAATTGTCCTGTATGTAGCACTAGATATTACTATTTGGTACAAATCTTCAAAGATGTAATTAGACATCATTTTGTTGTAATTTTAAAAAGAGGATAATATTTTTTTATAATTTGTGTTTGTGAAAACTCTGGCAACAAATAATTTTGTAAAAAAAGTAAATGTAAATATATATATAATAATTGACACACATTTTTTCCTTTTCCTATATTGAAACGACAACAATGATCTAATAAGTTTTTTAATACATACTAATTTTCACATTACATAACAAAACAATTGTTATGGGTTTACACAAAACTGATTCGCAAGAAAAACAAATTGAAGCAAATTTAACTTCGGATATTTCTCCTAATAATTCACCAGTTGAACAAAATTCAATTTCGAAACCATCATTTATCATTAAAAAAAAATTTAAAATTAATAAAAAAAATAAAAAACAAATAGCAAACCTTAAGTGTCTGGGTTTCGCTATTCAAAATTTTACTAATTTGATCACAATTAAAAAGGGAGACGAAAGTACGGTGAATTATGTTAAACAGGCCTTTGACAAATTAGTTGACTCATTTGAAGAAATGGATTCATAAAGTCAATTAATTTCTATTGCTTTTTTCAAAATTTGACTATAACTAAATAAAAATGCACAATATTAATTTTATTATTATACAAAGAACTTCAAAAATGCAATTGCTTTTTTCAAAATTTGACTATAACTAAATAGAATTGCACAATATTAATTTTATTATTATTATTATGCAGAAAACTTCAGAAATGCATAAGTGTGTAACATGTAATAAAGTCTTCACTAGAAAGGATAATTTACTGCGACATATTAAAAAACATGTTAACGGAAATTCCACAAAACTCAACAGTTGGTTGAAAAAACCAAAGCTTGTTAAAGGTAAGAACATTTTATTTTTCATGTTATATTTTGTAAAATATTTTTTTCTTAATTTATAGATTCTACAAATATTGTAAAGAATGCAAGAAAAATATAAACCAAAGTCTATGGGGTGGACATCTTCGATCTAGTGTGCACAAGAACAATTCCAAAATAGGCTTGGAGGAAGGTGTTGAAATTATCAAGTCAGCATTCAGGGAACGAATAATATCTTATAGGATTTCCTCACACCAAAACTTCATAAATGTGAAAGAATATTTTCAACATTTGGAATACAAAATTGCACATCTAATAGATCAAGAACTGCAGAAACATAAATGTATCAAGCTAAATATGGAACTGTTCGGTTACTATTTTAACCCCAGCAGCGACAGCTATGATGTCAAATCTTTTAATGCGCCGTTCCAAGTCATTTGCCAGGGATATCAGAAAAAAGAACTGTTAGAGCAAATTTGCACCACTATTGACCAGAAAGCTGACGAATTTGCAGAAAGAGATTCAGGTAAAGAATTTATTTTCGATTTTACAACAGCAACAAAAAAAGTAATTTTTTAATTTTTACGTTGCAGGATCGTCTTTGATGAATTTACTTCATTTGGAAATTAATGTTAACAAGCACAATCCGCTGAGAGCCTCATCTTTAATCGAACTTCCTCAAGAGATCAAGAGACGTCAAGCTGTGATCAACATTAGGAATGATGACAACTTTTGCTTGTGTTGTGTCTGCTCTTCACCAACCACGCGGATTAGATTTTGAAACTTCATCCTACCCACACTACTCTTCTGTTTTGGATATGTCAGGTATAGAATTTCCAATGTTGCTAAAGAACATTAAGATTTTTGAAGAAAAAAATAACATTTCTATTAATGTATATGGATTAGAAATTATAAATCCTAAAAAGGGGTATGAAGTAATTGGTCCACTTTATTATTCATCGAATAAAAAAAATCAACATGTCAATTTATTGTTAATAAGTGATGATGATGAAAAAATTTTTCATTATTGCTATATTAAAGATTTATCAAAACTAGTTTCTGCACAAATTTCTAAACATCACGGAAAAAAATATATTTGCGATGGTTGTTTACAATATTTCCCTACAGAAGAAAATTTATTACAACACAATAGCTATGATTGTGATCATTTACGAATTAACCTACCTTCTAAAGAATTAATAAAAGATAAGTTTGGAAACTATTCATATGATAATATTTTGAAATTTGTAAATTATCATAAACAAATAAAAGTTCCTTTCGTGGTGTATGCAGATTTTGAATGCATTTTAAAGCCTTTAAATAATGACAATGTTGATAAAAATCCTAATACTTCATACACCTTAAAACAATATGAACATATTCCACATTCATTTGCCTATTACATTAAATGTTCTTTCGACGATAATTATTCTAAATTTGAAAAATATAGAGGTCAAAAATTGTGATACATTATTTATAAATTCTTTAGAAAGAGATGTTTATAACATATACAATAAATATTTAAAGGCTCCTAAAAAAATGATCCCTTTGAACGAACTGAACAAAATTTATCATAACTATGAAAAAGTTTGTCATATTTGTAATAAACCTCTTTTAAATGACAGGGTTGCAGATCATTGTCATATAACCGGTCTTTATAGAGGTCCAGCTCATTCACTCTGCAACATAAATTACAGAATACCTAACTTTATTCCAGTTATATTGCATAATTTGCGTACTTATGATTCTCATCTATTTCTTAAAAAATTATGCTTAAACAAAGAACAACTAACAGTTATCGCACAAAACAAGGAAAAATATATTTCATTTGAAAAGCTTATTCATGTGGATAACTATTTTGATAAAAAGACACAAAAGGCTAAGAAAAAAAATATATCATAAAGGTTTATTGATTCTTTTCTATTTCTATCCCATTCTTTATCAAAACTCTCTGAAAGCTTAAAAGATGAACAATGTAAGGAAATAAAAAAAATTTTCAATGATGAAGAAAGATTTAAACTTATTCGGCAAAAACGTGTATTTCCTTACAGTTATATTGATGATTATTTAAAATTAGAAGAAACAACTTTACCTCAGAAAGACCAATTTTATAATACTTTAACGGATGAGCACATCAGTGATGCAGAATACCAAAGAGCTGTAAAGGTTTGGCAATTGTTTAAATGTGAATCTCTTGGTCAATACTCCGACGTTTACTTACTCTCTGATACTTTACTTTTGGCAGATATTTTTGAAAATTTTAGAAGCACTTGTTTATCCACATATAAGCTCGATCCAGCTCATTTTTACACTTTTTCAGGTTTATACTGGGAGGCGTGTTTGCGTTATACTGGAATAGAGTTAGAATTGTTAACTGATCCAGATATGATACACTTTTTCAAAAAAAGCGTTCGCAGTGGTGTGAGCTCTTGCTTTTGTAGAAAATCTGAAGCTAATAACCCATTTCTTTTAAATTTTGATCCTTTAAAGCCAACTAAATACATAATTTATTATGATGCAACAAATTTGTATGGTTATGCAATGTCACAGCACATTCCAACGGGAGATTTTGTTTGGTTAACAGATAAAGAAATCAATGATTTAAATATTATGAATATTTCTAAAAAATCTAATAAGGGATATGTTTTAGAAGTTGATTTAGAATATCCTACAAGTCTACAATCCTATCATAACGATTTTCCGTTTTGTCCAGAAAACTTTAAACCGCCAAATTCTAAATGCATAAAATTAATACCCAATTTAAATGATAAATCAAAATATGTTATTCACTATCAATTATTAAAACAATGTTTGGAACATGGACTCAAGTTAACTAAAGTTCATAGAGTTTTACAGTTTTCTCAATCTGATTGGTTGAAAAAATATATAGACTTGAATTCAAGATTAAGAAATGATTCGAAGAATGAATTTGATCGTAATACTTACAAGTTGGCAAATAATAGTATTTATGGCAAGACTATGGAAAATGTTGATAGGAGAATTGACGTAAGACTTGTTACAGAGTGGGAAAAAAGTAGAAGAAAAGATGGTGCTGAGAATTTAATTGCAAAACCATATTTCAAGGACTTAACAATATTTTCTGAAAACTTGGTAGCTATTCAAATGCAAAAGATTCAAGTTACTTACAATAAACCAATATATGTAGGCTTCTCAATATTAGATATATCTAAAACTGTTATGTATGATTTCTTTTATAATTTTTTAAAACCTCTTTATCAGGAAAATATTTCACTTTTATACACCGATACCGATTCGTTCATTTTAGAAGTCACAACTCCAAATATTTATTCTGACATGATAAAAAATATTCACAAATTTGACACATCTAATTATGAATTTAATAATATTCATGAAATGCCTATTACAAAGTCAGTTATAGGAAAATTCAAAGATGAATATGCTGGTGAACCCATTACTGCTTTCTTTGGTACTGGAGCAAAAGCATATTGTATTAAAACGGAAAACAGTTTAACAAAAAAAGCAAAAGGTGTTAAAAAAAGTGCAATTAAAAAGCAGTTGGATTTTATTCATTATAAAGATGTTGTTGAAAATCATTCTTAAACCTTTTGTTCAATGTATGTTTTTCGATCTAGACAACATACAATTTTTACAGAGTTAATTAATAAATTGGCTTTGAGTTCCGAAGATGATAAGCGGTATAAAATTCCCTATAGTTTTAATAAATTAGCTTGGGGACACCAAGATATTGCTTTGTATCAGTGGAATGCAGAACATGAAGATTTAGATATATTTATGTAGATATTATAAGGTATTTAAATTTGTTGTTTTTGAAACCAAAGTTAGTCTTCATAAGTCTTTCACAAATGTGCTTAGAAACTTTTGACAAAGAAATTGATAACAGTTATTTTAAAACATATGAAAAACGACTTTCCACTTTTAAAAAATGGAAAGGAAAATTGAGACCAGAAGTGTTAGCTGGAGCTGGCTTTTACTATACTTCAATCAATGATATTTGTAAATGTTTTTATTGTGGTATTGAAATTTTTGATTGGTTAAGTTATGATGATCCTATTGTGGAGCATAAGAAATTTGCTAGGAATTGTGATTTAAATAACTGTTTATGGAAAAATAGGAATCGAATAATTGTAACCATTCAAAATAAGTTTTCAAGCTACACATTTTATATAGTATTATTAATATCCTTATTTATGAACTTTTACATATATTTAAATTAAGTATTTTATTGTTATTTTTTTACAACTGCTTTTGCTTTCGTGGTGAAAGTATCTGCTTAATGTTAATAAATTTGGAATATAATTATTAATTTGTTTTAATGACTATCAGTAGATCTCAATTTATTCTTCTTTATTTTATTTTCCAAAATGTTTTTTATGTTCATCATCCCCCTGGCGTAACACAGTGTGAAATATGTTTTTCTAATAAAACAGACGTCACTCTAAGTAAATATTGTAAATTCATAAAAATTGGCTTAATTAACAATAGTACAATTAGTTGGATGGAACGAATAAATGGAAATGAAAATGCAAGTAAATTTTTTAAAATTTTGTATCATTATCCAAATCGATCTATTTTTGATACAAATTGGATAGAAAGGTTAGAGTTTAAAAATAATCAGTTACAAATTTTAACCCCCAACTGTACCAATTATTATGACGGATTCAAAAATTATTACTTTTCCATCATTAGTGTTACATTAAACTTTGCATTATTTTTATACATTACCATTTTAATTATTTATCTTTATTACAAATTTCAAACTGGAAATCTATTTTTTCATTAATCCATTTTAATCGAAACTTTAAAGAAAGTGGGGATGAGAATATTTAAGTACAAGAATAACACAATATGTTTCAGTCTCATTTAGTCATTATGAACAACGCCGTGGTTCATAAACCTTTGGAAACGCTTCTTAATTCAAAAATTTATTTTTTAAATAATTTTTTGTCAAAATTTGTTCTTGTTGGCATTAGTTTAAATGATTTTTCTCCAAAAATTGTAATTGGTGGAAAAACTGGATTTTCAATCGCACTAACCGAAGAAAATTGGAAAGACATTTGTGTTCATCAAGGAATTATTGTAAACAATTTCTACTTTCCTCAAGTTGATCAAACCAGTGTGAATATAAACAACATTCATCTGCAGGTTCAGAAAATAAATGATACCCCTGTTCTACAAATTACAAAAGGCCCACACTTCATATACTTAGGACAAGAGTCTTTGGACAATTTGTGGCGATTAAAGGAAATTATTGATTATAGATTATCTATACTTAAAATGCAAGAATTCAATACATATTTCAAAATATTTCAAAATAATATTACAGCTGATTGTGGCGACTTGTGTACGCATGTTTATAATATAATAAGTCCAACAGAAAATCCTAACAGTGAAAATGTTTCAACTATGATGGAATTACTTGCTTTATATCCTGAACAAATGGAAAACAAATTGAAGCAAAATGGAACAAAACGAAAATATTACGAAGAAAACAATGAAAATGGATCAAAAAGAAAATATTACGAAGAAAACAATATCTTTTCTGGAAGAGAACAATAAGGTGCATGTGTTAGTGAAGTGGAGCTTTGCTTACAGACAAGCCCGTAGGAGTAACTTTCAGATGTGGTACTTAGATAGACTCCGTTTTGAAAAAAGAATAAATGATTGTAAACTTATTCTAGATTCGATATTATCTGAGGAACATAGAAATAAAATATATTTGACACGTTTTAATAAAAATTGTATTTGATGTTTTATTTAATAAAATTTTAGTTTCCTAAATGTGAATTTTATTTGAAATTAATTAGCACATTAAGACTTTGTAATTTGTATCAGCTAAAGCATAAAGTGAGGAACAGAAATAAAACAAATTTAACTAAAATTTAATTTCAATTTAATTAAACAATATTTTTTTTATCAATCCATGTATTATATTTTTTATCAAGTCCTAACCATTTCACATAAACTTTGTTTCCCTTCCTTCTCAAAATCTTCTCAATAAGATACATATCGGTATGCTTTACTTTTAGTAATTCTTGCTCATAAAAACCACCCAGAATGTCCTGATTATCTTCGTCTTGAATTAAATATGTCCAAGGGTTTGTCATCTTAACTTCTTTAATGTGGAATATCTCATTTGACCAATTTGGTGTGTAACCTTTTGAAAATGCCTCTCGATGCTTGCTTATTCGTACGTGATCACCCACTTTAAACTTTGGAGATTTTATATCTAACGTTTTAGCATGAGTAAATGCAGATTTCAAGATTCTATTTTCATTTGTTTTATTTACTTGTTTTGGCTTCATTCCTATTGAAGAATTTTTTGTATTGTTATAATCTTTTACAATATCCGCTAATATATTAAACCATTTGTAATTTCCTTGAATGCTAAATATTTTCCACATATTATTCTTTAAAGTCCTGTTCACTCTTTCTACTATACTCGCTTTCAAATTGGAAAACGTGCTATAATGGTTAATTCGAAATTGTTGCATCAAATTTTGAAAATTTACATTGAAAAACTCTCTCCCTCTGTCCGTTTGCAAGTTTTTTGGTGGAGTTTTTGCACTGATTAATATTTTTTTCATTGCCGCTGTTACGTCTTTTCCAGATTTAGATTTTACCGGTTCGGCCCAAACATACTTAGAAAATACATTTATGGTAATTAAGATATATTCAAATCCCTTATTAAATTTGGCATAGGGTAACATTTCAACCAAATCAGCTTGAAAAAGATCATTTAACCCTTTCACTACCACCCTTCTGTGTTTGTAGTTTTTTCTAGCAGGTTTATGTAATTCATTAACGACTTGCTGTTTAACGGTTGTCATGACAACAAACTTGTTTATTCAATTTTAAGGAAGTTCACTTTCTATGTTTTGTAATAATTCGAAATATAACTTTTATATGTTTTTTCCCATTCATTCAATTTATCAATTTGTATTGTATAACTTTTTTCATTTAAAATTTTACTAATTTTAGTAATCTCCTTTTCTAACGCATTAAAGGATTTTTTTATCTCTCCAGTTAAGAAAGTAGTTGATCTACTATCACTATTTTTGAATTCTTCCTCTGTTTTATTTAATTCTTGTTCTAATTTCTTAATTACACTGGACATTATATTTTCCAAGGAAATATATTGTTGATTTTCTTCCAAAGTGAGTTGGTCAATTGTTCTACTGTTAAGAATGCTATTTTGATTTCTTTTTTTTTCATCATCTAACCTTTTTATAAAAGTTCTTAATTGTTTAATTTTTTCCTTGTGTTTTTCAATTATTACTTCTCTTATATTTGTTTCCATTATTTTTTTAATTTTGTTGATATCATCACTTAATTTTTTGTCTTCCTTTTTAACATGTTCATTTAAAAATTGCAAATCTTTACTTATTTGATTTAGCGTTAGCAACTGTTTATTAACGTTTTCAATTGAGGTATAACATCCTTTAATCTGGTTTTCATACTTTAAAAAATTTTCATCAAAAACCTTAAGCTTTTTAGCAAAGATTTCATTATTTGTTTCATTTTCACCTAATCTCCTTTTTAAATTATTAATGTCACTTATTCTCTCTTGATTTTGTTTTGAAATATGGCGTCCAAATTTATCAACTGTCATGTTGAGCTTTCATTAAACAATAAATATGATTATATTTGATAGCTGTTATTTATAGTGTTACTTTATCTTCTCTTAATTCTTCAATAATAGAGATAATCTCGTTACTATGAGCATTATTTCCCGCATCACTTGATGAAATTAATAAACGTAGCCTATCAACAATTTCGTTTACATTATTCCAGTATACATAGTCTGTATTTGATCTGTTTGTTTTCAAAATTAATCCCTTTCCTGTAGATTTGGCTCTAGTTGTTCTAAACGGAGGTTTTGGTTTGTTAAATGCTGTAACTAATCTTGGCAAGGTTTTTGTCTTTGTAATCCCCTTTCTTTGTAAATATGGTCCTATTATTGTAACATATTTGTGTGATGTATTTCCTTGAACTTGTTCATTTGAATCAAAATTCCTACGATATACATTTGTTTTAGCTAGAATGTTCATGTAATTATCTAAATCTTCCTTCTTATAACCTTTCGGTTCTTTTTTGAAAAGCAATTCGTATAAACCTGGCGTGCCTGTGTACGTTATTCCTCCCACTTTAATGTCTTTTCCAATAATTTCTGTGTTAAACCAAAAGAAAACTTATCCGTTTCGAGGTCATGAACTATTCCATAATAATGGTCAAATTTATGTTGTGTATCTTTCACACCCTCATCAATATATGATCTGGGTAATTCATGAAAATCTGCTAAGTAATCTTTATATGATGGTGTACCAACATAGGTTTGAATTGTTTTTCTAGTTTGTTCCAATATGTCTGACAAGTTTAAATTTGTTGTTGTGTCACTAGAAGGATCTGAAGTTTCTGCTATAACAGTTGATGACAATGATTGTACTACAGGAGAGGAAGAAGTGATACTACTGTCATTTAAAAATGTTGGTAGTTCTGTAGGGAGTGACGGAGTTTTTCCTGTTTTCTGAATATTTTTCGTCGGAGTTGATGTTTTATAAAGCTTTGTAGGTGTTTTGAAATCTTCATACTTTGAAACTCTTTCTTCTTTTAAATCGAATGGTTCGGATTTACCAATACTTGAAATTAGCTGTTTAAGTGGTTGTGTTATTGGTCTATAAGTTTGTTCTAATTCGGACTGAGCAGTAGAAGTAGCTAATTTTAAGCTTTGATATTTCTGCTTCACGGCTTGTCTCGATCTTATTAATTCTCGAGCTAAACGTTTATCCATGCTGTACAAGTTTTAAATTAAATAAAACTGCAAATTTTTTACTTTTATAAATATATAAAGGAATCGAATTTACTCCTATATCTGCCGTGATTTACTTCACAATCTTTATCAATTACAAGAAAGCCATATGGATCCATCCAACAGTTAGCACAAATATTTTTAAACTGATCAAATGTCATATCCAATATACAGTGGTCATTATATATATGTTTTAAACTCAAACAGTCCTGTTTAAATAAAATTAATAAGTTTGCATTTTCTCGAATTAGACGTTTAAGGATTGAGGAATATCCTTGAAAAATAAAAAAACAATCGGTGTTTCTATGCCTTCCATGCGTGAAATAGTCCCTAATAATAGATTGATTATGACAAGGAATATCATCAAAAATGATAACGGGATTTGGCTTTATCTCATGAGGTGAAATAATGTTCTCATCGCTATCATATTCAAAGTATCCAATTTCTTTCATAGGCTTTAACAACTTTCTTAAATATTCATATTTTGGTTGATCTAATGACTTTGAATAAACATAGACATTTTCAAACCTAATTCCATTAGGATGCTCGAGCAGTGTAAGCATAACGTTGGTTTTACCGCTACCACTGCGACCAACTATAAGCCCTCTTTTTGAACCACCGCAAAATAAGTCACCATGCTTTCTCAACTGTTTACTTAAAATTTTTTCGTCATGATTATTTACTGGTAATGAGAATTTTTGTTTTTCAATCCTCATTCTTAATCACACTAGTAAATATTTTTAGCTGTAAAAGTATTTATACCAGAAAAATGTCAATGTGCTTTTAGTATAAAAAGAACTTCAATGACTGTGGGTCGCCATAAGTTGAAAAAAACTATTAAAACACGTAATAGAAAAGGCTCTGGTTTAGTAAATAAATTAATTAGTAAACTACCTTTCGAAGTTCATATACCAGGATATAATTATTGTGGTCCCGGCACCAACTTGGAAAAAAGATTAACTAGAGGTGACGTTGGTATAAATCCATTGCAAAGAACATGATATATCATACTCTCAGACTGAAGATTTATCAAAAAGACACATATCTGACCAAATATTAGAAAAAAAAGCCTGGGATAGGGTAAAAGCTAAAGATTCTTCTATTGGTGAAAAAATTGCAGCTTTAAGTGTTGCAGGAATAATGAAAGGTAAAAGAAAGTTCGGTTTGGGATTAAAAAATACAAAAGGGGGTAAACTTAAATTGAGAAAAAAACGTATCATTCGAACACCCAAAAAAATTGGAGGATTTCTACCTCTTTTGTTTCCCATTCTTGGCGCCCTGGGTGCACTAGGTGGAGGCGCGGCAGGAATTGCTAAGGCAGTAAATGATGCTAAAGCAGCTAAACAGCAACTGGAAGAAATACATAGACATAATATTGCAATGGAAAATGCTTCTAAAGAAGGCAAAGGATTATATATTAGACCATATAAAGGAAAGGGACTATTTATTAGACCTTATAAAGGAGGATCCGTCAAAATGGAAGCAATCAGACAAAAAAAAACTCAAAATAAGTTTTCCAAAAAGAGCACTTACGAACAATGATATCATTAAATATGTAAAGCTGTTAAAAATAACTGGCTTTAGAGGTGTTTTTATGCTCGATGATCTTCCAAAAAAAATTAATCTGAAAGAATGTGGTATTGTAAATTTGGATAAAAAACAAAATAAAGGATCTCATTGGACTGCTTATATTAAAAATAACAAAAATGTAATATATTTTGATAGTTATGGAAATTTAAAGCCACCTTTTGAACTTCTCAAATATTTTAATTCGAATGGCAAAGTGGATGTATTTTATACTTATGAAAATAAACAAAAATTTAATTCATATAACTGTGGTCAACTATCCCTAAAATTTTTGCAAAAAAATATATAAACTCATTATTTATTGTAATATCTCATTCATAAATAAACTGCAATGTCTACCACAATTGCCATATCAGGAAACAGTTCTGTTTTATCTGCTGATTTTAATCCGCCCATATATTTAGAGGATGAAAAACAATATTACCTGGGTTTAGCTGATTTTGAAACGTTTATGACTATCCCCAATATAAAAGAAGGATATAATAAATTTTATATAGATAATAAAGTAATTGTTATTCCCGACGGAACTTATGACATTACAGATATAGAAACATACATAAGAGAAAGTATAGAAGATTTATTTCCGAATGAAAAAAATTTTTTTCTTTTAAAAGCAAATGTTAATACTCTAAAAACTTTTTTAATGTGTAGTAGAATAATTGATTTTACCAAGGAAGATTCGATAGGAAAAATGTTGGGTTTTAATAGCAGGATACTAGAAGCTATGAAAGAGGAAGAATCAGATAATGTTGCAAAAATAACTAAGGTGAATGCTATTTATATTAACTGTAATATTTGTGTCGGTTCTTACAATAATGGTAAACCTGTTCATATTATTCACCAGTTTTATCCAACTGTAGCTCCAGGGTATAAAATAGTTGAATCTCCTTTGCCCATTTTGTATTTTCCAGTTAGCGTCAAAGCAATTAACAATATAACAGTTAAAATAGTTTATCAAGACGGAGAACTTATCAGTTTTAGAGGAGAAACTATAACAGTAAGGTTACATTTACAAACAAGTGAAATATAAAATGGTTGTTTGATATAATAGAGCCCTTGGGATGAGACTTGCCCCTACCACTATCAACAAAGTAAAAACTTATAAAAAGAAAAAGCCTAAACAACAGTTCAGTATCAAATCCAACACCAACAAGTTAAGACGAGATAATCGTAAATTTCTCACATCCTTGGGTTTCACTGTTTTAAAATAATGAACATATTAAACGTAAACGAAAAGCTTTATGTAGACAATTCCATCGTCAGTTCTGAGCTTCACACATATCAACAATATATTTCTTCAAAATTCGATTACAATGATGAAATAAGGATCCCAATTCAAGAACTCGATGCTTACACTCTACCATCAGATAGTTTACTTTATATCGAAGGAAAATTAACTAATACAGAGGGTAAATATAAGAAAGAATTGCTATTTATTAACAATGGTATAGCCTTTTTGTTCAGAGAAATCCGCTATGAACTAAACGGAATTACTATAGATTCAATAAGAAATGTTGGATTAGCATCAACCTTAAAAAGCTACCTTTCTCACAATACCAACGAAAGTTTAAAACTGGAAAATGCAGGTTGGTTTCCACATCGGAAAGAAGGTGATACAATTTTAGTTGATAATGATGGAAAATTCTCCATATCCATACCACTAAAAATGCTTTTAGGATTTTTTGAAGATTACAGAAAAATTATTATGAATATGAAACAGGAATTGGTTCTTATTAGATCAAGTGATGATTTAGATGGTGTTATTTTCAAAGAAGATCCGGCACACCTTGTTACTGCTCCTGACACTCCATTGGTTACTTTCGATAAAATTTATTGGAAAGTTCCTCACATTCTAGTTGATATGCCACAACAACTTGCTCTATCAAAAATATTAGAATCAAATAAAGATATATTGATAGGATTCAGGAGTTGGGAACTTGTTGAATATTCTTCTTTAACCGAAACAACCCGTCACACATGGCCGGTAAAAACAACTAGTAAACTAGAAGCTCTTCGTCATGTTGTGATTGTCTTTCAAGAAAACAAAAAAGGGAAAATTGTTAAAGATATGAGTAAATTTGACAATATTACCTTGTCAAATATTAGAGTATATTTAAATTCTGAAAGATATCCTTATCACGATTTGTACTTAAATTTCGAAGAAAACAAATTTTCTGCTTTATACGAAATGTTTGCCAACTTTAGACAGTCTTACTATGGTGTTCCAAATGAACCCATTTTTAATCCTGAACAATTCAAAAACATTAGTCCTATTACACATATTGATTGCTCCCATCAAAAAGAAACAATTCAAACGGGATCCGTAGTAATGAGAATTGAATTTGAGACACACAATGCAATTAAAAAAGATATTTCTGCTTATTGTCTTATTTTACATGACAAATTATTTAGCTACAACCCTCTTACTAAAATTGTGAAACAATTATAAACTTTATCCCCACTATTTTCATATTTCGATTTAATTTAAAGAAATTTTCAAAAGCTTTTAGTTTTAGTCATGACATCAAAACTACAACTACAAATTGAAAAATTTATTTTTAAAATTAATCAACTGAAAGAAGAAATTGCAAATTATTCAAGTAAAAAAGTCTCATTAAAAAATTTGCTGCTTTGAAAATATGAGATTGGTTATAGATATTCAAGGATTCAAGGATGAAAAAAATAAATTTATACCGAAAGAGCTTGCAGCTTTTGATGGTTATGAAATGACTCATTACATTTTTAAAAAGCCTTTTCCAATGGAGTTTCTTTCACCTGATTGTCACAAGCAGGCGGTATGGTTAACGAAAAATTATCATTGTATACATTGGAATAATGAATTTACTCCATTACATCATTTCCCAAAAATAATTGAAACACTTACGAAGAAAGCAGATTTTGTTTTTGTAAAAGGAAGCGAAAAAAAGGATTTTATACAGAAATATTCTAAAAAGCCTGTGATTGAAATAGATGAACAACCAGCGCTAAAGCTAATGGAACCAAAATGCTTCTATCATTCAAAATCACCTTGTATGTGTGCTTTGACAAATGTGTTATTTTTATATGACAATTGTTTTATGAATGAATAAAAATATAAAAAAACTTAATTACCTTTTTATTTTGCATTAACCAACCATGATTGAATACAATTAATATGATACCTTAAATTTAATTTTCTAAATTCATTTAAAAGTTCATACTCATTTTTATATTTTAAATAATCATTACAAAATTTAGCGGCTAATTTACATTGTTCCATTCGATCTATATTATTAACATATGCTGACAAATCTTGTGCTTCTGCGTCTTCTTCGCCTACAATTGATAAATATTGGAAGTATGCAGCAGATATAATAAACTCTTCAAACATTTCAATAACCATTTGCTCCATTGTAAATATTATTAAATTTATTCTTCCTTTTCAATTTCTTGAAGAATAGTATCCTCGTCAATAAATTGCTTCAAGTCTTTTAAATAGTAACCAAAGCCAATATCTTTTAAATCTTGAATAAGTTGACAAAAATTTAATGTTTCAATGTATTTGTTGCAACAGAGGGCAGCCTTTACGAATTCCTCAGATTGATTACAATAAAAGTCTATCCACTCCGGACCACTTGCCATACAATATGAGAAATAGGTTTTTGAAAGATTACTAAATTTCTCCTCTAATAATTTAACTGCAATCAGCAACTCAGCCATTTCATTTATTTAACATAATATTTTAAATATGTAGGGGGACGCCTCTTGCGAATAGGATTAACTTTCCTTGATAATACCTGTTTTTTATCTTCGTATAATTGAAACCTCTTTTGGGTTGCAATAATAGCAGGTATAAATTGGCAATCTTCTCCTATAAATTCTATTAGGTGGCTTAATTCTCCTACAAAGTATGATTTCCCAAATGTATTGAAAAACGTAGTAAGGCTTATAATTCCTTCTAAATAATCATCACAACAGTCAATTGCTTCCAAATAATCTCGTTTCAGTGGATAAAACAGCTTGGTGTATTCATCTTTCGAAATCACTTCAAAGAAATTGAGATATTTAACTTTTAACTGTCTGATAGTTGTAGTTAATTTTTCGCGATTACACATAATTCACTTATTACTTGACACATTTTTTCTTTTTGTTTTATACAAAATTGGTGGAAAAATTCAAAAATAACTTTTTACGCAACTCTAGCACAGCTTAGTAAATGTGCCTCGGCATACTAAAATGATCATGATGCACCTATTTATAAGACTTAAGAATGCAAAATCAAATGTGGGAGAACAAAGAGAAAAAATTAAAAATATGATGCAAATGAGAATAAAAGGGGAAGAAGTTAAGAATAAGGGACATGAGAGAGAGGAAGAGGAGGAGGAGGCGCTCCCCTATTATAACTACTTAAAACTTCTAATAGTTTCTGAAATAAAATAATACGTTTGTTTTTAAAAAGCTGTTGTATACCATTAAGTTCACACTGTGTAGTGGAAAAACATTTTTAAATGCAATACAAGAATGTAAATTATTTTTTTAAGGAATGGCCCTTACCTACCTAAGCCTATATAAAGGATAACATTTCTTTTATGTGCAAAAATAAAATTGCCCTTATTCTACTAGTTTCTATAAAAAATAACACGCTAGAGATATAACAGAAATCGGGGTAAATTCGCATTTATTCACAAGTTCCCTCGTACAATAATCAACTACTTAAAATTCGTAGACTATAATATATGCGTATAATTAATTTATAATACCTTTATACAACTCTCTAAACCGCAATTTTTTCAGTTTTAGGTTATATATTATTATCAATAAAATTGTTGTTACTATTACTATAACTATTTTACTTAATTTACTTAGTGTGTATAAAACAAATTATGCCCTTTATTATTTTCTCCCATAAACAGATTTATTACAGGAATTGTTAGAAATTTTACAGAACATTAAACATTAGGCCACTATTTTGTTTTGCCACAATATAGGATTCGCACTTAAAAATTACTAGTCTATCCCTGTTTAACACTTGACTTTTGTGCCAAATTTAAAGTCAGTTAGGTTAAGTAGTTTTTTCATACCGAATTGTTAAACATTTCATTAGGCCACCATTTTGTTCAGCTATTACATACCAGATTCGCACTATATTCCACTTAAATTTTGGGCCAATTTTGAAGTCCATTCGATAAGTAGTTTTTTAATTATGTTACATTTAGACCGACACACAGTGATACCGTTCGAACAAAAAGCTGTCAAGAACCGGTAAACCAGATGTTTTAATTGAAAATCCAAAATATATCTACCATTTGGATTCCCAAATGGTCCTAATCATCAGATGCGATTTCGCTGAAATATCAAAAGAATATTTAAAACCCACAAAAAGAGACATCTAAAAAGGGGGCTATTTTAGAGAACAAGCAATAACAAGACAGAAAAAAATTTAAATTAGC
This sequence comes from Kuschelorhynchus macadamiae, assembly GCA_030620095.1. NCBI lineage: Eukaryota > Metazoa > Arthropoda > Insecta > Coleoptera > Curculionidae > Kuschelorhynchus > Kuschelorhynchus macadamiae. The sequence goes on along the minus strand of JAUTXW010000519.1, from coordinate 127,461 downwards.
AAACATTTGCAATTTTGTGAGTTTTTTAGAAACTATATTGGTTTTCCAAACTAAAACAGCGGTCACAGCTATTTGAAAAAATTAAATTTTATCAAATATTTAAATCACTCCTAGCTCCATAATGAATAACGTTAGAGAAAAAGCTTTAATACAAAAGTTTTACACAAGTTTATTCCAAATAAAATGACGGAAAGTAATTTTTTGTAAAAGCTGGCATTTTGTGACATAGCATCAACCTAACCTAACCTATGTACAGTAGAGCGTCGATAATCCGAACTAACTGGGACCGAGGGTAGTTTGGATTATCAAATTGTTCGGATTATCGAATTGTTCGAATTATGTGTCAAAAATGCCCCTAAATGTGGAACACAAAACCATAAATTTAAATTCTTATATTACCTCCATGTTCTACAATTGTTCTTAGATAAAAAAAATATTTATTTTTTGCGAAAATAATAGATAGATAGATAGATAGATATTTATTTCATGCTAACACGAGTTGGCTTACATAAGTCAAGATTTGTTTAGTTACAAAGCAGCTAAAATATAACACTATGTATAAGCAACTTTATAATGATAAAAAAATTTGCTACATTTACAATTTTAAAATACTAAAACTAGAAACTACGTCACAACACTTTATAACATTCTAAATAAAATCGTTAAAATTTAAAATCCATTTATGTCATGAAATGGGTTTTTTGCCAGCCAGTGAAAAACCCCACTCTTAAATTAATAATAACAAAAAAAATTAATCTAAATTTGCTTCCTTTTTTATGTAACTAATAAAATATGACTGATTTTTTATTTTCCTTTAATAGTTACAATAGTTTTTGATATAATAAAACTAATAGAGGCAATTAAAGTTTTTATTTTTTTTTTAAGACATTAAGTAAACTTTGCAGCAAAATGATTCACTTATCTAAGCCGAAAATAATAAAATTAAGGATAAGTCTAATCTTATTTTTAATTTAGATTGTTTTTACAGTTATTTTATATTTGTTTTGAATATGAGCCATTTTAGTTTAGTTACGTTTAGAAAAATTCACAAATCCTTTTTTTTTATTTGATCCGAAAATTTGTGTAATGGCATACAATTTTATTAAAAACAAGTTTTTTCACAAACTAACAAATTGAAACCTCAATTTTGGCACTTTTAAAAAAATAATGTCACGTGACGAAGTCCATTTGTCAAATGTTTAGTGTATAGACAAGTAGAGACGATTGCCCTAGCTAAATTTTTCATAAATCACTTAGTGCGAACTTTTTGGTAAGCCCTGTTTAAGTCATGTAAAATTTTGGTCCAATATTTTATTCTATCGGCCGATTTCACAAAGCTCAATTAAAGTTTAGAATGTTTGAAGGAATGTCAAATTTGACAGCGGGCTCCTAGACTTCTGTAAGAAACGTGTCAAATCTGAAATCTTGATTAAACATTCTAAACAGCAATTAAGTTTTGTGCAACCGGGGGATAATCTTTAAGACTTTCAGCAACCCCTTAGACTATTAATGAAAGCTAGAAAATAAAATATTCGGCGTTATAATATTTTTTGTACCCTCTGTATAATGGATATAAAGAATAAAAATATGTTAAAATATACATTATCTTTATACTAATTTTTTCAATCCAAGCAAAAAATTCTAAAACTATATATTCAATAATAATCGAATTTTGGTCGCTTTTAATCCGAACGGAATCGACATCACTGTGCGACACACTAATGGAAAAATGAGTGAATATGTTTTTCGAGAACCTGGCAAAGATCTACAAAAATATGAGATATTTCTATTAGTAAAAGACTCGTTTATTCCTTTAGGCTTCCCTGTAATAAAACCGAGAGTAAAACATCATATTTTATATACAAAAAGATTAAATACATTAGATGAGTTTAGCTTTTAATTTATAACTGCTTTTAAATAAAAAATACAGCTTTTGAAGTTTTTTTTTCATCTTAAGGGACTGGTTAATATATCCGCTACCCCGAGTAATGAAACATAAAAAAATGTTTTCATGTGAAAAATCATAAAAGAAGTTTGACATGTTTCACTGTCTTTAAAAGATACTAAATGATTTTCAGAATCATTTTTTTAGCTTTCAGAAAGCGGCCTCTTTCTTCTAGAACTACCTTGCATAGTCGAAACAATTATTTATTGTACAAAAAGATATAAGTTAAATAATATGTTTATTTTTGTATAGAGAAAAAATGTATATCCAAAAAAGCTAAATAATCCAAAATTTACACCCTACGAGCTAATGACCTAGGTTTTTGACAATTTCCTTCCAAATTTGAAAGTGTTTGCACTTGAAAAGTTGTCGTGCGTCTTAATTTTGTTTACACACACTCCTACCATAAAATATTTTTGCTATTTGTTTTAGAGATTCTATATCATCAAAATTTTTGCAATTACCCTACCTCTGTTATATGGCCCATATAGTGTAGAAATAATATATTGAATCGGCTGCTGTAATCAGAAGTACAAAATATAAACGTTTTTAATCAATCTTGAAAAAAAATCCATTTTGTAATGTACCGAGACCTGTACTGTGTAGATATTGTAACTGTACAGGGTGGGCATTTTATTAGCGGCCTATACCTTTTCTTAGAAACTATCGACTTTAGAAAAAAAAATTAAGATAAAAGTTCCTTGGTTTTAAACAATGTTTTAAATTATTTGAGTTTTATTAATACAGGGTGTCCGAAAAGTGCTGTATCGACTTAAAAACCAGAATTTTAAATGGAACATCCCGTATATTTTTACATTTTTATATTCCTTGATAGAAATAAAGGTAACTGTTTATTCGAATTTTGTGTCGTTTAGGCAGAAATTAAGGTTATGTATTTTTTTTAGCAAATGTATGTCCTCAGCAAACAGCGTCCTGTGCAGCTGTTGGTTCAGATTATTTTATGAAATTTTAACCACAAGTTAAGAAGACCATCTCCTAACGATCTACGGTGACTAGGAGTTTCAAATTTATCCAAGGTGTCTCAGATCATTGAACATTTTTTAAAATTTTCAATTCGCAATATCCAAGTTTATTTAAATGGATCACCCTACATTTTGCTATTTTTTTCTGAAAGAGGCTCAAAATACCTATCCATTGATATATACATGTCCTATACATTAATCTAATAGTTAACGAAATATCAAGAAACATATGAAAATTTACAACTAATTAATACTGCCTATAATGTAAAGCCTTAAGAACGCTTCATGGATTTTTAATTCTGCAATATCCAAGTTAATTGGTTCATATATGTATATATATGGGGGCTTTAGCTAAGGGTGGCTCTCGGCCATATCTCAGAAAGTATTTGCCTTAAGTTATCGGAGAAAAAATCTAATAAGTAAATCACCAAAAATTAAAAAAGCTGGAAATTATTTTCGACTTTGTAAGTATGTCGCTAGGGGGCGCAACAACAACCGTAAAATAAAAAACACGTTTTTTTTATATAGTTTCAATTAGTCCTTATCGAAAATATTTTTTTTGTGATCTAATAATAATTCCACAAAATAATAATAAAATGTTATTATTCTGTGACAAAGTATTCTTTATAACAACTTCAAAGCAAATAATCCTTATAGTAGTTTTTGCTTTACCTAAGTTTTTACAGGCTTGGGACTGGCCCAAATCTGGACCACTCCCAAGTCTGTATAAAGTGAGGCAAAATATACTATAATAAGTATTATTTGCTTTGAAGTTGTAATAAAGAATACTTTGTCAAAGAATAATAACATTTTGTTATTATGATTAAAAGCTAATATTATTTTTTATTAGTGGGAAAACAGGTTATTTTGCAATAACTAAAAAATGAAGAGAGATATCAAAACGCGGTTTTCTCCAGAATGTAGGTAATTTTTTCCTCTATAAACTAACTGTGTTAAAAACATACCGTTCCATTTGGTTTTTTTGAGAAAATCTTTAAAAATTGAATTTTGTTTAAACAACGCCCTTTCGCTCTAGTTGGGTGTACCAACAACTATCGAGAGCTAAAAATTACAACAATTAAAAAAGCATTTAATGCTCTTTCAAACAAATACCAACTTGAATAACATTAAATAAAAAATGTAGGAGACAGAGCACTTTGAAGATTGATTATTTATTATCTTCCCCCACCCTTATTATCGGAAATATGACAAAACGCCTTAAACAAAACTGACGCAGATTTAGTTGGAATTTTTGTTGCTCTTATCAAAATGTTACCTCATATTGGGTATTTTCGAATAAAAAGTTGTTTTTTATTTACTATTGCAAGTACGCCATCTTGAGGTAGTTTTACAAACATAAATATTTTCCAGCAATTTCTCTTGGCGACTTTAGTAACGAATTTTTTTTCGCGAGGCTGTAGCATCCATAGCCTGAGAAAAGCTACCCAGCCACCCTTAGTGAGACACCCTGTATATACACATATAACTCAATTAAAAAAACTTGGATATTGCAAAATTAAAATCCTTGAAGGGTTCTTTTAATTATCTTTATAGATTTAAGGCTTTACATTCTAGACAGCATTAATTAGCTGAAACTTTCCATATATTTCTAGATATTTCGTTAACTAAACTGCTGGCCATAAATATTGCATCAAGAATTTTTTTTATCAAAGTTTAAAGATAGATATTTTAGTTTCAAAACGCAATATCGAGATGCGATTTTCGGTGTTCGTTTGGTCGATCTGTTGGTTTTGCGCTTCTAATTGCACGACCGTATATGCGTACCTCAAATAATACATACAGGGCGTAAAATAAAACCCTTGCATTTTCACAAAAGTTTGGTACCTCCTAAAATTGTCAAAAAAAATTGAAAATTTTTTTGCTTATGATCAATTTGATCTCTGATAAAATACAAAAAAACAATTTTGGGCATTTTTTGATATTTTCGTTTCTCTGCAATATACAGGGTTTTTACGAAAATTTGGACATCTTCATACAAATGGAGCTTTATCTTAACAACCTGTATACAAAACGAAATTTTATTACCTAAGTTATAATCAGCAGTTATACCGTTAACATTACCAATAATGGGTTTAGATACAGGGCGTATCAAAACTGACTTGATGTATTCTATAGATTTTTTTTATTATTCGACTTTGAAATTATGTCAGACGTAGGACCATTACAATATACCTTGTGTTATACAACTTTTGTGAACTATGGACCTTTTTGCCGAAAAGGTTTTTTCATTTTTACTCTACCTATTTTATTAGTCTAGATACAGGGGTATTCGTTTTAGTTGAAAAACGGGATATATCAATGGACCCTGAAAACCGCAAAAATGAAAATTTCAATAATCTAAAATTTATTTTTAAATGCCTATTGAAATAAAGGCAGGAAAAAATAAATACGAAATCGGGAAAAATCATATTTATGCGAATATCTCCGAAGTGGTTGGGAATTTTATCAATTTGTAAACGGAATACTTTTAAACACCATATTGCACATCTTTGCTTACCTTTTTACCTACTTTGTATCTCTTACGGTTTTTCAGATCTCCATGCATATTGCATATACTTACTCAAATCTGTAACACCCGATAGATTCAGTAAAATTCAATTTTTTCTTAAAGATTTTTTTATATCAACTCATGGTACTACTAAAAATGTCTTTTCTTGCAAAATTAAATTTTCATTTTTGGGTTTTCAGGGTGCATTGATATATCCCTTTTTTAACTAAAAGCCAATACCCCTGTATCTAGACTAATAAAATAGCTAGAGTAAAAATGAAAAAACCGTTTTGAAAGGTTAGTTCAAAAATAATAACAGGTATTTTACTCGCTTACGAATAAGAATACATCAAATCCGTGTTTGGTTTTTTTTATCAATACATAGTCATGGTACTAGCTAATAAAACAAAAATGTATTCTAATAACAAATTATTCATATATACCTGTTATTATACCACAACTATGGACCTTTTTGCCGAAAAGACCTATTTTATTAGTCTAGATACAGGGGTATTCGTTTTAGTTGAAAAACGGGATATATCAATGGACCCTGAAAACCGCAAAAATGAAAATTTCAATAATCTAAAATTTATTTTTAAATGCCTATTGAAATAAAGGCAGGAAAAAATAAATACGAAATCGGGAAAAATCATATTTATGCGAATATCTCCGAAGTGGTTGGGAATTTTATCAATTTGTAAACGGAATACTTTTAAACACCATATTGCACATCTTTGCTTACCTTTTTACCTACTTTGTATCTCTTACGGTTTTTCAGATCTCCATGCATATTGCATATACTTACTCAAATCTGTAACACCCGATAGATTCAGTAAAATTCAATTTTTTCTTAAAGATTTTTTTATATCAACTCATGGTACTACGAATAAATAAAAATGTCTTTTCTTGCGTTTCTTAAATTAAATTTTCATTTTTGGGTTTTCAGGGTGCATTGATATATCCCTTTTTTAACTAAAAGCCAATACCCCTGTATCTAGACTAATAAAATAGCTAGAGTAAAAATGAAAAAACCGTTTCGGCAGAAAGGTACATAGTTCACAAGAGTGGTATAATAACAGGTATATTGTACTCGTCTTACGTCTGATATAATTTCAAAGTCGAATAATAAAAATAATCTATAGAATACATCAAATCCGTGTTTGGTTCTAGCTAAGTTTTGATTCGCCCTGTATCTAAACCCATTATTGGTAACATTAACGGTATAACTACTGGTCATAACTCAGGTAATAAAATTTTGCTATAGTAAAAATAAAAAAACCCTTTCGGCAGAAAGGTACATAGTTCAAAAGAGTGGTATAATAACAGGTATATTGTACTCGTCTTACGTCTGATATAATTTCAAAGTCGAATAATAAAAATAATCTATAGAATACATCAAATCTGTGTTTGGTAAATTCTAGCTAAGTTTTGATTCGCCCTGTATCTAAACCCATTATTGGTAACATTAACGGTATAACTACTGATCATAACTCAGGTAATAAAATTTTGTTTTGTATACAGGTTGTTAAGATAAAGCTCCATTTGTATGAAGATGTCAAAATTTTCGTAAAAACCCTGTATATTGCAGAGAAACGAAAATATCAAATATGCCCAAAATCGTTTTTTTGTATTTTATCAGAGATCAAATTGATCATAAGCAAAAAAATTTTAAATATTTTTTGACAATTTTAGGAGGTACCAAACTTTTGGGAAAATGCAAGGGTTTTATTTTACGCCCTGTAGGTATTATTTGAGACGAGCATATTCGGTCGTGCAATTAGAAGCGCAAACCCAACGGATCGACCAAACGAACACCGAAGATCGCATCTCGATATTGCGTTTTGAAACAGAAATATCTATTTTTAAACTTTGATACAAAATTTTCTTGATGCAATATTTATGGCCAGTAGTTTATTTGATTTAGGTATAAAACATGTATATATCAATGGGTAGGTATTTTAAGCCTCTTTCAGAAAAAATATCAAATACAGAGCTTTATTAAAAAAAACATATATATATATATATATATATATATATATATATATATGTTTTTTTTAATAATAATATGTATAATTTTTAAACTCCTAGCTATCGTAGATCGTTAAAAGGTAGTCTTCTTAACTTAAAATTGTATCAAATAATCTGAACTATCAGCTGCATAAGACGGTGTTTGCTGAGGACATACATTTGCAAAAAAAATTACATACCCTTAATTTCTGTCTAAATGACACAAAATTTGAATAAGAAGTTCTTATAAAAGTTACTTTTATTTGTCTTAAGGAACCTAAAAATGTTAAAATATACAGGGTGTTCCATTTAAAATTCGGGTTTTGAAGTCGGTACAGCACTTTTCGGACACCCTGTATTAATAAAACTCAAATATTTAAAACATTTCTTTAAAACCAAGAAACTTTTGTCTTAACATTTTTTTTTCTAAGTCGATAGTTTCTGAGAAAAGGTATAGGCCGCTAATAAAATGCCCACCCTGTACCTACCCGCTAGTCTTTAAAACCTCTAATAAATATGTATTCCATACCAGAAACTGATATTTTCAATCATCACTGATAAATATGGATCACTCCAAGTGGTGAGCAGTTTACCAAGGAGGTATTAGTTTACGTCAAACTTTTTCAGACTTGAAATATCCCATGTATCCAACCAACACCTACAACACGAGGTTTTGATCCAACCCAGTTTAAAAGAAGACACAATAGCATTCAGCATACATTATTAGATGTAAAAAATACTTTAATAATATTTATTCGTACAATTAATACAATGCCGAGAAGTACTTACTTTTGCTAGGCTGTTTAATTGCCATTTGAAGTATCCGTAAACTTCTGGAACTCATTTTCACTGACAACTCCGAACACGTTCTTAAAAGGCGGTCTTGTTTTTATTACTAACCAAACTACGCGCCAATACGCAAAAAAATATAATCACTTTCCGAGAAATGCCTTTTTTGCCGTCTGGGTCGTCGCCAATATCGGATGCCATGTTAACCGTTGCCGGGATTCAAATTCTGTATCTGAATTACAGTATATAGGATTCCGCTTCAACCGCGAAGAGAGACAACATTTTTACCTCGAACATCGATGATAGTGGTGCGTTACGGAATAAGCTCAAACTAAGATGATTATTTATATCCCTATAAGGGTAAAATTGGCATCCGGCTAATTTTACGTTTATTAAGTAGATATCATCATGTACTACTCATACACACAATTTGACAGTGGGTTCAAGTTGGCATCCAAATAATGGATGCCACCTTGACCCGGATGCCACTTTTACCGCAAATTTTATATGGGAAGATGCCAATGTATACCGTTAATATATATATATATATATATATATATATACATATATATATATATATATATATATATATATATATACATATATATATATATATTATTATATATATATATATATATATATATATATATATATATATATATATATATATATACATATATATATTATATATATATATATATATATATATATATATATATATATATATATATATATATATATATATTATATATATATATATATATATATATATATATATATATATATATATATATATATAAATATATATATGTATATATATATATATATATATATATATATATATATATATATATATATATATATATATATATATATATATATATATATATATATATATATATATATATATACCTCAATATATTTTTGAAGGTGGCATCTTATCAATTTCGACATTATAAAATTTATAACCGCACTGACGTATTCTATACAGATAAAATTTTACTTACTTAAACTGTATAAGTTTACCTATAACTATTTTTGGTAGTTTTGCAGTAATCCAGGTTTTTCACTATTCTGGATACCTAATAATATAAACAAATCAAGGTCATCTTGATATCGCTATTTGACATTATTTGAAATTTGTATCTAAAATGTAGACAAGCCCTTTTTGCTAAAAAACTAAAGTTACTAAATACAGAGTGTTCCCATAAATAATAAAGACATAACTTACATAAGTAATTTAAAAGGCGGTATCAATATATTTACCTGGAAAAATGCAAAGTCACAAAAAACGATTGCAATAAGGTATAGGAAACCCTAATGTAGGGATCCATTTAAAGTAACAAAGTTATTAATGAAAGAAATATGGGAAACTATACCACTGTACATCCATTTAATATTGATTCACATGAGACTTTATTACTGATGGATCAAGGCTTCTTAAACTTGCATTTTATTTTTATGATGATTACTTTGGTTATTTTCGATTTACTTTTTGGAAATAAATCGATATTTCGAGGATGACGTCATAACCGTTTTAAAAAAAGTTTAACGCTAATCGGTTGAGCCAGCCTGAGATACAATTTTTTTCCCATTAGGGTTTTAACGAAACGATGTAGTGGGTTGTGCTTTAAACGACAGATAGATCTTTATTCCCTCTATCGACATGTGAAAAAATATTTGCAAAAATTTGTAAGATGACGATGCAGGAAGGAAAAATACCAAAAATTAGAGACATCAATGCTCGAGTACGAGACAAACCCAATAGTTTTTAGCCCTTACAGCCTTAACTAAGTGACGTTGTAGGTTATGCTTTAGTTACAAGATAGATCTTCATGCTTTCCACCGACAAGTCAAAAATTATTTGCTCAAGCAAGCAAAATAGCGTTGAAGGAAGGAAAAAACCAACATACTGAGGATACGAGTTTTTTAATTCAATAAATAGGAATAATGGAAACATGTAATAATATTAACATTTATAATTAAGGAAACCACATCCGTTCAAAAATAATTAGTCTAATTTCTATAATATTACACTAATTAATTATTCAATAGTGTTCAAAACATATTTTGATATATTAATTATACTTATTATTTCCCAGATGTTATAATGTATAAGGAAGATATAACCTTCAATTTAAATAGTAGTATGATAATTAGAGCAGTTTGGGACTCTCGTGGGCGATGGCATTTGTCAAAGTCACCTGTTAACTGTCATCTGTCAGCGTCACCTGTCAATGCCAAAAGTCATCTGTTCCCTGGCATTTGACAAGGTCGTATTTTTGGGCGGTGCCTAATATATAATTATGTCAAATATTTAAAAAAAGTTTGGAGCCAATCGGTCGAGCTAGTTCTAGAATATAGTGTTTTGACATTAGAGCCATAACGCAATGACGTAGTGGGTTGCGCTTTGGCGAGAGATAGATCTTAACTCCCCCTATCGACCTGTGAAAAAATATTTGCGAAAACATGTAAGATGACGATGCAAAAAAGAAAAAAAAAACAAAGTTCAGAGACCTCAATGCTCGAGTAGGAAACAAACTCAATAGTTTTTAGCTACTGGAGCCTTAACTAAGTGACGTAGCAAATTATGTTTAGGTACGTGCTAGATCTTAAGGCTCTCTACTGAGCTGTATAGAAATATTTACTAAAACATAAATAATAGCGTCAAAGTAATCGAATTCTATACACTTGGTCGGATTTGCTTCAAGATGTTTTCGTACAGTTAGGTGTAACCATCTAACCAACAGATATCCGATTTTTATTTTACAAAAAATTACCATTTTGGAAACGAAGTCTTAACTTATACTAATAAAATTTAGAGACTAAATCTGGAAGCTGTACTTTGAAAACTGGAACCGTATTGTTATGAATTCATCTATATTTATAAGTTCTTAACTGCACATAAGCATTCATTATTTGCGGCGGTTTATGTAGGTAAAATACACTATGCACAACAGCTACCAGAGCTACGAAGCTTCAAGTTATCCAAGCGATAGTTATTAGTGAAATGATTCGAAAATTAGTATTTCACTATTTTTAAACAAAATGGATATCTGTCTGGCGAGACAAGAGGCGTATCTACATGAGTTTTTCAATCTGAAAGATTATATTTCACAAAACAGGGTAATTTTGTTCGCAAATCAAAATTTAGTCCATATTCTAAAGGAATTTTACTCCATAATTGTAAAAACATGCAGCAGTCTACAGAGTTTAGAAAAAATGTAATTTGCCTAATCCGTCACGGCTATAATATTTTATGTCTTTACCTCCAGTACTGTGAAATAAAACACAAAAATACTTCTATTTATGCATTTATTAAAAATCATCATGTAACATAATCTGTCATAAAGTTCTAATATATAATAATTTAATTTAGAAGTATTTAAATTACAGCGATTTTTTATAACTTCTATAAAACCGTCACGATGTACATAGTATATAAATTATTTTTTTAAGAATTAATTTATAATCAATCATATGTCCAGTATATAAAAGATAGAATATAGAAAATTTAAACACCCGTATCCACTAGAGAGGTTTAAATTTAGACCAGGTCTAACTTGACAGTTATAGGTTTAAGGTGACATTTTTATCAATTGAACAAATAATGTTTCTAAATGTCACAATTAAAAAATGACAGTATAAACCGACAGACATCCAAATATTTTTTTTACTAATTACGCATTTAAAAGTTAAACGGAACTGCAAAAACTGTATTTAACAATTTTAAGTAGTTCAGAAGTTACGGAATACAGTTTTATTATTAATGTCAAAATATTGTTTTCAAATAAATTACGCCACTAAAAATAGACTATGAAAATCGTATTTAAAAATTTTAATCAGTTCAAAAGTTACGGGGAAAAAATATTTGTTTTTTACAGCTGTCAAAATATTTTTTAAATAATTTTCGGCGCTAAAAGTTACATGGAACTGTGAAAAACGTGTATAAAATATAATAAAAAAAACCTTTGACAGCTGTCAGAATATGAAAACAAAAAATAAACCACTAGAGGTCACATAATCTGTAAAAGCAGTGTTTAAACATTTTAAATGTGTTGCAGGTGTATTTTTTTTTAATTACGCCCCTAAAACTTACATCAAATATCCTATTACCGAAAACTCAAAAATCGATACATTGAATCCTAAAAAGGTTTCAATAAAGAAAAAAAAAACTGAAAAATTTACTGCTGCGAAAACAAAATTTCGGCAATTTATTACTCTAAATCGATGTCTTATACCGGAATATTTCACTAGGAAAAAATTACAGCCTCAAACTAGAGTTCCTAAAAAAAAATTCCTATTTCCCCTGTATAACCAATATATACTTTAACTGTATACTGAAAACTTGCCAGTGTCAAAAAATCTCATCAAAAGTGAAACCCTATTCTTTATTGTTTTCCGTTTTCATAAGACTACCTCATTCATAAAAGAAAAAAATTACTCGTGTCCAAAAAATAATAAAATATTACCTCAGTTTTATTTTAAATATGCATAATCGGAAAAACAATATGCATTTACGCCAATTACTTCCACTATATTTCAATGTAACAATATTTATTCCAACTTTTTCTTTGGCTACTACCGGTTTTGCCTTCTCACAGTATGAAGTTTTTACGCTTTTATACCCCTTAAAAATGAAAGATCTGCGCCCATGGCACCCAAAATCTAATTCCCTTAGACACTGACCCAGTCTAGTTTTGGTGGAAATTTGAAACGAGTCGGTTTGGTCGGTCTCAAGTTATTGATGGCCCAAATTTTGTTTATATACGCACATCCGAATACACATTTGTTTTTCAAAAATATGTTTCTCATAACCTAAAAACACTTAAATGTCGAGAAAATATTGGTTATATATTTAGAAAAGTTCTGCGATTACGATTCTGTTATTATTCTACTACTGCCCCCGAATTAAAAATAATATGCCTTATTATTACTTACAGGCCCAGTATAAATAAAATCCGTACTAAATACTATTGGACCCGGTGTGTATGAGCCTTAATGAACCGTGAAAATTATCTACGTGTAAATATAATGTGATACCAATATCTAGAGGAAACGTAGGCGTTTATTCGGTGTCTTTACTACGTTTGCCTACATATACTACCAAGAAAACACACACATTTTAGCCTGTATACTGAAAACCTGCCAAAGTGTCAAAAAAACTTGACCTATATAGTGAAAAATGCATCTATCCTGTATCCAACAACAAGCAAAGATTTCGCGGCTTGAACTCATTCAGAAGAGGTAATCGGCTAGCAGCTCTTTCAAATGATTATCGTTAATCTACATGTAATGGGAGTAACAGCTAATTTTCTTCTTCTACAAAATTGTAGAAAATATTGTACCTCAGATTGTGGCTACCTCCCTAAAAACATTCAAATATTAATCTGCCAATCTCAAAAATACCTAAGATATTGTTTCTAATGCCCTAAATTAAATTTAATTTATCTAAATATATACTCGTTTAATTTAAGGCAACTGGTTGAGTTTTCAATTGATAAAAGTTAAAAAAAAATGGGTAATTTTTTTTAACACTATTTCAACAACTTTCTCTACACTGGAGAGAGAGAGTAAATGTATGCATTGCAAAAAATATGGAGCTTTCATTCTGCCTATTCGTTTTTATCCCAGGCAGTACCGATATCTTTCTACGGGGCGTAAAAGCCAACTCTTGCAAGCAACAGTTCTACAATTTCTAAAAAATCAGCGCTATCACCAATCGGGCTGAATGTAGTATCAATCTCTAGAGACAACATAGGCGTGTACTCGGTGTATTTACTAAGTTTGCCTAAGATAAAGAGTTTAGATGCTACAGGGCTGGGCCTGTTGTTGAAATTTTATTTTTAAATGGCTTGTCCTGTATAAACCAAAATGTAGTTCCTTCGATGTGTTTTTTTAACTCTTCGGATATACTTTTGGGCTCAATAAACCCCCCGCAAGACCCCCCCCCAAAAATATTGTTTAAAAAAACCTTTTTTTAATTCTGACGGCTTTTTCGCCATTTCCAGTATAGGTACTCTACTTTGACTTTGATTCTCCCTTAAATTTCAAAGTTACCCCATTGTTTTAGCTTTTCTATTTTTTCAAGCGACGTGCTATGCTCCGATCTTGCTGGTTCATGAACTTTTTTGATATTTTTAAATAGGAAATCTGAAAAAGTATCCCTTGTCAACAAAGTAACCTTAAGTCCTAAATCGTGCTTCAACGAGGTTTCGAAAAACGTGCCCATATTGGACGCCACTGCTCAGTTTATTATCAGCTTTACCAAAAATTGGTTTTTACCAGAAGATGCGACCGACCCTATAGAAGTATTTTCCCCCAACGTACTTTTACCGAGCGGCAGCGTGCCGATTTCGCTTGAGAATGATGAGAATTGTATATTTTTCGGTTTTTCGATTTTCACCAAATTTATTTCAAGTTTGATTGTATGTTATTTTGATACTTCGTGGAAGCAAATAGCAAATTGGAAAGTTGTAGAAAATATCCGCTCTGCTTTTGAGTGAAAAAAAAAATAAAAACCTATATTCGGCCTTAAAGTAAAAGCACCGTTGGTGGTTAGCTCAATTTTCAAAAAAATTTAACTTTAATAAAATTTAATGTTATTCAATAGCTGACGAATATCAGCAAACGTGGAAAAAATTTATACACTACACGCAAGTGGCTTTTCTCCTGAAGCATTTGACTGCAAACTTTAAATGCGTACTCTAACTAAAAAACTGATTCACAGCCACATAGAACATGCAACTGCGCGGAACAGTCTTATGACTTAATATTTAATATGGAGTACAATTTCATTGAATAAGACCAAATTAATAAAATTAATAGTAGCATGGTAGTAAATTATATAAATTGAAATAAATGGCCTAGCTAGGCAAAGCATAGAAGGACACTCATGCGCATGGGTCTAACAAGCTTGACATAAATAAAGTTTTATTGAAATATAATGTGTATGTATTGCTATACAACTGAATGATTTTTGAAAAGTAGAAGTTTTGCGTTGAGGAATTAAAAAATCATTAATATTCCTTGTAACTATATGGCGGTTATCATGTACGCTAAAAAGTTTTTTTAAATAAGCAAGTTGACCTGATTTTAACATTCTACAGACAAAAGTATATACAAGTAGTTTGCGTTGTTTTGCCATTGATAAAACTGAAAGATTGTTCCTAAAAGGAATATTATAAGAAAATCTCATACAAGTATTTTGTAACTTTTGGATGGATTTTGAAATTCTTCCAGCCAAGGACCTATGATAAACCACGTCTCCTTAATCAAATAGAGATAAATAAGTGTATTACATAAATATTATTTAATTTTATCAGTCAAATAAGTTTTCAGTTTGTTCAGGTTTTTAAGCCGCATGTATGCAACTCTAAATTTGTTTTTAGTATGTGTTTCGAAGGTGAATCCAGAGTCGAAATGTATACCTGCATTTTTTATTTTACTTAAGAAAGGTATATGCACGTTGTTAATATTTAGATTTAAATTACCTGGCAAGTCTGTGATTCGTTTTTTGTTGTTTCCGAATAAAATCACACAAGATTTAGAAGCGTTCAATTTTAGGTTTGTGAGCTTCAAAAGTCATATACAACTGAAAGTCATCAACAAATTGCTGAAGTTTCGAGAATTTAACTACCCTATCCATATTAGTAACGTATAAACAAAACAACAATGGTCCCAAGATCGACTCTTGCGTTACCCCAGTTATTAAAGGCAAATAATGAGATTTAAGCTTGTTAGGACCATCATTTAGTGACACACAATGTGATCGGTTAACAAGATAAGACCTTAGACATTTTATCGAGATTTCCGTTAACCCAAGGTATGTTTAGCCAAAAGAATATCGTGGCTTAACGTATCGAACGCCTTGCTAAACTCTATCACGTGATTAATCACAGACCTAGGCAGGTAATTTTTCTCTTATCCTCACTAAACCTGATATCATTTACGAGATTTACCAAACACGTAATGCTACTGAAATTCTCACGAAAGCCTGATTGACATTCAGGTATTAATTTATTAGAAGTAGAAAAAGACACGATTTGTTTGTAGATATATTTTTAGATAATTTTGGAGACAACTGGTAGTATAGTATAGTATATTATAGTAGTATAGATCTAAGATCCCTAAAATCTTTGGGATTAGTTATTTTTGCTAGGGGTTTGACTTTTGCTTTTTTTCCACAAATCTGGGTAACAAATTTCTAAAATACATGTGTTAATTATATTTATAAGCGAATTTTTACAAAAAGGTAAACATAACTTCAGATCCGTGATATATAACTGATCTTTTCCAACGGATTTAGTTTTTAATGAATTAATTATTTTAGTCAAGGAGTTCTCATCAATTAGGTCGAAGTTTAGATTAGAAGAAATTTTAGCATGCTTATTTTGGTTATAGAAGTTGATTATTTTATTTTAAGTTGTATTAACCCCTATGGGTCCGAGAAATTTGTACAGATGTCATAGTTTGTGTTTTTTGTAAAATTTAATTTTTGCTTGAGCCGAAAAATTTTTACTTACTCTGTTAGATAAAGAATTAAAATAAGCAATCTTCTCTCTAGAGATAGCTTGTTTTGTATAATTTCTCAATTCTCGATAATACCTAAGCCGACCATCAGTTTTGTTACTAAGATATTTACTGTGTTCTTTTGTCTCTAAGCTTAATTAGTAATTTAATATTATTTGTTATCCATGGCTTGTTAGGCTTATCTTTAATTTTTTTTTCTTGTAATGGTGCATGCTTATTTATTAGAAAACGTATATTATCATCCAAAAGTTGCAATTTGTCATTTACGTTTAATGTGTAATAAATAAATAAAAACATATAAAAAGTACGTTTTGACACGGCCACGATGAAGTCAAAGACTAACTATCCCTTCCCGGGAAGTCACGTGTTTTTTTACTAGGACTTGTTTAAATTTATCAAATATTCTCTCAAGATCAATGTTAGGAGAAGTGGAATGCAAATAGGAATTAAAAGACTTGATATCTTTATTTTCTTTCGATGGTAGTAAATATAATTCAATATAATACAATTCAATAGTTCTATATTAACCTTCATGTAATAATAGGAGGAAATATTACTTTTTATTAGGTTTTAGTTATTCTAAATATAATTTTATATTATTCTGATGTAATTTTGAGGATAAACGATATCTTATTATATTATTCTGTTTTAAAACGCTGTTTTTACAATTTGAACACCAGGTTTAAAATCAACACAACAATTTTCTTTATTGTTATGATTCAGTCTACGTATGAGAGGAAAACATTTTTATCGCAGTCTTTACAGGTGGATATCGTATTTAAGAATGAGACAGTTGAAACCAGATCCTTGTTTTTATCGATGCAGCTGTTACGTGATTTATCAAATCCTAGCCTCTCGACAAAAATCGTATTCCCCTTTTTTTTTTTAATTTGTTCTAAGAGAAAAACATCTGGCTGTTTTGTTTTCTGTAACTCTTCTTCGTAAAAACAACCGGTTAGGACGATCCTTTAAATCATTTAACACAAATGGTAGGATTACTAATTTTAACTTTAGCTATTTTAAAAAGTTCAGTAGTTTAGTTTATACGGTAAACTGACTATTGAACTCGATTACGTGTTTATATTTACTTATTCGATTAACGCCATCAACTTTAATTTTTTGTTATTTCCCTTCTTAAATATGATCATAAACAGAGATCAAAAGTTTTTCTCATTAGATTTAATAACAGATTTAGGTTTCACACCGATAGTTCTATGTTACGCATCTGCAACTTATTCTAACAAGTTAATCCAGGTATGGTTTCTGTTTAAGGCAAACAGTTTAAATAGCTTTTCTTTAATAGTTTGTGTTACTAGTTCTGGGATAAATGCTTTTAAGATACTAAGTGCTGAATTCCATATTTTTTCATTAGATCTTGAAACTTTGACTTATAATATTCTTTCCCATTACCTGAAATAAGCTTGGAACTCGGGTTAAACTTTTCAGTATGCATTTCATTAGCAAATTTTGATGTTATAGATATATTCTAAAGGTGTTGTAAAAAACAGTCAACCAATATTGGTCAACCAGAAAGAGATCTGTAGAAAAGTATTATAGAGTCTATACTGAACAAATCGTCTTGGCTTAAATTTATGACGTGCTGGTCTATGGGGCTCCTTTGAGACTTGCTCTCTGTCTTTCGTAACCGTAGACATGTGTTATTACATATAATAATAACTGAACAATACAGCGCTTTATATAGCGTTTGACAGTTTATTTTAAAATAAGTTCTGGACTCTCTTTTTTTCCCGATTTGATTAACTGAGACGCCAAGAGTCAGATATTTACTATTTACACTATCGAGAGTTTGACGGAGATGTTCTTCCACGTAATCGGCATATTTCTTGCTAGATTAGAGTTAAATGGTTTAGTATTACAATATTTTATAGGTACCTGAAGTTAATCTGCTGTGGAATCAGCGTATTGCTTGTTGATAGCAACATTTTCTTCTATAGGTGCTATTATACTGTTTACGAATAAAATCACAATTGTAAAAAGTATTGCCAACTGAGTTCGAATGACTTGAATTGGAAGGATCTACCTAACTAGTCTTTTATTAAACGCGATCACGCCGAGCTCGTTCAGTTCTTCGAGAATGCTCGCAATCTCATTTTCGAACTGTATCTCATTTATGTCGATATAATAGACATAATCCTTATATTTAACACTTTCTATCTCGATATCACCTGCTGGTGTAAAAGAAGCTTCTTCGAAGCTATAGACCAAGCATCAGTTGTTGCATAATGATTTTTATATAAGTAATCTATTTGATCCCACTTTTTGAGATACTGACATACAAATTCCCTCGTTATTTCCGGATAGTGATGTAAATATTCATTTAAAACCTCATTTTTTAACTTTCGGACCCTTATCTCTTTGAAATACTTTGAGATAAACTTTTGAAATTTGATATGTTTTTAGAGCATACTTGGGACTCTCGAATGCTACTAAAAAGGATCTGCGTACCATTTTTGGTTTTTTGTGCATTAATGAGATAAAGCATGTTTTTTTTTCGAGTTTTTTAGAAATTCCCATGACAAGATAACTGCCGAAAAAAATTAAATATTAATTTAAAACTTTTAGAAAACGTTCCTTTGTAGGGTCTCATGAAGACTATTGAAAACAGGTACAATCGAAGTTTACAAGGTATTTTTTGAAATTCCTAAACCTGGTTTTTTGGTTAAAAACAAGGGTTTTTGAGCGCCCTCGGGTGCCCAAATGGTTTAAGTTTACATTCAACATTAAATTTTACTATAAATCAGGAAAATACCCTAACGTTCCATAGTGTATTTTTTAAGCAGGTCGAAGTTAGCCAAAATGTCAACAGAGTAGAATAAAAATTAAAATTCACAATTTTTCGCAAAAACAAAGCGGATTCAATAACTTTAAAATATTTTCTATAACTTTCCAATTTAGTATTTACAAGGTAGTAAAATATCATAACACCAAACTTGAAAAATTTGGTGAAAATCGGAAAACTGAAAATTATCCAATTTTCATAGGCGAAATCGGCAAGCTGTCGCTCGGTAATGGTACGTTGGGGAAAAACGATTCTATGAAGTCGTAGAGGATATTTACCTTTGGCGCTTCTTCTAGTAAAAACAAATTTCTGGTAGATTTGATAATAAACTGAGCAGTGGCGTCCGATATGGGTACATTTTTTGAAACCTCGTTGAAACACGATTCAGGTCTCGAGGATATCTAAAAAACTTCATAAACCAGCAATATTGGAGCATGGTATGTCCCTTAAAAAAATAAAAAAGCTAAAAAATTTGTTAACTTTAAAGGCATTTTGCAGTGCGGAAACCCGATTTACTTAGTCAAGGGAGACGGGGTTTCGAGAGGAAATTTAAAGGATATTCGAAATCAAAATAGGGTATCTATACCGGAAATAACGGGAAAGCTCTCTTACTTAAAACAAAATTTGTCCATTTTTCGCATATTTCACTGTTTTTTTTAACAATATTTCGGAGGGGGAAAAGTTTACTGAGCTCGAAAGTAGCTCCGAAGAGTTAAAAAAAAGACATCGAAAAATTTACGTTTTGGTTTATACAGGACCAGTTGTTTAAAATTAAAATTTGAGCGTTCTGTCATGTTCTCGTCCAGGGTTTCACGCTCAGCCCTGTCTCATTTAAACGGTTTGTCCTAGGTGACCTTAGTAAACACACCGTTTTCTCGAGATATTGATACCACCTTCTACTCTATCGGTTATAAGGCTGACTTTTAAGAAATTTTTGAACAGTTGCATAAACAGTTTGTCCTTGAGTCCTCGTAGGAGGGTATCTCTACCACCTGGGGCAAAAACGAATGGGCCGAACGAAAACTACATATTTTTTCTACAAGGCATAAATATACATTTTATTTGTACCAGGTTAAGACATTGGGTAAAAAGTAGTTTTAAAAAAATTACGCATTTTTATTTTGAAAGTTCGCTGTCAGAATTAAATGAGTATATATTTCGATATTTTTGATTTAATTTGAAGGCCTCAAAAACGATTTTTTGTGTATATTTGAAATTGACAGATTACAATTTGAATGTTTTTAGAAATATAGCCACAATCTGAAGTACTACACTTTCCCAAATGTTGTAAAATATCTTTAAGAAAATTAGCTGTTATTTTCAATATATGGTAAATGTCAATATTAATTTCATACAAGTGCTATTCGATTACCTTTTTTAGATGAGTTAGAGTAGCGAAATGGTTTAGTGTAATTAGGTATACGGTACATGCATTTTTCAGTTTAATATAGGCCGAGATATTTTGATACTTTGGCAGGTTTTCAGTATAAGGAATTAAATTTTCTAAACTTTGCGTGATTTTAGGAAAGTGTATGTTTATCGTAGGGAGTACAGTAAATACGAATTTCTTTATTGTATGTTTGGATAAGTAGCAAAGCATATATTATATTATACAGGGGCAGTAGGTAGAACATTTTTATTAATTTATTGTCGATTTTCGACATCCCGTGCGGGTTTTACATATATATATATATAGGTAAAAATTATTTTTAGAGTTCCTTAAGGCTCATACAAATAGGGGTGTAATAGTACTTAGTATGAATTTTATTTAAACCGGGCGGATAAGTAGTAATAAAGCATATTATGTTGTACAGGGGTAATATATAGGGTGTCCTGTTTTAAAAAACCCAACATTGAGTTTGGGTTGAGGGTATTCAAAAAAGACAAAATTTTAAATGATAAAATCGAATAGAAATAGACTTGATCTATTGTCAGAAGTCAATTTGTAGTTAGCATCAATTTTGGAAATATGTGGTTGATTTTTTGATCTCATCCAAACCCTGCATGTACATGCAAAAAGTACCACCCTTTAATTTATATATTTGCAATTTAACTAATTTAAAATTTACCTGAACTAGCATCAGCAGGTGTAGTATAAAACCAAATCCAATGATAACGATAGGACAAATCATTTCTTCAATATTACTATATGCTGAGTGTCCAGTACCAACTAATAGCATCAACTTCAATGTGTGTTCTGTATGCTTGAGAGTGGTACCTGGTATTTCATGCTGCAACATGAGTCCAACCATTAAACGTTAAATATTATGTTACAGATTCTTTAGAATCTTTTTTAATTAAGTCCTTTAAAGTCCCCAAAAGCAAAAGTTGAGCTGTAGCATTCATCTTGAAAAACGACGACATTGGTTTAAAAAGTGTATGCAGACCTGTGAGGAAAAAAGTTAAAACGAAAATGGTAAGCATTTTATTTACTAAAGTTTTTGTCTATAACGTTTTTTTCTGCTTCCAAAGCCATAAAATGATATGGAATAGTTTAAAATTTGTCATTTATTTGTAAACGTTTCAACCATTGCATGGCCTTCATCAGTACTAAAACTTTAACGTAAAATATGTAAACGAGAGAAAGAAAATAATAGTTTTCGGCTTACCTCATTTAAAACAACAGATTTTTCAAATATAAAACAACACATAATATTGTAAAATTACAACATACACACATGCAAAGAAGACGGGACTGTGGATGTTAATACCACTACCACTAAATATTTAGAAGCGCCTATCGATGTAGGAATTCGTTTCTTTTTCGGCAGATGGATGGTTTCTTTATATTATTTACGAATTAAATATTTTAATTTATTAAATTATAATAGATCTTCCTGAGATTTTTTATATCTGCCTAGTAGTTTATTGAATGGCCGTGTTTTTTTATATAAATCATTTCCAAAAACTCTCGTTTATTTTGGTTCGGTTCAAAACGTAATTTTGGTTTCTTCCAAAATTAAATTTGTGTTGCTTTTGATTTTAATGATTTGTGAAGGCGGTGGTATTTTTTTTTTTATCAAATTTGTGGCCGTTTAGGCGGTTTTGAAGATATTGAGATGTTTGCCCTATATACACACTAGGGCAATTACGGCAAGGAATTTCATAAATGATATGTGATTTTTTATTTTCACTTGTTTTACTTTTTAGAGTGCTGAAATTTTGTTTCATTAGATTGAAACCTTTATGGCAGCATGATATATCATATTTTTTAAACAAATGTTGTATATTTTCCGATAAACCTTGAATGTATGGAAGTGATAGATGGTTGATTTGTGTATAGTGTTACTACATCAATGATAAATATTATAAACGAATAGAGGGCTGTGAAATGGGTTCATCCATATCCAGGGTCATAGCACAATTGGTATTGGAGGAATTGGAAAGTACCGTCATTAAAAAACTGTCATATAATCTGCCCTTTTTCTTCCGATACGTAGAAGACTGTATCACTGCAATTCCAAATAATATGTGTGAGATATTTTAAAGTCTTTTAATTCGTATCATCCTAAATTGAATTTTACAATAGAAACAGAAAATAATAATAAAATTAATTTCCTAGACATGACTACATAATCATCAAAATGTAATAAAAACGGAGTGGTACACAAAAGAGACCTGGTCAGGGAGATATTTGAATTTCTACTCTCAACACCCCATGTCCCAAAAAAATTTGCTGTAATAGGACTAGCCGACCGAGTAATTAAATTAACAGATCCAATTTTTGGAACCACATCAATAGAAAAATCAATACAAATATTACTTAAAAATAGCTACCCCTCAAAACTCATAAATGCAGTTTTTAAATCACGTCTATAAAACATCAATCACCCTAAAGAAAACAGGAAAAATACAAACACCTATCTGTCACTTCCATACATTCAGGGTTTATCGAAAAATATACAACATTTGTTTAAAAAATATGATACATCATGCTGCCATAAAGGTTTCAATCTAATGCAACAACATTAGCATTCTGCAAAGTAAAAATTCCCATTTCATTTATGAAATTCCTTGCAGTAATTGGCCTAGTGTGTATATGGGGCAAACATCTACTATAAATAACTATAAAGAAACAATCCATCTGCCGAAAAAAAAAATAGGGGCTTCTAAATATTTACTGGTAGTCATATTAACATCAACAGTCCCATCTTATTTGCATGTGTGTCTGTTATAACTTTACAATATTATGTGTTGTTTTATATTTGAAAATCTGTTGTTTTAAATGAGGTAAGCCAAAAACTATTATTTTCTTTCTCTCGTTTACATATTTTATATTAAAGTTTTGATACCGATGAAGGCCATGGAATGGTTGAAACATTTACAAGTAAATGACAGATTTTAACACTCAGTTGTCCCATTTATTCTAAGAACCGAAAATTATAAAAAAAGAAAAGCCTAAATATATTTAAAATTTATATATATATATATATATATATATATATATATATATATATATATATATATATATATATATATATATATATATATATATATATATATATATATATATATATATATATATATATATATATATATATATATATATATATATATATATATATATATATATTATATTAAGCCACACGGTTTTCATACCTCAAATATCAATGCGTTTAAAGTGGCAGTTACACAGGATCGCCTTCAACCAAGCAAGAAAGTTAAAATTGTTTTATATTGCTAACTTTAATCAACGGTCACATAGCATCAATCACTATTGCTTATATATATATATATATATATATATATATATATATATATATATATATATATATATATATATATATATATATATATATATATATATATATATATATATATATATATATATATATATATATATATATATATATATATATATATATTATATATATATATATATATATATATATATATATAAACAAGAAAAATATATTGCTATATGAGATCAAATATTTTACAGTTTTAGGTTTCAAGGTTTGGTCAAGTAAAAATAACTTATTGATAAAAACTACATACGATGGATTTTATGTGTTAACTTTAAAACCTATAAAGAGAGATGTTCAAAAGTTAATCAGCTTTCTGGCTTTTGAGACCGCTGCTATTGTAAAATGTTATAAAGTTTTTTGCGTATTACAATTTTTGGTATTAGACGTATCTGATAGTTACAGCGTTCCTATAAAATTCGTATAACCTACAAATTATTGCATCAGAATGTATACAAATTGTGTGACATTATGTTTTTAATCTCTCTGCACTCGGTTGCGTCTGCTAATTGTTTATTGAATGCGAACTCGGAATCCTTTGTGTTCTGTGAAACATGCAATACATTTAGATTGAGAAGCCGAACGCCGACTTAATACCCGCTAAAAATATTTTTATATAGTATCGTTTAAACCGTATAAAGTCTAGCTAATTCTTTACGATCCTTGAAATAAAACCTATATTAGCACGATTCATAGTTCTCATCTGATCAAATTCTTCTTAAATGTATCGTTATACTACGAACATCACATTCCTGTCGTGTATTATGCAAAAGCAATATGTGTCCCTAATAAGTCTAATAGTGTTTGTTTTCTTTAAGTTTGGAAGTCTAGATTCTGTATCAGCCTCATTAAAGATCATGTCTAAAATGGATTAAAATGTTTTTAATGAAAACTCCATTATAAAATTTTTTATTTCCCTGAGTTCGTACAAAGCCTACGTTTCTTGAAACTGTAAATTTTTTAATTTATCATTATTTTCAAAAAATTTCCAAAGATATTGATATGGTTCTAGCTAACGACTTTCATCATTGCTTCACAGTTTTTCAAAAAAAAATTGAAGTGAGTTGGTATCTCCGTACCCATGCAACGAATCAATTTGGTTTAAGATATCAATTACATTTGTGCCTTCGAAAATTTTTGTAAAATTGAGATTTATAGGTATAATACTTAATGAACTTAGTAAATAAAAATAGCTGGATATAAGTAGTTAGTTGAGATAAAAATATGAAATTTTAATACCAATATTATTTAGTAATTTACTCTAACTTTCGTTATTTTTAACTCAATATAGGTATTTAGATCTTATTATTATTATTATTTTACTAGTAGTAGTTATAATAGGGGAGCGCCTCTTCCTCCTCCTCTTCCTCTCTCTCATGTCCCTCATTCTTAACTTCCTCCCCTTTTATTCTCATTCGCATCATATTTTTAATGTTTTCTCTTTGTTCTCCCACATTTGATTTTGCATTCTTAAGTCTTATCAATAGGTGCATCATGATAATTTTAGTATGCCGAGGCACATTTACTAAGCTGTGCTCGAGTTGCGTAAAAAGTTATTTTTGAATTTTTCCACCAATTTTGTATAAAACAAAACGAAAAAATGTGTCAAGTAATAAGTGAATTATGTGTAATCGCGAAAAATTAACTACAACTATCAGACAGTTAAAAGTTAAATATCTCAATTTCTTTGAAGTGATTTCGAAAGATGAATACACTAAGCTGTTTTATCCACTGAAACGAGATTATTTGGAAGCAATTGACTGTTGTGATGATTATTTAGAAGGAATTATAAGCCTTACTACGTTTTTCAATACATTTGGGAAATCATACTTTGTAGGAGAATTAAGCCACCTAATAGAATTTATAGGAGAAGATTGGCAATTTATACCTGCTATTATTGCAACCCAAAAGAGGTTTCAATTATACGAAGATAAAAAACAGGTATTATCAAGGAAAGTTAATCCTATTCGCAAGAGACGTCCCCCTACATATTTAAAATATTATGTTAAATAAATGAAATGGCTGAGTTGCTGATTGCAGTTAAATTATTAGAGGAGAAATTTAGTAATCTTTCAAAAACCTATTTCTCATATTGTATGGCAAGTGGTCCGGAGTGGATAGACTTTTATTGTAATCAATCTGCGGAATTCGTAAAGGCTGCCCTCTGTTGCAACAAATACATTGAAACATTAAATTTTTTTCAACTTATTCAAGATCTAAAAGATATTGGCTTTGATTACTATTTAAAAGACTTGAAGCAATTTATTGACGAGGATACTATTCTTCAAGAAATTGAAAAGGAAGAATAAATTTAATAATATTTACAATGGAGCAAATGGTTACTGAAATGTATGAAGAGTTTATTATATCTGCTGCATACTTCCAATATTTATCAATTGTAGGCGAAGAAGACGCAGAAGCACAAGATTTGTCAGCATATGTTAATAATATAGATCGAATGGAACAATGTAAATTAGCCGCTAAATTTTGTAATGATTATTTAAAATATAAAAATAAGTATGAACTTTTAAATGAATTTAGAAAATTAAATTTAAGGTATCATATTAACTGTATTCAATCATGGTTGGTTAATGCAAAATAAAAAGGTAATTAAGTTTTTTTATATTTTTATTCATTCATAAAACAATTGTCATATAAAAATAACACATTTGTCAAAGCACACATACAAGGTGATTTTGAATGATAGAAGCATTTTGGTTCCATTAGCTTTAGCGCTGGTTGTTCATCTATTTCAATCACAGGCTTTTTAGAATATTTCTGTATAAAATCCTTTTTTTCGCTTCCTTTTACAAAAACAAAATCTGCTTTCTTCGTAAGTGTTTCAATTATTTTTGGGAAATGATGTAATGGAGTAAATCCATTATTCCAATGTATACAATGATAATTTTTCGTTAACCATACCGCCTGCTTGTGACAATCAGGTGAAAGAAACTCCATTGGAAAAGGCTTTTTAAAAATGTAATGAGTCATTTCATAACCATCAAAAGCTGCAAGCTCTTTCGGTATAAATTTATTTTTTTCATCCTTGAATCCTTGAATATCTATAACCAATCTCATATTTTCAAAGCAGCAAATTTTTTAATGAGACTTTTTTACTTGAATAATTTGCAATTTCTTCTTTCAGTTGATTAATTTTAAAAATAAATTTTTCAATTTGTAGTTGTAGTTTTGATGTCATGACTAAAACTAAAAGCTTTTGAAAATTTCTTTAAATTAAATCGAAATATGAAAATAGTGGGGATAAAGTTTATAATTGTTTCACAATTTTAGTAAGAGGGTTGTAGCTAAATAATTTGTCATGTAAAATAAGACAATAAGCAGAAATATCTTTTTTAATTGCATTGTGTGTCTCAAATTCAATTCTCATTACTACGGATCCCGTTTGAATTGTTTCTTTTTGATGGGAGCAATCAATATGTGTAATAGGACTAATGTTTTTGAATTGTTCAGGATTAAAAATGGGTTCATTTGGAACACCATAGTAAGACTGTCTAAAGTTGGCAAACATTTCGTATAAAGCAGAAAATTTGTTTTCTTCGAAATTTAAGTACAAATCGTGATAAGGATATCTTTCAGAATTTAAATATACTCTAATATTTGACAAGGTAATATTGTCAAATTTACTCATATCTTTAACAATTTTCCCTTTTCTGTTTTCTTGAAAGCCAATCACAACATGACGAGGAGCTTCTAGTTTACTAGTTGTTTTTACCGGCCATGTGTGACGGGTTGTTTCGGTTAGAGAAGAATATTCAACAAGTTCCCAACTCCTGAATCCTATCAATATATCTTTATTTGATTCTAATATTTTTGATAGAGCAAGTTGTTGTGGCATATCAACTAGAATGTGAGGAACTTTCCAATAAATTTTATCGAAAGTAACCAATGGAGTGTCAGGAGCAGTAACAAGGTGTGCCGGATCTTCTTTGAAAATAACACCATCTAAATCATCAGTTGATCTAATAAGAACCAATTCCTGTTTCATATTCATAATAATTTTTCTGTAATCTTCAAAAAATCCTAAAAGCATTTTTAGTGGTATGGATACGAAGAATTTTCCATCATTATCAACTAAAATTGTATCACCTTCTTTCCGATGTGGAAACCAACCTGCATTTTCGAGTTTTAAACTTTCGTTGGTATTGTGAGAAAGGTAGCTTTTTAAGGTTGATGCTAATCCAACATTTCTTATTGAATCTATAGTAATTCCATTTAGTTCATAGCGGATTTCTCTGAACAAAAAGGCTATACCATTGTTAATAAATAGCAATTCTTTCTTATATTTACCTTCTGTATTAGTTAATTTTCCTTCGATATAAAGTAAACTATCTGATGGTAGAGTGTAAGCATCGAGTTCTTGAATTGGGATCCTTATTTCATCATTGTAATCGAATTTTGAAGAAATATATGGTTGATATGTGTGAAGCTCAGAACTGACGATGGAATTGTCTACATAAAGCTTTTCGTTTACGTTTAATATGTTCATTATTTTAAAACAGTGAAACCCAAAGATGTGAGAAATTTACGATTATCTCGTCTTAACTTGTTGGTGTTGGATTTGATACTGAACTGTTGTTTAGGCTTTTTCTTTTTATAAGTTTTTACTTTGTTGATAGTGGTAGGGGCAAGTCTCATCCCAAGGGCTCTATTATATCTAACAACCATTTTATATTTCACTTGTTTGGAAATGTAACCTTACTGTTATAGTTTCTCCTCTAAAACTGATAAGTTCTCCGTCTTGATCAACTATTTTAACTGTTATATTGTTAATTGCTTTGACGCTAAGTGGAAAATACAAAATGGGCAAAGGAGATTTAACTATTTTATACCCTGGAGCTACAGTTGGATAAAACTGGTGAATAATATGAACAGGTTTACCATTATTGTAAGAACCGACACAAATATTACAGTCAATACAAATAGCATTTACCTTAGTTATTTTTGCAACATTATCTGATTCTTCCTCTTTCATAGCTTCTAGTATCCTGCTATTAAAACCCAACATTTTTCCTATCGAATCTTCCTTGGTAAAATCAATTATTCTACTACACATTAAAAAAGTTTTTAGAGTATTAACATTTGCTTTTAAAAGAAAAAAAATTTTTTCATTCGGAAATAAATCTTCTATACTTTCTCTTATGTATGTTTCTATATCTGTAATGTCATAAGTTCCGTCGGGAATAACAATTACTTTATTATCTATATAAAATTTATTATATCCTTCTTTTATATTGGGGATAGTCATAAACGTTTCAAAATCAGCTAAACCCAGGTAATATTGTTTTTCATCCTCTAAATATATGGGCGGATTAAAATCAGCAGACAAAACAGAACTGTTTCCTGATATGGCAATTGTGGTAGACATTGCAGTTTATTTATGAATGAGATATTACAATAAATAATGAGTTTATATATTTTTTTGAAAAAATTTTAGGGATAGTTGACCACAGTTATATGAATTAAATTTTTGTTTATTTTCATAAGTATAAAATACATCCACTTTGCCATTCGAATTAAAATATTTGAGAAGTTCAAAAGGTGGTTTTAAATTTCCATAACTATCAAAATATATTACATTTTTGTTATTTTTAATATAAGCAGTCCAATGAGATCCTTTATTTTGTTTTTTATCCAAATTTACAATACCACATTCTTTCAGATAAATTTTTTTTGGAAGTTCATCGAGCATAAAAACACCTCTAAAGCCAGTTATTTTTAACAGCTTTACATATTTAATAATATCATTGTTCGTAAGTGCTCTTTTTGGAAAACTTATTTTGAGTTTTTTTTTTGTCTGATTGCTTCCATTTTGACGGATCCTCCTTTATAAGGTCTAATAAATAGTCCCTTTCCTTTATATGGTCTAATATATAATCCTTTGCCTTCTTTAGAAGCATTTTCCATTGCAATATTATGTCTATGTAGTTCTTCCAGTTGCTGTTTAGCTGCTTTAGCATCATTTACTGCCTTAGCAATTCCTGCCGCGCCTCCACCTAGTGCACCCAGGGCGCCAAGAATGGGAAACAAAAGAGGTAGAAATCCTCCAATTTTTTTGGGTGTTCGAATGATACGTTTTTTTCTCAATTTAAGTTTACCCCCTTTTGTATTTTTTAATCCCAAACCGAACTTTCTTTTACCCTTCATTATTCCTGCAACACTTAAAGCTGCAATTTTTTCACCAATAGAAGAATCTTTAGCTTTTACCCTATCCCAGGCTTTTTTTTCTAATATTTGGTCAGATATGTGTCTTTTTGATAAATCTTCAGTCTGAGAGTAAGATATATCATGTTCTTTGCAAGCGGAATCCAATGGATTTATACCAACGTCACCTCTAGTTAATCTTTTTTCCAAGTTGGTGCCGGGACCACAATAATTATATCCTGGTATATGAACTTCGAAAGGTAGTTTACTAATTAATTTATTTACTAAACCAGAGCCTTTTCTATTACGTGTTTTAATAGTTTTTTTCAACTTATGACGACCCACAGTCATTGAAGTTCTTTTTATACTAAAAGCACATTGACATTTTTCTGGTATAAATACTTTTACAGCTAAAAATATTTAATAGTGTGATTAAGAATGAGGATTGAAAAACAAAAATTCTCATTACCAGTAAATAATCATGACGAAAAAATTTTAAGTAAACAGTTGAGAAAGCATGGTGACTTATTTTGCGGTGGTTCAAAAAGAGGGCTTATAGTTGGTTGCAGTGGTAGCGGTAAAACCAACGTTATGCTTACACTGCTCGAGCATCCTAATGGAATTAGGTTTGAAAATGTCTATGTTTATTCAAAGTCATTAGATCAACCATATGAATATTTAAGAAAGTTGTTAAAGCCTATGAAAGAAATTGGATACTTTGAAAATGATAGCGATGAAAACATTATTTCACCTCATGAGATAAAGCCAAATTCCGTTATCATTTTTGATGATATTCCTTGTCATAATCAATCTATTATGAGGGACTATTTCACGCATGGAAGGCATAGAAACACCGATTGTTTTTTTATTTTTCAAGAATATTCCTCAACCCTTAAACACTTACACAACAAACTTATTAATTTTATTTAAACAGGACTGTTTGAGTTTAAAACATATATATAATGACCACTGTATATTGGATATGACATTTGATCAGTTTAAAAATATTTGTGCTAACTGTTGGATGGATCCATATGGCTTTCTTGTAATTGACAAAGATTGTGAAGTAAATCACGGGAGATATAGGAGTAAATTCGATTCCTTTATATATTTACAAAAGTAAAAAATTTGCACTTTTATATCATTTAAAACTTGTACAGCATGGATTAACGTTTAGCTCGAGAATTAATAAGATCGAGACAAGCCGTGAAGCAGAAATATCAAAGCTTGAAATTAGCTACTTCTACTGCTCAGTCCAAATTAGAACAAACTTATAGACCAATAACACAACCACTTAAACAGCTAATTTCAAGTATTGGTAAATCCGAACCATTCGATTTAAAAGAAGAAAGAGTTTCAAAGTATGAAGATTTCAAAACACCTACAAAGCTTTATAAAACATCAACTCCGACGAAAAATATTCAGAAAACAGGAAAAACTCCGTTACTCCCTACAGAACTACCAACATTTTTAAATGACAGTAGTATCACTTCTTTCTCTTCTGTAGTACAACCATTGTCATCAACTGTTATAGCAGAAACTTCAGATCCTTCTAGTGACACAACAACAAATTTAAACTTGTCAGACATATTGGAATAAACTAGAAAAACAATTCAAACCTATGTTGGTACACCATCATATAAAGATTACTTAGCAGATTTTCATGAATTACCCAGATCATATATTGATGAGGGTGTGAAAGATACACAACATAAATTTGACCATTATTATGGAATAGTTCATGACCTCGAAACAGATAAGTTTTCTTTTGGTTTAACACAGATACCGGTAGAAATTATTGGAAAAGACATTAAAGTGGGAGGAATAACGTACACAGGCACGCCAGGTTTATACGAATTGCTTTTCAAAAAAGAACCGAAAGGTAAGGAAGATTTAGATAATTACATGAACATTCTAGCTAAAACAAATGTATATCGTAGGAATTTTGATTCAAATGAACAAGTTCAAGGAAATACATCATACAAATATGTTACAATAATAGGACCATATTTACAAAGAAAGGGGATTACAAAGACAAAAACCTTGCCAAGATTAGTTACAGCATTTAACAAACCAAAACCTCCGTTTAGAACAACTAGAGCCAAATCTACAGGAAAAGGATTAATTTTGAAAACAAACAGATCAAATACAGACTATGTATACTGGAATAATGTAAACGAAATTGTTGATAGGCTACGTTTATTAATTTCATCAAGTGATGCGGGAAATAATGCTCATAGTAACGAGGTTATCTCTATTATTGAAGAATTAAGAGAAGATAAAGTAATACTATAAATAACAGCTATCAAATATAATCATATTTATTGTTTAATGAAAGCTCAACATGACAAGTTGATAAATTTGGACGCCATATTTCAAAACAAAATCAAGAGAGAAAAAGTGACATTAATAATTTAAAAAGGAGATTAGGTGAAAATGAAACAAATAATGAAATCTTTGCTAAAAAGCTTAAGGTTTTTGATGAAAAATTTTTTAAAGTATGAAAACCAGATTAAAGGATGTTATACCTCAATTGAAAACGTTAATAAACAGTTGCTAACGCTAAATCAAATAAGTAAAGATTTGCAATTTTTAAATGAACATGTTAAAAAGGAGACAAAAAATTAAGTGATGATATCAACAAAATTAATAAAATAATGGAAACAAATATAAGAGAAGTAATAATTGAAAAACACAAGGAAAAAATTAAACAATTAAGAACTTTTATAAAAAGGTTAGATGATGAAAAAAAAGAAATCAAAATGGCATTCTTAACAGTAGAACAATTGACCAACTCACTTTGGAAGAAAATCAACAATATATTTCCTTGGAAAATATAATGTCCAGTGTAATTAAGAAATTAGAACAAGAATTAAATAAAACAGAGGAGGAATTCAAAAATAGTGATAGTAGATCAACTACTTTCTTAACTGGAGAGATAAAAAAATCCTTTAATGCGTTAGAAAAGGAGATTACTAAAATTTTAATGAAAAAAGTTATACAATACAAATTGATAAATTGAATGAATGGGAAAAAACATATAAAAGTTATATTTCGAATTATTACAAAACATAGAGAGTGAACTTCCTTAAAATTGAATAAACAAGTTTGTTGTCATGACAACCGTTAAACAAAAAGTCGTTAATGAATTACATAAACCTGCTAGAAAAAACTACAAACGCAGAAGGGTGGTAGTGAAAGGGTTAAATGATCTTTTTCAAGCTGATTTGGTTGAAATGTTACCCTATGCCAAATTTAATAAGGGATTTAAATATATCTTGATTACCATTAATGTATTTCTAAGTATGTTTGGGCCGAACCGGTAAAATCTAAATCTGGAAAAGACGTAACAGCGGCCATGAAAAAAATATTAATCAGTGCAAAAACTCCACCAAAAAACTTGCAAACGGACAGAGGGAGAGAGTTTTTCAATGTAAATTTTCAAAATTTGATGCAACAATTTCGAATTAACCATTATAGAATCTTGAAATCTGCATTTACTCATGCTAAAACGTTAGATATAAAATCTCCAAAGTTTAAAGTGGGTGATCACGTACGAATAAGCAAGCATCGAGAGGCATTTTCAAAAGGTTACACACCAAATTGGTCAAATGAGATATTCCACATTAAAGAAGTTAAGATGACAAACCCTTGGACATATTTAATTCAAGACGAAGATAATCAGGACATTCTGGGTGGTTTTTATGAGCAAGAATTACTAAAAGTAAAGCATACCGATGTGTATCTTATTGAGAAGATTTTGAGAAGGAAAGGAAACAAAGTTTATGTGAAATGGTTAGGACTTGATAAAAAATATAATACATGGATTGATAAAAAAAAATATTGTTTAATTAAATTGAAATTAAATTTTAGTTAAATTTGTTTTATTTGTGTTCCTCACTTTATGCTTTAGCTGATACAAATTACAAAGTCTTAATGTGCTAATTAATTTCAAATAAAATTCACATTTAGGAAACTAAAATTTTATTAAGTAAAACATCAAATACAATTTTTATTAAAACGTGTCAAATATATTTTATTTCTATGTTCCTCAGATAATATCGAATCTAGAATAAGTTTACAATCATTTATTCTTTTTTCAAAACGGAGTCTATCTAAGTACCACATCTGAAAGTTACTCCTACGGGCTTGTCTGTAAGCAAAGCTCCACTTCACTAACACATGCACCTTATTGTTCTCTTCCAGAAAAGATATTGTTTTCTTCGTAATATTTTCTTTTTGATCCATTTTCATTGTTTTCTTCGTAATATTTTCGTTTTGTTCCATTTTGCTTCAATTTGTTTTCCATTTGTTCAGGATATAAAGCAAGTAATTCCATCATAGTTGAAACATTTTCACTGTTAGGATTTTCTGTTGGACTTATTATATTATAAACATGCGTACACAAGTCGCCACAATCAGCTGAAATATTATTTTGAAATATGTATTGAATTCTTGCCTTTTAAGTATAGATAATCTATAATCAATAATTTCCTTTAATCGCCACAAATTTTCCAAAGACTCTTGTCCTAAGTATATGAAGTGTGGGCCTTTTGTAATTTGTAGAACAGGGGTATCATTTATTTTCTGAACCTGCAGATGAATGTTGTTTATATTCACACTGGTTTGATCAACTTGAGGAAAGTAGAAATTGTTTACAATAATTCCTTGATGAACACAAATGTCTTTCCAATTTTCTTCGGTTAGTGCGATTGAAAATCCAGTTTTTCCACCAATTACAATTTTTGGAGAAAAATCATTTAAACTAATGCCAACAAGAACAAATTTTGACAAAGAATTATTTAAAAAATAAATTTTTGAATTAAGAAGCGTTTCCAAAGGTTTATGAACCACGGCGTTGTTCATAATGACTAAACGAGACTGAAACATATTGTGTTATTCTTGTACTTAAATATTCTCATCCCCACTTTTTTTAAAGTTTCGATTAAAATGGATTAATGAAAAAATAGATTTCCAGTTTGAAATTTGTAATAAAGATAAATAATTAAAATGGTAATGTATAAAAATAATGCAAAGTTTAATGTAACACTAATGATGGAAAAGTAATAATTTTTGAATCCGTCATAATAATTGGTACAGTTGGGGGTTAAAATTTGTAACTGATTATTTTTAAACTCTAACCTTTCTATCCAATTTGTATCAAAAATAGATCGATTTGGATAATGATACAAAATTTTAAAAAATTGACTTGCATTTTCATTTCCATTTATTCGTTCCATCCTATTGTTACAATTTTCATAAATTTACAATATTTACTTAGAGTGACGTCTGTTTTATTAGAAAAACATATTTCACACTGTGTTACGCCAGGGGGATGATGAACATAAAAAACATTTTGGAAAATAAAATAAAGAAGAATAAATTGAGATCTACTGATAGTCATTAAAATAAATTAATAATTATATTCCAAATTTATTAACATTAAGCAGATACTTTCACCACGAAAGCAAAAGCAGTTGTAAAAAAATAACAATAAAATACTTAATTTAAATATATGTAAAAGTTCATAAATAAGGATA
Organism: Kuschelorhynchus macadamiae; assembly: GCA_030620095.1. NCBI lineage: Eukaryota > Metazoa > Arthropoda > Insecta > Coleoptera > Curculionidae > Kuschelorhynchus > Kuschelorhynchus macadamiae. The sequence goes on along the minus strand of JAUTXW010000519.1, from coordinate 91,449 downwards.
TTAATAATACTATATAAAATGTGTAGCTTGAAGACTTATTTTGAATGGTTACAATTATTCGATTCCTATTTTTCCATAAACAGTTATTTAAATCACAATTCCTAGCAAATTTCTTATGCTCCACAATAGGATCATCATAACTTAACCAATCAAAAATTTCAATACCACAATAAAAACATTTACAAATATCATTGATTGAAGTATAGTAAAAGCCAGCTCCAGCTAACACTTCTGGTCTCAATTTTTTTTCCATTTTTTAAAAGTGGAAAGTCGTTTTTCATATGTTTTAAAATAACTGTTATCAATTTCTTTGTCAAAAGTTTCTAAGCACATTTTGTGAAAGACTTATGAAGACTAACTTTGGTTTCAAAAACAACAAATTTAAATACCTTATAATATCTGATACAAAGCAATATCTTGGCGTCCCCAAGCTAAAACTATAGGGAATTTTATACCGCTTATCATCTTCGGAACTCAAAGCCAATTTATTAATTATCTCTGTAAAAATTGTATGTTGTCTAGATCGAAAAACATCCATTGAACAAAAGGTTTTAGAATGATTTTTAACAACATCTTTATAATGAATAAAATCCAACTGCTTTTTAATTGCACTTTTTTTAACACCTTTTGCTTTTTTTGTTAAACTGTTTTCCGTTTTAATACAATATGCTTTTGCTCCAGTACCAAAGAAAGCAGTAATGGGTTCACCAGCATATTCATCTTTGAATTTCCCTATAACTGACTTTGTAATAGGCATTTCATGATTATTATTAAATTTATAATTAGATGTGTCAAATTTGTGAATATTTTTTATCATGTCAGAATAAATATTTGGAGTTGTGACTTCTAAAATGAACGAATCGGTATAGGTGTATAAAAGTGAAATATTTTCCTGATAAAAAGGTTTTAAAAAATTATAAAAGAAATCATACATGACAGTTTTAGATATATCTAATATTGAGAAGCCTACATATATTGGTTTATTGTAAGTAACTTGAATCTTTTGCATTTGAATAGCTACCAAGTTTTCAGAAAATATTGTTAAGTCCTTGAAATATGGTTTTGCAATTTAATTCTCAGCACCATCTTTTCTTCTATTTTTTTTCCACTCTGTAACAAGTCTTACGTCAATTCTCCTATCAACATTTTCCATAGTCTTGCCATAAATACTATTATTTGCCAACTTGTAAGTATTACGATCAAATTCATTCTTTGAATCATTTCTTAATCTTGAATTCAAGTCTATATATTTTTTCAACCAATCAGATTGAGAAAACTGTAAAACTCTATGAACTTTAGTTAACTTGAGTCCATGTTCCAAACATTGTTTTAATAATTGATAGTGAATAACATATTTTGATTTATCATTTAAATTGGGTATTCATTTTATGCATTTAGAATTTGGCGGTTTAAAGTTTTCTGGACAAAACGGAAAATCGTTATGATAGGAATGTAGACTTGTAGGATATTCTAAATCAACTTCTAAAACATATCCCTTATTAGATTTTTTAGAAATATTCATAATATTTAAATCATTGATTTCTTTATCTGTTAACCAAACAAAATCTCCCGTTGGAATGTGCTGTGACATTGCATAACCATACAAATTTGTTGCATCATAATAAATTATGTATTTAGTTGGCTTTAAAGGATCAAAATTTAAAAGAAATGGGTTATTAGCTTTTTTTTTTTTACAAATGCAAGAGCTCACACCACCGCGAACGCTTTTTTTGAAAAAGTGTATCATATCTGGATCAGTTAACAATTCTAACTCTATTCCAGTATAACGCAAACACGCCTCCCAGTATAAACCTGGAAAAGTGTAAAAATGAGCTGGATCGAGCTTATATGTGGATAAACAAGTGCTTCTAAAATTTTCAAAAATATCTGCCAAAAGTAAAGTATCAGAGAGTAAGTAAACGTCGGAGTATTGACCAAGAGATTCACATTTAAACAATTGCCAAACCTTTACAGCTCTTTGGTATTCTGCATCACTGATGTGCTCATCCGTTAAAGTATTATAAAATTGGTCTTTCTGAGGTAAAGTTGTTTCTTCTAATTTTAAATAATCATCAATATAATTGTAAGGAAATACACCTTTTTGCCGAATAAGTTTAAATCTTTCTTCATCATTGAAAGTTTTTTTTATTTCCTTACATTGTTCATCTTTTAAGCTTTCAGAGAGTTTTGATAAAGAATGGGATAGAAATTGAAAAGAATCAATAAACCTTAATGATATATTTTTTTCTTAGCCTTTTGTGTCTTTTTATTAAAATAGTTATCCACATGAATAAGCTTTTCAAATGAAATATATTTTTCCTTGTTTTGTGCGATAACTGTTAGTTGTTCTTTGTTTAAGCATAATTTTTTAAGAAATAGATGAGAATCATAATTACGCAAATTATGCAATATAACTGGAATAAAGTTAGGTATTCTGTAATTTATGTTGCAGAGTGAATGAGCTGGACCTCTAAAGACCGGTTATATGACAATGATCTGCAACCCAGTCATTTAAAAGAGGTTTATTACAAATATGACAAACTTTTTCATAGTTATGATAAATTTTGTCCAGTTCGTTCAAAGGGATCATTTTTTAGGAGCCTTTAAATATTTATTGTATATGTTATACACATCTCTTTCTAAAGAATTTATAAATAATGTATAACAATTTTGACCCCTATATTTTTCAAATTTAGAATAATTATCGTCGAAGGAACATTTAATGTAATAGGCAAATGAATGTGGAATATGTTCATATTGTTTTAAGGTGTATGAAGTATTAGGATTTTTATCAACATTGTCATTATTTAAAGGCTTTAAAATGCATTCAAAATCTGCATACACCACGAAAGGAACTTTCATTTGTTTATGATAATTTACAAATTTCAAAATATTATCATATGAATAGTTTCCAAACTTATCTTTTATTAATTCTTTAGAAGGTAGGTTAATTCGTAAATGATCACAATCATAGCTATTGTGTTGTAATAAATTTTCTTCTGTAGGGAAATATTGTAAACAACCATCGCAAATATATTTTTTTCCGTGATGTTTAAAAATTTGTGCAGAAACTAGTTTTGATAAATCTTTAATATAGCAATAATGAAAAGTTTTTCATCATCATCACTTATTAACAATAAATTGACATGTTGATTTTTTTTATTCGATGAATAATAAAGTGGACCAATTACTTCATACCCCTTTTTAGGATTTATAATTTCTAATCCATATACATTAATAGAAATGTTATTTTTTTCTTCAAAAATCTTAATGTTCTTTAGCAACATTGGAAATTCTATACCTGACATATTCAAAACAGAAGAGTAGTGTGGGTAGGATGAAGTTTCAAAATCTAATCCGCTTGGTTGGTGAAGAGCAGACGCAACTGCCCAGGCGAAGCAAAAGTTGTCATCATTCCTAATGTTGATCACAGCTTGACGTCTCTTGATCTCTTGAGGAAGTTCGATAAAAGATGAGGCTCTCAGCGGATTGTGCTTGTTAACATTAATTTCCAAATGAAGTAAATTCATCAAAGACCATCCTGCAACGTAAAAATTAAAAAATTACTTTTTTTGTTGCTGTTGTAAAATCGAAAATAAATTCTTTACCTGAATCTCTTTCTGCAAATTCGTCAGCTTTCTGGTCAATAATGGTGCAGATTTGCTCTAACAGTTCTTTTTTCTGATATCCCTGGCAAATGACTTGGAACGGCGCATTAAAAGATTTGACATCATAGCTGTCGCTGCTGGGGTTAAAATAGAAACCGAACAGTTCCATATTTAGCTTGATACATTTATGTTTCTGCAGTTCTTGATCTATTAGATGTGCAATTTTGTATTCCAAATGTTGAAAATATTCTTTCACATTTATGAAGTTTTGGTGTGAGGAAATTCTATAAGATATTATTCGTTCCCTGAATGCTGACTTGATAATTTCAACACCTTCCTCCAAGCCTATTTTGGAATTGTTCTTGTGCACACTAGATCGAAGATGTCCACCCCATAGACTTTGGTTTATATTTTTCTTGCATTCTTTACAATATTTGTAGAATCTATAAATTAGGAAAAAAATATTTCACAAAATATAACATGAAAAATAAAATGTTCTTACCTTTAACAAGCTTTGGTTTTTTCAACCAACTGTTGAGTTTTGTGGAATTTCCATTAACATGTTTTTTAATATGTCGCAGTAAATTATCCTTTCTAGTTAAGACTGTATTACATGTTACACACTTATGCATTTCTGAAGTTTTCTGCATAATAATAATAATAAAATTAATATTGTGCAATTCTATTTAGTTATAGTCAAATTTTGAAAAAAGCAATTGCATTTTTGAAGTTCTTTGTATAATAATAAAATTAATATTGTGCATTTTTATTTAGTTATAGTCAAATTTTGAAAAAAGCAATAGAAATTAATTGACTTTATGAATCCATTTCTTCAAATGAGTCAACTAATTTGTCAAAGGCCTGTTTAACATAATTCACCGTACTTTCGTCTCCCTTTTTAATTGTCATCAAATTAGTTAAATTTTGAATAGCGAAACCCAGACACTTAAGGTTTGCTATTTGTTTTTTATTTTTTTTATTAATTTTAAATTTTTTTTTAATGATAAATGATGGTTTCGAAAGTTCAACTGGTGAATTATTAGGAGAAATATCCGAAGTTAAATTTGCTTCAATTTGTTTTTCTTGCGAATCAGAATTTACAATAGCATATGGTGAATTAATAGAAGATATAGCCGAACTTAAATTTTGATCAATTTGTTTTTCTTGCGAATCAGAATTTACAATATCATATGGTAAATTAATAGGACAAATAGCCAAACTTAAATTTTGATCAATTTGTTCTTCTTCCGAATCAGAATTTTCACTAAACAAAAAGGGAGAGCAAATTGGTCTCGGAGAATTAATTGGCGATTTTAATGTTAAATAATTTGGATTAGATTTTTGAAAACAAACAATATCCTCATAGCTAGAATTTTGAGTTTCGTCAATGTCATTCAGTTCTTCAAGAGTTTGTTTAGTTTTTGTTGTAATTAAGTCCGTGTTGTTGTCAATAATGTCATTAAGATCGTCAAGAGTCTGTTGTTGAGTAGCTGTAAATAAATATTTTTCGTTGTTGTGTTTGTTGGCATTATTCTGAACTTGGCTATTGTAAATAATTTCATTCAAGTCCTGAATAGTTTGTTGTTGACTAGTTATAAATACGTCTGTTTCATTGTTTTGTTGGTTTGCAAAATTTTGCATTTGAGTACATGTGTATAAGTCAAAGTCATTGTCAATTATTTTGCTACTCGATGCCAAAAATTGTCCATTATGAAAAAAATCGTAATAACAAATAAAAATGCCACAAATGTACATAAATATATATAAGAATTAAATCTTGCCAAATAAAAATGTTAGAAATAAAAATAAAAATTAAAAAATTACCAAATAGACACAATGTAAACACCAGAAAACTCGCGAGCTCTGCACAGTGTGAATGCAGAAATCAATTGCATTCGTCTCTTCGCTGAGGCGATTTTATATGCAAAAGTTAATCACATGTGTCCTACTTAAAGTTGAACGACAATCTCTAAAAACCACTTTCCCAGGCGAAGCCCCTCTTGCCCCCCCCCGACAGCGAAAAAAAAAACTTAAGTATTGCAGGTAGTAAAAGTGGTGGTCGATGGGATATATACTTAAGAACATCCACTCGACGATCATACAGTATCATTCGCTGTAATATCAGTTGTCGATATTATTTATAACCTATAACCAAAATTGTTTTTTATCAAATATATCTATCTAAATCTAAAGCTCCTAACGATGGCAGAAAATATGATTGGAAACGCTGACCAAATTGAAGAAAATAATGTGGAGAACGCCGCTCAAATTGAAGAAAGAGAAGAAATTTTTATTAACTTGGAAGGCGATTCCATCACTTATAAACATTCATTTTTGGACAAATCATCTAGGCTTGTTAGAAAATCATTCCTGTTTAACATCGACATTAATTATATTGAGGAGGAAGAAGAAGAGATGGAGGAAGATGATCAGGAAATTGACGAAGGAGTGGACATGGATGGACAACTGCTAAATTTAGGAACCGAGGCTGACGTAAAAGTAAGCAAGTTTAGGGCTAGTGAATTATTTAATAATTTTGAAGAAAAAGATGTATGTGTTATACAAAGCTACTCTAAAATTGAAAGTCGAGGACTAGGAACATTTGCTATTTGCCTTCCTTGTAGTGCAATTCACATGAGATATTTACGGAGAGGGGAGTCCGATCATGTGAGCTGCCACTACAAAAGAGCTTATGTTGTTAGTGCTTCTGATTTACATTGTGCTATTTGTAGGATACATCTTTTTCTACTAATTCCTGAACATGCTTGCTTTTACTGCAATAAAAATGAAAAAAAAGATATAGAAGATTATGTTGTTAAATATTAATAATAAACATAGTTTGTAAAGGTGATGTGTAGATTATTTCAACAATATTAATTTTAAATATAGGTTATAAACGTAATGGGTAGATAATGTCAAAAATATTAATTTTAAACATAAATTGTAAAGATAATAAGTAGAATACGTCAACAATATTAATTTTAAAAAATGTCAACTGTTACTATAAACGGTTATATATTTTCAGTGCTATATGCAAAATACTTCTTTTTATTCTAACATCTGACACTGTATTTGTAAATGAAATAGCTAATCATATGTAAAAAAAAAAAAAGTGTCGATTATGTCAACTGCCACTAGAAGCACTCATATATTAGCATAACATTTTGTTAACGTTTGTTTCTGTATTCAATTGAGTTTTCTCTTACTTGATGCAAATTATATTAATATTATTAGTATAATTAAAAAGTAGTAGATTAGGCTATGCCGGTCCGACAATCAAAACCGATATTTTTACATGTAAATTCCCATAAGAAAATTTAAGCTTCGATTTGCAAAAGTGGTACCATTTTAGGGCGTGGCACTTTTTGTGTAAACCAATAACAATTGTTTTGTTATGTAATGTGAAAATTAGTATGTATTAAAAAACTTGTTAGATCATTGTTGTCGTTTCAATATAGGAAAAGGAAAAAATGTGTGTCAATTATTATATATATTTACATTTACTTTTTTTTACAAAATTATTTGTTACCAGAGTTTTCACAAACACAAATTATAAAAAAAATATTATCCTCTTTTTAAAATTACAACAAAATGATGTCTAATTACATCTTTGAAGATTTGTACCAAATAGTAATATCTAGTGCGACATACAGGACAATTGTTTACCATTATAGAACAACAATTTTCATCATTCCATCTTAAAATACATTTTAAACAAAAAATGTGGGAACATGTATTTGGTCTACATGAATCATAATATTCGATTATTTCAAAGCAAATAGCACAAAACACTTTTTTCTCTTCACTCTCAGTTTTGTTCAAATTTTTTAAAACAATCCCATTATTTTCTTCTCGAACTAATGATATATTTTCTTCTTGAACTCCTGGTATAATTTCTTCGAGGCTAATTGTCTGAAGCGGAATGGATCGATTTCTTTCTCCAACTGATTCACTCATTTTATTTTAATATTATTATTAATAGATTTATTCAACAGATTTTTTTCTTTTAACAGTCACTCGTATCTTAACATACTAAAATGATCTTGATGCACCTATTTATAAGACTTAAGAATGCAAAATCAAATGTGGGAGAACAAAGAGAAAAAATTAAAAATATGATGCGAATGAGAATAAAAGGGGAGGAAGTTAAGAATGAGGGACATGAGAGAGAGGAAGAGGAGGAGGAGGAGGCGCTCCCCTATTATAACTACTTTTACTGGTATTTGCAGTATTTTAATGTTCATCATATGTTTGTTTTCGACGGCCGCCCACTGGATCTAGGGATCAGGCAATGTTGATTTGGGGTTTTGTTGCGTCTCCGCGCTCCTTCAGAACACTCCAATGGGTTTCTGCATAACGTTGCTTGATGCGTCTCCGCACGTCTGTAACACATACTTCGAGCGATTTTTTTTTAAATACAAATTACTTTGTCACTTCACTTGAAAAAATATATTTATTAAATAAAATACTTTCACAATTTTTCAAATTATAAAATTATTGGAGGATATTTTTTTAAATTAAAACGCCATCTTCGAAATTCTCTCTAGTACTGTTTTCGTTTTTTCCTAAAATTTTCTTAGCTCTGTGCCTTTACCAATTGGGTACAGCATTTCGGTCCATTTTGCTTACCTACACAGTATTTATTAGTCACAAAACTCCCGTGTTCTTGGAACCAAATTAGTATTTACTTTGGACAAAGTTTATGTTTTTAAAAGGTTTCTTTTATCGGTACTAATATAATTTGTTTTCTTTCTTTGATTTTGGGACTAAAGAAACGGTCATACTCTATCGTAAACAGTTGATGATTATAAATTTTATTAGACGTTGTATGGAAAGTTGCAGGCTTGGGTTTTTAGTTTTATTAGTTATAGTATCTATTCTAAATAGAATAAACTGCTGGCGACTTGGGAGTCTATGTTTTGTTGATTATGCCTTCTGTTTGATTATTATTTCCAGCGTAGCTGAAACACCTATTTTTTGTATATTTTATTTGAGGAATTTGAATTTGAGAAATCTTTTTAAAAAGCAATTTGACTATTCAGCGTTATTAGAAAAAAAGTATTTATCTTAATGGAATAACCTATATTAAAGTGCATAACATTATTGCTTTTGCGTATTTTGTTTGCTTGCGTTTGTTTTAGCAGTTTCTGATATATTGCCCGTTTTATGTTGTAAACGTGGGTACTCGCACAAGCATTACGATATTATAGGTATCTATCATATAATCTTTTATAATTATCATGACCACCAATTTTTTTCGAACGCTGTTAAATGACCTCTATGTCAATTGAATTAAAACGGTTCCGTGCCTTTTAAATATGAAATTCTCGTTAGAAGAACGTTTAGAAGTTATCATTTAATGCATATATTAGGCGAAGCTTCGGCAACAGAAAAACATACAAACAGACAAATAGAAATAAAAAGTTGCTCAAAATTGTTAAAGCCTTTTGTGAGTTTAATATTTAGGTAGTGTGGTATTCAATAACAATAAATGTTTGTTAAGACAAGGATCTTACTGTTTTAAATTGTCAAAAAAACACTAAAATTTTATTTTTGTACATAAAAATCATACACGAATGTTTTTTTAACAATAGCTTATATAAAAACGATGATAAAAACCAATGTAAAACAAAAGTGTTACTGTTTTTTATTGATTTTTTAGAATTCAGTAAGGCTGTTTTCCCACGTGTCATGAATCGACGAATAACAAAGACGTGCATAATGAACATCGTATTTCTCTTATCGATCAGTATTGCATGATTCAATAAGAAAAGATAAGGATGAAACATGAAATACTGTTTTCCGAATATAAACCGATTCAAGAAAATTAGTAGTAGTAGTAGTAATATAAGGGTACAAGCCCAGCAACCCCGGTCCCACCCACCTCACTTCTCCACAAAGACCCGGCCCGTTCTTCTAAAGAAGGAGAGCATCTTGCCCCAGTCGAGATATTGTTCTTAATAACGATGTAAAACTGTTTATTCCGTTTTCATGTCAACAAGAAACGACAAATATTTTTTTCATCAAATTATAAAAAATTTTAAAAATATAATTTTAAAATTAGCAAGCTTTGATGATGAGTTACCAGATTCTATCCTGGAAGAACTATATCGAAAATATGCAAATTAATTTCGAAAAATGCCTGCAGAAATAGCTGCATATCTACAGCTCAAAGATCCAGAGCAGTACACAGGATATGTTGGCTGATTCTAGGAAAGAAATTACTAATGTCAAGCGACTTGGAGGCTGGAAATCGATGGGTGTCGCAGAAAGTTACAAAGATGATTCCGCAAATAAAAAAAAGACATGTCGAATAAAATATTAGCCTTGAATAATTGTCCTCCTACGTTAACTCAACCTTCTTCAAGTCGAACCGTAAGCGCTTCCAAAAGCCACCCATTGAATGAAATTACTGTATCTACAATTGATTTGCATAACATCAGTAATTCTTCTTTTGTTATAAATATTAGTTACAAAGTTAGCAACAATTTCTGTATTGTCATATTTCAAATTGCATTAAATAGTCTGCATAAATAATGTGTATGATAATTGCTTTTATTTTCGTTGTAATCTAGACAGGTTTAGAAAAAATTATTTTTCCTGCACTTAAAACATATACGAACTCCGCTTCGCGTCGGGAAAGTAAGACTTTACGCACTTGTTAGAAATGGCCCATGTTATCATGTTACCATTGTTTGGACTATATGAACTAATCAATAATCAAATAATAATATTCTAAAATTATCTTTTTGAAAACTTTGTAATAGTGACATCAAAACCTTTTATTTGACTAACATCTTAATAAAACCGTTGGACATGTAATTAATAATTGATTATATTAATGGTGATATTTTCAGGTATTTTATGGCTTAAACTTATCATAATATTAATAAACTATATACATTTAGAAATGAAAAAAATGAGGGCTTTTTAAAAATGTAGTTAAATGTAGGTTATTCTATTTTTTTAAATCAATTTTTCTGCAATAGAGATCTTACTAAATGTCAAAATTTGGTTTTTTTCTAATTTTTTAAAAATCAACGTTTAAGTGAAATAATTGGGGGTGTTCATTTTATGCTAGATATTTAGGAACGATTCCCATGCCTCATTTTAGTATAAACTTAAAAGAATTTTGATTTTCATTCATTCACTCTTGGCCTTTAAATGGCTATATAGTACGGATTTAAAAAAATATATAAAAAAGGGCAGGCAGTTGGCAGGAGACAGCCATTCGTATATTTAGCGCTCACAGAGATACAAAGTGACACGCAGAAATCTTACAAGAGCGCTAGTATTATATACAGCATTTTTTATAATATCGTGGTTTTTGTGATACTGAGAAGTTTCAAAAATAATTTTGTAAACTCATTTAACAAAATACATTTTATAAATTTCACTTAATATTCCTACTGTATATTTGTTTGAAATGAAAATCTAGCGATGTAAAATATTTTTATACCAAAAGTAGTAACGTCTTCGATATTTTAAGAGGCAGACTGTTTACGATTGCATTTTTGGATTTATAATTACTTTCTGATTATTTTTGCCTAATTTTTTTCTATACGGTTTTCGAGTTATTAATTATTTTCCATTTTTTTTCCTCAAAGCATATGTCGAATTATAAGTTTCTTCCTGTGATATTTGGGTTCGCAGAGAGTTGAAATTTTAGGTGTAGCTTACCAAGGTCCTGTGTATTAGTTTTGTAGAGAAAAGTTCGTTTTGCTTTATACAGACAGGGTGACCTAAAATTCATGATTTTAGTGCTAGGTACAAAAATTTTAAGAAGTGCATTTTTTAAATGGAATACTCTATATATTATTAAATAAGCTCAAAAAGACTCAAAAAGTCAGTAGGATTTTCGAAAATAAAAGGGTGTTTCTGTAAAACTCGGATTATCTTGGTATATTTGTTTTAGATAGAAATTAAAGAGCAGTAGACAGCCATTCGTGTATTTAGCGCAGTGATACAAATTGACACGCAGAAATTTTACAAGAGCGCTAGTATTATATACAGCATTTTTTATAATATCGTGGTTTTTGTGATACTGAGAAGTTTTAAAAATAATTTTGTAAACTCATTTAACAAAATACATTTTATAAATTTCACTTAATATTCCTACTTTATATTTGTTTGAAATGAAAGTCATAAGTTGCCATAGAAAATATCCTGGCACGAAAAATCTTACGTGTAAGAAAGATATATCTTTATGAGAGTAGAATATAGGTAGTGCAAGTTCAGTAGTCGATCCACTTTTGGCTAAGGAAAAGTTCCAGTTCTACGCATGCGTTAATACTAATTTCTTTTACATTCAATATTTTTTATGCGCGAAACTCTTATTTAGTGATAAAATCTCAGAATTACTTAACTTTCTTAATATTCTTTAAAAGCTAAGACACTTCTATAAAATACTACTAGAAAAAACCAGTAAGCAGACAACGTGGGATGTTTCCCTATTTTTTCTTCTCTTTTTTTTTTAATTCTAATCAAACCAACAATCTGCCAAATCAAACAAAGTATTTACATTTTTATAAGATGTATTAATATTCGTCAATTAATTAGTTTTAAATCCTAGTCACTGAATTAGAGATTTGAAGAAAAAGCCTTGAAAGGTAGGTAGCAGGCAGCTAATAAACGCCAACTATATTAAGAACCCAGAAAGTAAGTATTTTGTTAATGGTAAATTTCTTTATATCAATATAACTTAGAATTACCGAGCACATTAAGATAAACAAAACAAAACAAATAAACTAATTCTCTAGTTTTGACTTCGACGCCCAAATTGATGCATGCGCAAATGTTGCTATTATCAAATATTAATAATTAAACAATTGCTGTCGCGCCATATGTATTCTTCTACATATATAAATAATTACTTTTTCATTAAAAAAAATTACAGTTTTTTAACAGTGCCCGCAAGGCGTCAAGTTTTCGCGGCCAATTGAGAGCCCTAATTCGTGATTATAAAAAATAAATGTTTGATATGAGCAGAAATAAAATATAAAAAAGTACAATACTGACATTTAGCTGGTCTACTTTACAAAATTACCATTATCTAATAATTTTTTTAGTTATTTATTTTCGACCGTACAGAAATTACAAAGAGGTTTTATTTCGGGTCTAGCGGTCCGTGGGAAAAAAAAAGAAGAAACTCTTTTTATCTTAAGTCCTCCATATTTCGCCAATGTTTATTAGCTTCATCAGGAGCAACTACAAAAATTATAAAGAATAGGGCCAATTAGAATTATAACATTAAAATGACAATCAAAAGAATAAAATTTTGTCTAGATATACATAGTCAATACATACTTAAAAATTACTTACAAGATGGTAGAGTCAATAATTTTTAAATTTTAACATTTCTACTTTACAACAGCTCAAATAATGTGGCGTTTTTAATGATAATATTCATGTCCCAGCAGTTGAATTGCTAATGTGTTTTGTTCTCCTTTTTTGCAATACAACTGCTGCAAAAAAAGAGTTTCTTCTTTTTTTTTTCCCACGGACCGCTAGACCCGACATAAAACCTCTTTATATATATATATATATATATATATATATATATATATATATATATATATATATATATATATATATATATATATATATATATATATATATATATATATATATATATATATATATATATATATATATATATATATATATATATATATATATATATATAATCAATTTTAATCGTTCAGGTGGCCGAAATATTACGTCTCGCGGAACTAGATTAGCCCCGGAGGAGCCAAGGGTGCGAGATTTGTTTTTAAATAGTTTTAAATTTATTTATAAATATGTGTCTGCGTAATTCGATTTGGACTGCTATATACTGGCAAGATCAGGCGTGAAATTGTGCTGAGCTACGTGAAAATCCCTTGATGGATCCCCATTATAGGGCGCACAATGCATTGGGGATAGTATATACTGAAGAATCCTAAGCCACACAAGATAGTTACATCGGCGATTTATTTTCGTCAGTTTGGCTCGAGCGAGGGTTATTGCAGTGACGTCGCCTGGCCCGCTCGAAACAAGTTTTATGCGTTATTTCTATAGGAGGATAATATGGTTTAGCCTTTTGATGCTTTTATTTTGGTTTTTTATGCAATAAATTCCTACAAATTTTAGATTAAACTAATAGAGCAACATTACAATATGAATTTCAATCAATAAGCAATGGTCAATTGCTCATCAAAATATTTTAGAAATTTTTATTTGAAAATAAAAAGAAATGATTAGGAAATAATTTAAACATTATGTCAAGACAAAAATAGATTATTGTGAGTGCATTCTTAATTTATAAAATTGTATTATATTATGTTTTTTATAACAGGATGTCCCAAATCGTTAAATAGAAATAAGCACTTTTGTAATTTAGGTATCTAAATCCATCAATTTAAAAAACAAATGAGTAAAGGGAATCTTAAATAAGAAAGTAGAAAACATGGTATTACGATTTTTTAATAGTTGTTACTATTGTCATACATTTTTTTTTCAAAATTAAATATTAATGTATTCTAGAGATTATAAAAAATACCTAAATATAACCACTTTTACAACGAAAACAGAAAGAAAAAAATACAATAAATACAGAGGCTTCTGATACCTAAATATAAATAACTTTTAGATTAATTAACAAAGTTGAGATTTGCATTAACACTAAAAAAGTAACAATCCTGAGCAAAAATTAAACTTAAATGTACCTGCTGTATGTTAAAAGAAAACATAACTTGCCTGAAATTAATAAAAAAAAAATAATAAAAAATCCAAGTATATCTATAGCTAACATTTTTCTACTGCACCGGTGTACCCACTGTTTCTTCATAATAATTGATTTCGGAAACCTATGAAAAGTTACACATGGTAAGTGATTTTTGTAACTAATTTTGCAATTATACACAGGCTAATTACGTTTCACTATGCACGAACAACACTTTTTCAAACTTGTGTGACCTATTATCACTTATAAAAGTAAAGAATATTAAAAAAACAATGCTTAAAAGGCAAATTTCTATTACAGAGCAATGTAACTAATACTAAATCTTTAGACTGAGAGAGCCGGAGTAAGTCCCGAACCCGGTCATTGACCTTTGCGGTCGGCTAGAACCTGGCGAACGTTACGCTTACAAGATTGATTCAAAAAGTGACCAAATTTCAGGGTGTTAAACAATTTAGAATTTTTAAAAACTAAATATCCAGAAAATCGGACATTTTGATGATATATTTACTAGCTAAGGGAAGTAAAAATACTGATTTTGCCAGGAGATATTTTTTTCTAATCAATTTGCCAACGTCGTATCGGCCTGAATATGTGAATACGTCGAATGACAATTTTGTCAAACTTTCAAGGTCTTATCTAAGTTGCTGTGAGTTTCTGAAAAATATTGACTATTTTAAGAAAATTTCCAAAAGTTTTGTAATATACCGTTAGTTTATAAAGTAAAGTTTAAAAAAGGGGAAAAAAGACGATTTTTCAGGTAAGCCTGGTGACCTCATTGAGGTCACCCGCGTGCAGTCCGCGAAGATAAATTAACTTGATGTGTCAACAAGATAAAGAATCATTAACGACCAAACAAATATACTTTCTTTAAATACTTACCAATTAAATACACGCTGGAAATTTTCTCTACAATTTAATATATACATTTAAGTTTCTGTATTGAAAACCTTTGGAGTAAATTTCCTATCAGGATTTCATTATGTGACCAATGTTTTTACTGTAAGTTTTACTATTTTAAAACTATAGTTTTTAGTTTTCCGAGGGAAATTTATCGCAAGAAAGCCTGGTATGAGGAAATTGGCATAACAGTAGAGAATCTATATTATTATTGAGATAAATTGTTTAAAAAACGTTATACTTTCTTCTAATTTCAATTCACTTTAACTAAAATAATTTTCTCTCTTTAAACAAAAATTAATGTATGATATCTATTTTTAACCGACTTCAAAAAAGGGGGAGATTCTCAGTTCGACCTGTATGTATTTTTTTTATATTTGTTTAAACGGCCTGACCGATTTTAATGAGTTAAACGCCAAATTATAGAAGACATTTCTTTGGGGTGATTTGAAATCCGCTTACCCGTTTTTTTGTAATAATAATATAAAAAAAACACAGGTATAAGGGCGATAAAGGCACCGAGTTTTATAATTTAATTAACATTTTTTTAAATATCCTTTTCAAACTAAAGAGGTCTTTAATGGACATACAACCCCTTTTGCTAAAATGTATACAGGGTGACCATGAAAATGTGCAACCTCAAAATCTAATTTTATACTTGACATTTTCCAAAAATAAACATGCGGTATGAATAAAACATTATTAACCGACTACCCTCATTATAATTTTTATGAATGTATATTTTTCATAAGTATTTATTATAAAATCTTATTTTCACAGTGTCGTATACTTCCCTATTTGTCACTTTTTGTATTATGTTGCAAAAAATCAATAAAAAGTGAGAAATAAATTATTTAAAAAAAAAATAAAACCGACTTAAAAAAATCGCTAAAAAGTAAAAAATTATATTTTATTTATTCCTTAAATATAGACATTTTGAAGTTGCCGCCCAAATAATGACCAATATCTAATAATATATATCAAAAAATATACATACACGTATTACGGATAGTCACTAGTAACCTTAAACTTACTAGCCTAATATAGATTTTAATATGTTACACTATTTTGAAATCGAACTACCGAGTAAATTTGGGTTGGAGTTGTTTTATAGTTTACATTTAGTTTACCTATGTGTATATTCTATAACACGCCCGTCAATAAAATCTTTATACACTAACCTAGCCAACAGTTGCAAGGCCTCCAAGATATTTCTGCGCCAGTAGAGGGGATTGGGGGGGTTAGTCTCGCTCCCCCCACCACTTTTTTCATTGGTCTCCCACTTCCCGCGACTGTCCCTGCCACGCCTACTTGACTCTGCTTGATTCTGATTGGTCTTCCCCACTTTTACGTGTGCATCCGGAGGGAGATGTTTTATTTAAGTGTTAGCAGCCAACAGAGCAATTCATTCTTACTGTAGTATCAGTATTTTTAAAAGTAACGAAATTAAAAAATATATATTAATTAAAATGAGAAAAATGTCTTCAATGTACGAAGATGAAATACTCTATTTCACGGTGGGAGGAAAAAACATTTTCGACGTTAAACAAGCATGGTTAGCCGATCTAGATAAAAACAATTTTGAAGAGGTTCAAGACGATAGTGAAGATGAGGGGTACATAATTTCTTTGATGCCGGTTGTGGTGAAAAAGGTCTAGTAAATATTAAAAAATAAGTGCTAGTGATGCTGTTGAACCAAATTATCTACGCCGCGAAGTTTGTGTTTTTCAAGATTATGTCGTCATAATGTCTTCGTTTGGTGGTGCTTATAGTTTGTGCTTACGATGCTATTATTTGCACGCATTAGAATCACCCCTTGGCAAACAGAGTTTTGTGTCTACACATTACAAAAGAGCAATGGAATGTTGTGAAAAAGACTTGCGCTGTACATTGTGCAATGACAATCTTTTTCATTTCAGTGCCCCTGAAACTTGTGTAGTGTGTAATAAAACTGAAGAGAAAAAAATTGAAAACCATTTAGTGGACAAAAGTAATTTTGAATAAAGTTAAGCAAAAAAAAAAGATACAATACATTTTGAAAAGGATAGAATGATGGGATTATGATGGAGGACTTGTAAATATATGCAGTAAGAAAAAATTACCTAGGAGTTTTTTTTCTACGCACTATAAAAAAGCAGTAGAATATGCAGTGAAGTATAAAAAAAAATTAGAAACCATTTAGTGGACAAAAGTTATTTTAAAAATAAAATTGCAGAATAACCTTTACAATTAATAGTAGGAGATTAATCATGGTCGACTGCTATTCAGAACTATTCGTGGACATTCAAGATTATAATTGTCTATTTTGATTTGGTCTCAAAGGAGCTTGCTATCTACGATGGTGTACGCTGGTCTAATTTTCTTTTTAAGTCACCATTTAAAAGAACCATGTTATCTGCCAAGGATCAAGAAATAGTTGATTGGTCTGAAGAATATCATGGGTTGGAATGGGACGTTAGATATATAGAATTAAATGAAATAGAAGAAATACTCAAGAATATTGTAAAGACATATAGTAATCCGAAGATATATGTCAAAGGCATTACAAAGACAAACTTTTTAAGAAAAATTTTCACCCCAGAGCTGATCATAAGCATTCCAGTCAACGAGGAACCCAAACTACGCAAAATTAAGAAAATTCCAGAATGTTATTTTCATAAAAAATTAAGTCCTTGGCATTGTGCCTTGGCTAATGTAAAAATATTATATGATTATAAAAATTGTTATAAAACTTGTTAAATGAAAAAAAAATAGAAGTAGATTTATCACAAGACAATTATTAATAAAATATAAGAAAATATAATTAATTTTTGTTTAAACACATAATAAAGAATATTATTATCATACATAATTTTTTTTTAGCCCCACACACTTCCATATTTGATATGCTCCTTAGTACGTTTTATTACCAATTAAATGCGGACGCAAAAAAAGAAACAAAATAAAATTTAAGAATATTTATTATACATCGAATTAATATTACTAAAAAATATATTTAAAATTACCTTTTGCACTTTGTATTGTATTATAATGGTCATTTACATTTAACACTATAAATTATAATAGTCTTCTGCTCCTAAAACTAAAAATTATATTTATAATTGAACGGTCTTTTGCACAACCTTTTGGGTTGTTTTCTCTTGGCACTTATTGGGATTGACACTAACGGCACCATATCAATTTGAATAGGTCCATTGCTTACCTTTATACCAAATAAAAGTTCTAAATCGTGCAGAAGTCTTAGCACGACCTCATCCACAGTTTCTGACCATTCTGATGGAGCTGATGCTGGGGGTGATGTTTCTGTTGGTGTAAGCTCTGGTGACATCAACTGCTGTTGTCGATGTGGAGTCATGGATACTCCGGCTGAAGTTGTTTCTATTACCTCCGGTAAACACCACTTTTTGGGGGACATTGGTATTTCGGCAGATGTTCCTGGTTCCTCCTGTGAACACCACATTTTGGGTGATATTGGTACTTCTACTGAAGTTGTTGGTTTCTCCGGTATACACCATATTTTTTCGGATATTTGTATTTCAACTGAAGTTGTTAGTTCGTTTGGCACACACGACATTTTGATACAAAACAATCTAGACTGAATCAAATGACAAAGACTGAATATTGCAGTAGAATCATGAGAATATAAAGCACATAAGAGACAGTCCCAACATGCCTAAGTACCACCCTGTCACTTACCAAACCAAGAACCACTAACAAAAAAATAAAAAAAAAAAAAAAGAATTTATAGTTGCCGAGTTCACGTCGGGAGGTATTTGACACCAGTTGACCTTGGTACTACGCTGTACCAGCCACCAACCTTGCCAGTGGGCGTGACTTAACAAGAAGTGGTTTTAAGCGGCTTTCGAGTTTACATGTACCGTCAGTTGTAAGTCGTATTTCTTGTACGCCAGTTCCTATCGTGCTTCTAAGTGTCTGGGGTGAATTCTCTTGTGTAATTGTGTTTTCGTGCCTTTTAGACTGCAAATCCCTAGTTATCCTACTCTTAAATTTTATGTTTTGAGTGTTGAAAATTTATCCTACATTGTGTGATCTAGTTTACAGCTTTCTTTCGTTTTGTGATTTTTGCAGGTTTGATTTTTATTTTTTACCACTATGAATTCTCTAACTGACTTTGATTTTGAATTTGATTTTACCTTATTTGATTTGGAAGAGGCTTGCCCAGTCCATGATTTAATGAATTGTCATTTGTGTCAATTAAAACCGGACGCGTTAGAAAAATATTTTAATGAGAACATGGATAATACTCAATCAGAAATTGGTGATATCGATGACGCTACAATTATAAACAATTTAGTTACAATTTTTAATAATCAAAATAATGCAGTTCACCCTGAACTGATTTCAACAATAAATTTTGAAGAAATAGCGAGCTTTGGGGAATTTAATTCAGATATTAATCCAGTCAATGAATCATTAGACAGTCTTAGAGAGGCCTCCTCAAAATATTTCACTGTTAATGAGGAGGAAATTAATTTAGAAAATCAAAAGTTTGAAATGTTGGTCAATGATGTTTATTCGAGCCAGGGAGTTGAGGGGAAACAGGGTGAAAATGAATTTCAGGGAGTTGAGGGTGAAAATAAATTTCAGGTAGAGCAAAAAGTCTACTCACCAATTTCTGTTTCGTCGTCAGAAGATTCAACAGAGACCGTTATTGAGGTTAAAATAATCAGGAAGGAATACCAACCAGCTCCTAAATTACATTTCCACCAAAAATCGATAGCGGTGTTCGACCAAACCTGTAACGAAATTGTAGGTGATGTTGAGGTGTACAATGTTGTTCAAAATTGCAACCATAGTCCACCGAAACCTCACCTAAATTCGTGTGAAATTGTCGAATATAAAGAAGTTCAGAACAAATGAAAACGTTCTGCTTCTGAATCTTCTGACGACGAAACAAATGTAATGAAAAAAATCAAAACCGATGATATCGAAAAATCAGGGGCCGTTGTTACAACACAACTCAGCAATTCATTAAAAACTCCCTACAGAAGTGAATTAAACAAATTTTTAGATTCAAAACCAAAGCAAAATTTATCAAAAACAGATCAAAGACGTGGTTGTGCGATGTTCAAATCAATGGTAAACAACTATTTCAATTTGAATGAATGTAAAAATTTGAGTAAATTTACTTGCTCAACTGTTAAAAAAAAAATTCATAGACAGGGTGAGCTTCTTTTAAATTTAGGTAATATTTTTATGAAAAATCCTTGCTTTGGTGGTAAATCTTAGTGGTAAATAAATGTTTTAAAAATAAAAAAAAAACACGTAAGCGCAAACTTTTAAATTTAAATTCACAATTCCTTATTTAAAGAGAAACTAAACCTATAAATATCCAGTTCAAAATGACCCTTCTCTGCACACTTTGTCTAAAAGAATTTACCCAGAGACGAAATGCCATAAGACACATTAAAGAATCATGTTTAAAAAGAGACACAAATCATAATCCGGATGAGTATTTAATCGATAGTAAGTATATTTACATTATTTACTAAGAATTAGGATAAATTAAAATATAAGAAAAACAATAAAATTTGTTTTGTGCTATTTCAATAATCTTTTTTGCTTGACTCACTAAGCGTCCAGGAGCAGGGCAGGTGGTCAGTCCTCTCCCCCATCTTGCTGCGCCGCTCATTATGTTATATTGCATATAAATTATTATAGTGAATTAAAAAAAATTATTTTTTGTTTCAGTTGATGCAAAATTCTTCAGGAATAATGCAACTCGCTATTGCGAAGACTGTAAAGCTGATATTAATTTTAATGCTTGGAACTCTCATTTAAGAACAAATGTCAAAAGCAAGAGTACTATTAAATATGGAAGTGGAATAGACCTTATTAGAAGTGCTTTTAAGAGTCGAATTGCTGCATACAAGGTTTACTCACCCAAAATGCATGTCAACCTTAAAAAGTTTCAGCAAGAAATTTCCGAGAAAGTCGTAACATTAATTCGCCAGCAACAGCAATTATATAGATGCGTTAAGATAAATGCAGAATTATTTGGTATCTACTACTCGCCAGTTTTGAAGTCTACATCCGTTAAATCATTCAACACAGCCTTCCATAACGTGACTGAGACGACTGATTTAAATAATCTCTATGACGAACTATTCAAAATTCTAACAACCAAAGCAGACGAACTACCCGAACGAGATTCTGGTAAGTTAATAATTACTTGCAAAAATGTTAAATTTCAAACGCTATTGCTTCAATTTATCTTAATTTACAACAGTCTCTTTTAATAAATACTAATTATCTCTTCTTTAAATTGCAGGTTGGATTTTACAACAAATTCTCCATTTAGAAGTAAACATCAACAAGTACAATCCTTTATGTGGCTACTCTTATATTCCAATTCCAGAGTTCCGAGGTAGTTTGGTAAACATTTTGAATGAAGATGATTTCTGTTTTGCATATGCCGTTGTATCAGTAATATGTAAACCTTCAGGTGACCCTAGGAAAACTTCCTCGTACCCGGACTTCAGAACTGTCTTTGATTTTCGGGTATTAATTTTCCAGTTAAATTAGGGCAGATAAGTACTTTTCAAAACAAAAATAATTTATCCATAAATGTCTATGTGGTTGAGAAATTTTTTAGAAATGGAGCATATGTAAATGAGATTGTAGGACCATTACACTATAATAGACATAAAAAGAATTTACATATCAATCTACTTTTAAATACTTCTGATGATGGTAATAGTCATTATTGTTGGATAAAAGATTTATCTAAATTACTTTTTAAACAACTGTCAAAAAAGAAATGTAGAAAAAATTTGTGTGAAGGATGTTTACAATATTTTGGTACCTACGTAAAATTACAAAGACACTTAGAATATGATTGCACATCTGTTCGCATTGAATATCCTTCAGATGAACTTATTTTAGATAAGTTTGGAAATCAAATTCCAGAAAACATATTAAAGTTTCAAAATATTCAAAAGCAGTATAAAGCACCTTTTGTAATTTATGCTGATTTCGAGTGCTATTTAAAAAACGTTGAAAACGAAAAGCTTGATCCTACAACTTCCTATACAGTTAAAACTGCTGAACATGTGCCATATTCGTTCGCTTATTACATTAAGTCATCATTTGATAATAATCTCACATCTTTAAAACTTTATCGTGGAACTGATTGTGCTGAAAAGTTTATTGAATATATTGAACTTGATGTGAAAAATCTTTATAACAATTATTTTAGAAATCAAAAGCCTATGAATAAGTTAACTAGTTTGCAACAAAAAGAATTTGAAAATGCATTTGTGTGTTATATATGTGAAAAACCTTTTTCAGACGGAAATTTTAAAAAATGTAAGGACCACTGTCATTTTAGCGGTAACTATAGGGGCGCTGCTCATTCTATTTGTAATTTACATTTCATACCTCCAACTTACATTCCAATAATTTTTCATAATCTAAAGAATTACGATTCTCATCTATTTATTAAGTCATTATGTAACAATAAAGAATCAATTAGCGTTATTGCTCAAAACAAAGAAAAATATATTTCTTTTAGTAAAAAAATTATGGTAAACACGTATGACCCTAAAAATAAAAAGATAGTTTACTTAAATTTACGATTTATAGACTAATTTCAGTTTTTACCAGAATCTCTTGAATCACTATCTAATATTTTAGGTAATTCTCAATGTCTGGAAATTAAGAAACATTTTTCAGACGCAGAGCAATTTAAATATGTTAGGCAAAAAGGAGTTTTTCCTTATTCATATATTGACTCTTACGAAAAGTTGGATGATAAATCTTTGCCCGATATGATAAATTTTATAATGACTTAATTGATGAAAATATTAGTAATGAAGATTACATTAGAGCTAAAGAGGTATGGAATGTATTCAATTGCTCCACGATAGGTGAATATTCAGATATATATTTGAAATCTGACGTTCTCCTTTTAGCCGATGTTTTCGAAAATTATAGAAATACTTGTTATAAAACTTATAAATTAGATCCCGTGAACCATGTAACAAGCCCTTCAATGTGTTGGGATGCTATGATGAAATTTTCAAATGTAGAATTGGAATTATTCACTGATCCAGATATGCTTCATTTCTTCAAAAAAGGGGTTCGCGGGGGAGTTAGTACTTGTTCAGCTCGATAATCGGAGGCAAATAATCCTTTTCTTGATAATTCCAATCCTAAGTATCCAACAAAATATATTGCCTATTTAGATGCAACAAATTTGTATGGTTTTGCAATGAAACAGTATTTGCCAGAAAAAAACTTTGTTTGGCTATCTGAGGACGAAATTAATGAACTTAATATTTTAAATATTTCAGATACATCATCTACGGGTTATGTATTTGAAGTTGACTTAGAATATCCTCAGAATTTACATGAAAGCCATAACGACTTTCCGCTCTGTCCCGAACAATTTAAGCCACCAATTTCCAAGTTTTCTAAACTAATTCCCAATTTAAACAATAAGTACAATTAGATTCTTCATTATCGTGCTTTGAAGCAAAGCTTAAAATTTGGACTTAAACTTCTCAAAATACACAGGGGAATTAAGTTTACACAATCGCCATGGTTAGCTAAATATATTGATTTAAATACTAATTTACGAAATGCTTCAAAAAATAAATTTGAAAAAAATTCGTACAAATTGGCAAATAACAGTATTTTTGGTAAAACTATGGAGAATGTCGATAACCGAGTAGATATTAAGCTAGTAACTCAATGGGAGAGAGAGCGAAACAAATTAAGTGCTGAGAAATTAATTGCAAAACCTCAATTTAAAGATTTAAAAATTTTTTCAAAAAATCAAGTAGCTATTCAACTTCAAAAGATATGTATCGAATATAATAAGCCCATTTATGTTGGAATGAGTATATTGGATATTGCAAAAACTGTAATGTATGATTTTTATTACGGATATTTAAAATTAAAATATGGAGATAATGTAAGTTTATTGTACACTGATACTGATTCTTTAATACTAGAAATTGAAACGGAAAATTTTTATGAAGATATGAAGCAAAATCTGGATCAATTTGACACCTCTAACTATCCTGAACCAAATATTCATAATATGCCGATATCCACATCAGTGGTTGGTAAATTTAAGGATGAATATAAAGGTGTACCTTTAGAAAGTTTTTTTGGTACCGGTGCTAAGGCCTACTGTGTAAAAACCAAAGATAGTTTAGATAAAAAGGCAAAAGGTATTCGTAAATCGGCCGTACAAAAACAATTAAACTTATCAGATTATAAAGATGTTGTGGAAAAAGGTCAAAAAGTATACTGCACAATGTATGTTTTTAAGTCACATCTACACAATATTTATACGAATTTGATTAACAAACTAGCCTTGACAAGTCATGACGATAAAAGATATCGTCTTTCAAATACCACAAAAACTTTAGCATGGGGTCACAAAGATATTGTCAATATAGAATCAATGATTAAAAATTTATCTATTTTACAATCTGAACAAGAACCCAAATCTAAAAGACTATGTTTAGAAGAGACTCGCAATAAAAGTGGTTTTGATACACAATTGTTATCCGGTTTTGAAATTGGAAAAGGAAGTTAAAGTTGTCAAGTTTTATAAAATTTGTTTCATTGATGATCTGTTTCACTAATTTGTGTGAATATATAAAATGTTGTAACAAACAGTATTATTTAGTTGTTTTAGAACAATGACTACTACTTCATTAGTCGTGTTAGTCTCCCTTGTTGGTAGAATACTATATGTTAATCATATTCCTAACACAATTAGAGCCGACGTGTGCATCAATAAGAATAAAATTGAAACTGATTGTTATAAGCAAATGAGAATGATTTACATAGATGGAAACTCACATTTGTTTACTTATAATATTTCAGAAAATGATTTAAGTGTTAATAATTATATGAAAATTAAATATTTCTTTGATAAAAAGCCTGTCATTTATTCAGAATGGATAGAATTTGTTCATAAAAAACAATTGTAATTATGTATATTTTTATATAATATTATTGTTTCTGACTTTAATATCAATTATTTCATCTTACGTTGCTTTTGTAATGTATTTGAAAACCTGAATTAGAAGTTTTAGTATTTGATTTTTTTGTAGTTTAATTTTTAATCTCCTCCAATGTTAAGTAATCTCCCTCCTCCATTTAAGTGGAGGGAACAGTAGACTATAAAAATGTGCTGCAAATCATTATTTAGTTAGTTTCTATATTCTACGGTCTAATAATGTTCAGCCCTCAGAGAGTAACGTCCAATGTGTTTAAAACATCTATACATTCTATCGAAAAACAAAACATAGTAAATTGTAAACAGTACCCTTTAAATAAATCCAAATCAAAGTTTGTGAATATTGGTTTGTGTTTAGAAAGTGATTTTACGCCATGTGTTGAATTTGGTGGAAACAAGAACCAATCTATTGTTCTAAGTAAAGATGATTGGAAACACCTACTAAAATATCAGGGTGTTATAACGAATTACTTTTTCTCATCAAACGCCTTTCAAGAAACTATATTTTTGAAAAATATATCCATTCTTTTTGAGAAATTTAGTGAAATGCCAATAGTGAGGATTACAAAACATGATGATTACGTCTGTTTTGGAAATGAAACTGTGTGCAGATTATGGGAACAAATACCTTTAATCGAATACAGATTAAATATTTTACAAAAACAGCAATTTAACAGTTACTTCGACATTTTTAAGAATAGTCTGTTTTCCGAAATCAATTGTCTTCAAAAAGTATATGATACTCTGTCGCCAAGTGAAAACACCAATAGTGAGAATGTTTGTACAATGCTGGAATTATTACTAATGCATCCAATCCAGCTCGAACATAAATTAAGAGAAAGAAAATATTATGAAGAAATCAGTAAGTTTTGATGAAACTAAAAATCAACTTCATACGATGCATGCATGGACGTTTGCATACAGAAAATCTCGTATGTCGCCTCAAGAGTTTGTAGACCAACAACATTTTAAAAGACGAATTGAATTATGTGAAATTATTTTAAAACCTGTTTTAAATAATATGTTAAATATGATTATAAAATAAAACAATAGTAATATAAAAAAAAAATGTGTTTTATTGATGAATATTTTACAAAATATCCTTTTTTAATATCTATGAGTTATGTGTTTTGTCTAATCCCAACCATTTAACTAACACCTTATTTTCTTTTTTTCTTATTACTTTTTCTATTAAGTATATGTCTGAATGTCTGACTTTTTGTAATTCTTTTCCGTAAAAGCCTCCTTGAATTTCTGATTTGTTTTCATCTTCAAGTAAATAGGTTGTAGGATTTGTAAGTTGTAACTTTTTTATTCTAAAAATTTCATTTGACCAGTTGGGTGTGTATCCTTTAGAAAAAAATTCTTTGTGTTTGCTTATACAAACAAAGTCACCAACTTTAAATTTTTTTAAATCGGGATCAACTGTTTTCATATGAGTAAATGATGATTTCAATATATTTTTTTCATTTCCCTTATTAACAGCATTAGGTTTTTTACCAATTGTAGAGTGTACTGTATTATTGTACACACTAACAATTTGAGGCAATATATCTAACCATTTATAATTTCCTTGAAGACTAAACTTTTTCCACATTTTATTCTTTAATGTTCGGTTCACTCGCTCAACGATACTTGCTTTCAAATTAGAAAAAGTACTATAGTGATTGATTTTAAACTGTTTCATTAGCTTCTGAAAATCTTTGGAATAAAATTCTGTTCCTTTATCTGTTTGTATATTTTTTGGAACGCCTTGCAGGTGTTTAGGGGCTTCTTTTAAGTCTTTGAGAATTTTTTTCATTGCTGCAGCCACCTCTTTACCAGTTTTTGTTTTATTAGGTAGTGCCCAAACGAATTTAGAAAAAGTGTTGATTACCACTAATATATATCTATATCCTATATTAAATTTTGAGTAAGGTTGCATTTCAACTAAATCTGCTTGAAACAAATCATTAAGCCCTTTTACGATTACTCTTCTTCGTTTAAAATTTCTTCTAGCGGGTCTATGCAATACATTAACGACATCCTCCTTAATTTTATTCATTTTCAGTCTTACACATTAAAACCAATCCTGCGTATAACACTCCAGGTCATGCAGAATATTTAAGAGATCTTACAACAGAAATATTATCACCATTATCGAGTTTATGACCTAATAGTTCAATCGAACTAAATATATTGTTATTTATGATAAAATCTATGTCTTTACTACAGTGAACTTTTATCACGTCTGCTTCTGGAAATGGAAACGCTAAAGTAGTTTCATCGCCGCTAATAGTAAAACAACGTCTTGTTTCACCATTCGGTAGATTAATTGATTTTGTCGAATGTCCAAGAACCATGGGAAGGATGCAAAAGTAATATAAGTCTTCATTGGCATTTAGGATATGAGTTCCAAATTTATTTACCGACATACTCAATATATAATATGCAACTGTTGCTTTTTACTTGAAAAACTTTTATTTATAGAATTACTTTGGCTTCTCGTAGTTCTTCAATAATTGAGATTATTTCATTATTATGTCCAGTATGCCCGGCAACCCGAGAAGCCATTAAAAGTCTAAGTCTATCAACAAGTTCGTTGATGTTGTCCCAATATACATAGTCCGTATCTGTTTTGTTACAATATCCCCATTCCCAGTTTCTGCCTTGTTTGCCTATATGGAGCCTTAGGTCTACTAAATGCTTCTATGAGATTTTTGCAGGTGTTTTAATATTTCTTGTTTACGTTACCCCTTTGGTTTGTAAGTACGGTCCTATAATAGTTACATATTTGACTGAACCGTTACCTTGAACTTGCTCATTACGGTCGTGATTTCTGCGATATGCATTAGTTCTTGCTAGAATGTCCATATAATGATATAAGTCTTCTTTCTTGTAACCAATAGGTTCTTTTTTAAAAAGTAGTTCGTATAAACCTGGAGTGCCTTTGTAGGTTACACCCTCAACTTTTATATTTTTATTATTAATTTCAACTGGTTTCATTGTTGTCCCTAAAAGTAATTTGTTTGTTTCCAAATCATGAACAATACCATAATTGTGATCAAATATATGTCTTGTATCCCTAACTCCTTCATCGATATATTTTCTTGGCAATTCATCAAAATCTTCCAACCAATCTTTATATCCTGGAGTGTCAACATATTGTTGAATTGTTTGTCTAGTTTGCTCTAAAATATCAGAGATATTTAAATTCTCTACAGTACTATCACCCGATGGGGGTGTAGTTTCAGCTACTGTGCTTGTTTCTTGAATGGTAGGGAAATTACTAGTAGATGCAATACTCCTATCAAAAAATGACGGTAACTCAGTGGGTAAAACGGGAGTTTTCCCGGTTTTTCTCTTAGCTGTCCTTGTTGGAGTAGAAGTACTATAAAATTCCTTAAAAGTATGAGGTTCTTCTTTTATGTCAGTTGGTTCCGTTTTTGCAATATTTGAAATTAATTGCTGTAGTGGTTGTGTTATCGGTTGATACGTTTTTTTCTAATTGGCTTTGAGTCATTGAGGCTTCTGACTTTAATGCTTGATATTTTTGTTTTACTGCTCTTCTTGATTTAACTAACTCTCTTGCTAGTCGTTTATCCATGTTTATAAGTGTATGAATGAATCGAACCTGCTTCTATATCTGCCAGAATTTAAGGGACAGTCCTTATCGATTACAACGAAACCGTAGTCTTCCTTCCAACAGTGTTCACAGAGAGCTTTAAATTTCTCAAATGTCATATCCATCATGCAATGGTCATTATATATGTGTTTTAAACTAGTTAGGTCCTGTTTAAATAAAATTAAGAGATTTGCATTTTCACGTATAAGCCTCTTGAGAATTGATGAATAACCTTGAAAAATAAAAAAACAATCCGTATTTTTATGTCTCCCAAATGTAAAATAGTCCCTTATAACAGTTTGATTCTGACATGGAATGTCATCAAATATAATAACTGAATTTGGTTTAATATCGTGAGGGGATATAATATTTTCATCATTGTCATATTCAAAATAACCAATCTCTTTAATAGGTTTTAGCAAAATTCTTAAATACTCATACTTGGGTTGATGTAACGATTTTGAGTATAAATAAATATTTTCGAATCTTATTCCGTTTGGATGTTCAAGTAATGTGAGAATGGAGTTCGTTTTGCCAACCCCTGATGCTCCTACAACAAGACATCTCTTTGATTCACCACCAAAGAGATCGCCATGTTTTCTAAATGGTTTGTTTAAGATTTTTTCATCATGGTTTTTAATAGGTAAAGAAAAAGCTTGCTTTTCAATCCACATCGTCAGCAATAACTGACATAACATTCTAAATAATATGTATTTATAAAAAAAAAACAGCCAAGTCAATTTGCTGCCCGTTTTACTATTTATAGAAGACGAGCAGCTCTATCGACTCAGTTTACAAAAACTATAAAATGATCATACACAACCCTTACTCGATTACATTCAATAAAAAGAGCAAGAAGAAAGGTACGGGTTTAGTAAATAAACTTATTAATAGTCTACCTGTTGAACTACACATTCCTGGTTATAACTATTGCGGTCCGGGAACAAAGTTGGAAAAAAGATTAAGTAGGGGGGATAGTGGCATAAATTCTTTAGACGATGGTAATCTCAAACCACCTCTTGAGTTGATCCAATATTTTAATACAAGTAAGGGTGTAAATATATATTACACCTATGAGGTCAAACAAAAATTTAATAACTATAATTGTGGACAGCTAGCTCTTAGTTTTCTATATAAGCACATGAAATAAATTATTACGGCATTTCTTAAAAATTAACAGAATGTCTACAACATTTACGTTTACAGGGAATTCTTCTAATTTATCATCTGATTTTAATCCTCCCATCTATTTGGATGACGACAAGCAATATTTATTAGGTTTAGCTGATTTTGAGTCATTTATGAGTATCCCTAATATAGAGAATGGAAACAATAAAATTTACGTAGATGGTAAAGTGATTGTTATTCCGGATGGAACATATGGCATAAAAGACTTAAGTACATTGATAAATAACAAACTGCATGAAATTTTTACTATAGAACCCTCTTCGTTTAGATTATCGACAAATCTCAATACCCTAAAATGCAGTATTAAATGCAGTAAAGAAATTGATTTCACAAAAGATGATTCAATAGGAAACCTTTTAGGTTTTAATAAACGGAAAATTAAGCCTCATGAATGGAGTGAATCTGACAATGTTGTAAATATTTCCAAGGTTAATGCTATTTGTATTGATTGTAACATTTGTGTAGGTTCATTTAACAATGGCAAACCAGTTCACATAATTCACCAATTTTTTCCAACGGTACCACCAGGGTATAAAATAGTGGAATCACCATTACCTATATTATACTTTCCAATTAGCGTTTAAACAATCAACAACATTACTGTAAAAATAATTGATCAAGACCGTCACCTTATAAATTTCAGAAACGAAACCATTACCGTAAGATTACATATATTACATACACAACAACAATGGTTATTAGATATAATAGACCATTTGTATCTAAATTTGAACCTATTACAGTAAGTAAATCTTATAAAAAAGAAAAACTTAACCACAAAGTTAGTAGTTCCAAAAACATCAAACGGTTAACAACAAAAAACCATCAGTTTCTGAAATCGTTGGGTTTTAAAGTTTTAAATAATGAATATTTTAAACGTTAATGAAAGTCTATATGTTGACAACTCTGTAATTGGCTCCGAATTACATACCTATCAACCATTCATTTCTTCAAAATTTGATTATAATGATGAAATACGTATTCCAATCCAAGAATTAGACACATACACATTACCTTCAGAAAGTATTCTATATATAGAAGGAAATCTCGCTAATCAAGAAGGAAAATATATAAAAAAATTAAGATTTGTCAACAATGGTATTGCGTTTTTGTTTCGAGAAATACGTTATGAATTAAAACGAGTAACTGTAGACTCTGTAAGAAATGTTGGTTTAACATCAACACTCAAAGGATATTTATCTTTTAATAACAATGAAAGCGTAAAGCTTCACAATGCTGGGTGGTTTCCCAACAGAAATGAAGCAGACAGAATTTTGGTAGATAATAAAGGTAAATTTAATGTATCGATACCCCTAAAGATGCTACTTGGATTCTTCGAGGATTATAAAAAAATTATTTTAAGTGCCACATATCGAGGTAGATATTCCTCAACAACTTGCCTTAACGAAAATATTAGAAACAAACTAGGAAATATTGTTAGGATTTCGAAGCTGGGAATGTGTTGAATATTCCGAATTACCTGAAGCAACGCGTCATACATGGCCGGTAAAAACAACTAGTAAACTGGAGACGCCCCGTCATGCTGTTATTGCCTTCCAAGTAGATCGAAAAGGAAAATTAAAAAAGGACATGAGTCAATTTGATAACGTTGACCTAACAAATATAAGAATTTTTTTAAATTCTGAGAGATATCCATATCACGATTTATATTTAAATTTTAAAGAAAACAAATTTTCTGCTCTATATGAAATGTTTGCCAATTTTAGAAATTCTTACTATGGTGTGTGAACCAATTTATGCGCCTGAAAAATTTAAGACAACTTTGCCTATTTCACACATTGATTGCTCTCATCAGAAGGAATCGCTTCAAAGTGGTTCTGTAGTTATAAGAGTTGAATTTGAAACAAATGAAAATATTCAAAAAAATACCTCTGTTTATTGTCTCATCCTCCACGATAAAATATTTAGCTATAATCCTCTAACAAAAATAGTTAAACAACTTTAATACGCATGCGTCAGTTTTAATATTTATAGCATGACACAAAGAAATTTCTTTCATTATGGATTATATGCATCGGTTAATCATTTTTCAACACAAATTAAGTTAAGAGTTAAAGAAACAGATAGAAGAATACCAATTAAAATTTGAAATGGTAAAAAAATTTCACTATTTAAAGATATGAAAGTAATTGTAGATATACAAGGATTTAAAGTGGAGAACAATAAGTTAATTGTTAAAGAATTGGCAGCATACGATGGGTTTAAAATCAGCCACCACATATTTAAAGCGCCCTTTCCTATGAATCATTTACCATCAAAACTATACAGCAACGCTATTTGGCTAATGAACAATCATCATTGTATCGATTGGGATGAAGGATTTACTCCTTATCATAGATGTCGAGATGTTATCAGAAATTTAACCGAAAAAGTCGACTTTATCTATGTTAAGGGTGAAGAAAAGGCGGAGTTTGTCAGAAAATATTCTCAAAAACCAGTTATTGAATTTGATGAACAGCCAGCTTTACAGAAATTGGAACCATGCTGCTTTTATCATCAGAAAAATCCATGTTTTTGTGCATTAGCAAATGTTTTTCATTTGTATAACTATTTTTGTATGAAATAAAACGATTCGTTTTAAAATATATTTGTTTTATTGGTTAAATATTCCTTTATACATAATATATGTTCGCTTAACTCTAATTGTTTTAAATCATGTATAAATTTTCTTTCATTTTTACTTTTAAGAAAATCTATACATGCCTTAGCAGCTAGTTCACATAATTCTGCATGTTCCATATAGTGCAAATAAACAGTAATGTTTTGAGCTTCACTGCTTTGTCCGTCAAACGCAAAAAACTCAGAGCAAGCTTTAGACATTATGAATTCTTCATACATTTCTCTAACAACTTCCTCCATGATTACACTAAAAGTTCTTCCTCTTTTAAAAGGTCTTTCACTAGAACGGGATCTTCAATATATTTTTTCAATATAAGAAGATGATAACCAAATCCCAATCCCCTTATGTCATGAATAAGTTGTATTAAATCTAATGTTTCACAATATTTGTCACATGCAGATGCAGCACTCGCATACTCATTCGATAGTTTCTCGTAATAATGACACCATTGTGGTCTGCTTTGCATAGAATCCTGACAATAAGAAAATGATAACAAGTAGAATTCTTTACTTAACTTTTTAACAGCTTTCACTAACTTGCACATGACCACAACACCTTTTTATAGATCGCGGTGGTCCATCTATACAGTCACCCTCTTGGTTATGATGAGTATAACACGGTAAATTTAACTGTAATTTCTTGTCACGTCTATAGCGTTCTGGTAGCTTTTCCCAAATCTGTAACAACTCCACTGACTCTACAAATCTTCTTAAGTAATTAAGAGGAATATATTTTAGATCACCCACCGGAATGTCCCACAATGGCGCCGTTAGTGCTAAACAAATAACTTCACCAACACGTTCAATAATATCTTCGGTAGGTACTGTATTCAACGAACCCATCTGACTAAATTTAAGAGATGAAAATGAATTGATCTGTTAGGTTGGCTGCTAGCGCTTAAATAAAACATCTCCCTCCGGATGCACACGTAGGAGTGGGGAAGACCAATCAGAATCAAGCAGAGTCAAGTAGGCGTGGCAGGGACAGGCGCGGTAAGTGGGAGACCAATGAAAAAAGTGGTGGGGGGAGCGAGACTAACCCCCCAATCCCCTCTACTTGCGCCTGTCTCGAAAAGCGAACTCTTTATTGGTCTGTTTGGGCATTTATAAAAGTTCTATAGGAAGTCAGTATTGCCATTTGACTTTGGGCTCAGGGAGTGGATGGAAATAGCAGTTTGCGCTTGGCAGTTCCACAAAGGGTCTTGTCAGCAAGTGATCGGGCATCAGTTTTATTATAAGATATAAGGCTAGTTATATATTTGATTTATATGTAATATATGAACTATATTTTGTAATGGCTGAGTGAGGCTGGTTTGGGCGGCGACTTCTTTAGAAAAACTTTTTTTTACTATTCGTGTTATTTTCCCAGCCACAACACTATCGTGTAAAAAAGTAATATGTGAATAGTATATGCAAGAACTGATATAAAACTTTTTTTGTTTTATTTTTTTTCCATTATCTTGCGTGAGTTTTCCTGTACGTCCTTTCACGTGTATCCTCTCTATATTGTTTCAATACAATTCCTGTGGGTTGAATAGCACTAGCTGTCTTTTCCCTTTTATAACTCTATGCATTTACGTATTTCCTTAATTAATCGTGTCGTCACTTTTTGTCACTTGGGTTTATCGGAATTAGGTACTTATTGTGTCCTTTATAAGAATACCGAAAAATTGTTAGATACCTACAAAGTCAATTCCGTAATGCTATTTGGTGGTTCTTTTCACAAAATGATAAAATATTTCAAAATATTGCGTGATTATAATTTGATACAGTTTGCTACTTTCTTCTCATATTATCAACGCAAACATTAGGATTAAAAAATAAACCACTATTATTAGTTATGTTTGAAAAAATGTAAAGTTCCAACTATTACTTAACAATATTCTTTGCAAGTTGTAAAGTTTGTTTTAATTTTAGTCTACGTAAATCTTATTAACTATAATTATAATATATTTTCCTATTTTGGTAAAAAAGAGGAAAACATAAATTTGTGCTTATTATATTATTAATTAAAAACTAAACAATTAGGAAGGCAGATAAGTATGTTGTCAATTTGGGGCCGAATTCACAACTAGATGATAAATTTGGGTACTTTAAGTTACTAACTGTTAGCTATTTATTATTGTTTTTTACGTCGTAATAGTCCGATTAATATTAGATAATTACCCCAATATAGCTTAATGTAATCAATATTAAACCTTTTATTTTGTATGAACAATTAGATAGGTAGCTCCAATCTCTAGTTATATTATATCTCTATTTACAATAAATGTGTTTTAAATAATCATATGATAATTAAATGTTTAAATATCTTCCCATTATGATTTTTTGCTACTTCGGCTACGGTTAAATAAATTTGTACTGTGTACACACCTTACCGTAAGTTTGGTCTAACTATAGTTTTACCCCCGGTTGCACAAAACTTAATGGCTGTTTAGATTATTTAATCATGCTTTCGGATTTGACAAGCTGCTTACTGAAATCTAGGAACCCGCTGTCAAATTTGACATTCTGGTAAACATTCTAAACTTTAATTGAGCTTTCTGCAATCGACCATTAGTGTAATAAATCTGTTATTAATACCAATTCTTGTATTCTCAAAAGAAAACATAAATATATTAAAAGTTAATTATTAAACTTACCCATATTAAGAATAGAATGTACACCGAAATGATAATAGGTATAAGAGTATTCAGTATAAGTCTTATCGTTTTATATGCATATGTGCTCATTCCATAATAAAGGCGAATTTGCTCTAAAATACGCAAACACCAGAAATACCTAAAATAAGAAACAGTCATTAGAAAATAAGTACATATATGTTAAATAAAATGTATCTAGGTTTTTTGTTTTTTCTAGAAGATATAAAAAAGAGATATTTGAAACTGCTAAAATAAAATGTCAAACTTTTTGACCAAGTCTGATTGGGATAATTAAACAAAAAATTCGTTTAAACGTTACTTTTATGGTTCATCTTATGTGATACGTAAATGTCGCTCTTTTTCGAAAAAAAATCGCTAATTGAGAAACACAAAACAAAAGATGATATTTTGATTAATTATCATTTTACTGAGCTTTAATCGTACTTTTTGTGTCATTTATGTTCTGCAAAGCATCATATTCTCTTGCATATTCATTGTGACGAGCAAAATCTCAAGATGGTTCGCCAAAATAATCTGAATTATGATCGAAAGTTACAGTCAAGTAAACATTATTATTTTACAGTGTGTTAAATGTTGAGGTTAATAACAGTTCAAAAGCCCTGCCTCTATACTTAGCTTGGGTAAATCAGTAATTGCAACTTCTAGTTAAGTTAATTGTACAGTTCCTCTAATTTCTAAAAGTATTACGATTTTTCCTCTCTAGAATGACGTTTACCTCGTGATTCAGATTTGTATAAATTATATTGTAAATTCATGCGTAATTATGTCAACTATTAACATACGGAAAAAAGTTCGTCTAATAAAATAAGTAGGTATTATTTATTGTATCATTCTTCGCTAGTGTCTGATAGTGTTACTATAAATAGCAGAGTGACATTTGATGCATCAGCGAAAGACCCTTAGAGCCATAAACTGAATGACCCCTTACATCTGCTAACTTCCAGAAGGAAATTTTCAATTTGAGAACCCGTCAATGTGTGTTTTCTGCCGATATATGGCAAATGTATCCAGAATTTTTATGTAGTCCCGGAAAAGGCAATATCAGAAAATTATTTGGCATTTTCTTTAGAAAAAGAATACCAGATATATACAGCTTTTTCTAAAATCCTTTTTATTTCTATGATGATACCTTGCGAACCCGGCGAATGATTGGCCATTGGTAAGAGAAGATTTATGTCCAAACCTGGCAAACTCCAGTCATCACTCTCTTTCTATATCCTATCCAACTCTACCAAACCGCACTGGCCCGGCTAAATATCTCGTAAAAAATGTATATTATCATAAGTGTTCCCAGTTCTCGGCAGCTGAAGTGTCCCAGCACTAGGCTTATAGTCATTCAGGAGCTGAGGGTGCGAAGAATCACCGGAAAAAATCAGGCTACCAAAAACAACGGAAAACGAGAACTTTAGTCACATTAATACACGGACTATGAGATCGGAAAATAAAATGGTAGACGAGGAAGAATAAATGACATAAAATGGGATATAATAGGCATTTGAAGCTTAAGAACAGGTATACTTTTAAGATAATTTGCATGTATTTGCTAACCAACTCACAGTACAATCCGTATATGATGAAATTCTTGTAGCGTTGCAGTAAATTTAATCAAACTTTAATCTTCTAATAAGAGACTAACGCAAAAACGGGTTATAAAGAAAATTACTATAGTCGCTATAGAACCTCATGGATATGGATAGAGAAATGATAACACTTCTCTAATTCTTGTTACAAAATAATCTGTATGTAATGATTTTCTTTTTCAAAAACAAACCCGATGGATAATGGATTTGGTTGAGCCTTAACAGTCACGCGAACGAAATCGATTATATAAGCACAAACAAGACAATTATTGTTGACGATGCAGCGGTGCCTAACGGTGCCAAAATATCAATATAGATGAAAAAAGCAAGAAGAGAAGAAACAATTTAATAGCTAAAACCCAGATAGGTCGCTAAACCGGTATTGGGGATCAAGAAGAATATTAAAACTAAACTGGCTGGCCTGGCAGACCTTGTTCTGCCTTTTCCTTTAGATGACGTGATTAGTTTCTGGTAGAATTATAGAAATACTCATTCACTAGATCGTCCAGAAATGTTATTGAAGAAAAACATATTGGTTTTATAGAAACAATACCCAATAAAACAATACAAAAAATAGTGTGGAAAGGTCTCGGTAATCAGATGATCATATCAAAAAAAAAAATCATGTAAATTGGTGCAGTACAACTTACTAGCGATTTTGCTGAAAAATCTGGCTTAGTGTATTAAATATATAGATTAGAAATGGCTTAGCCCATATGAACTTAATGAGAATGAGGTAGACTGAACGTACTTATTAATTACACAGTAAGAGCTCATGAAATGTATTAAATGAAATATAAAAATAAAAAGGATGAATTAAAAGTTAGGACAAAACAAATCTCTTTTTGGACGTTTTCGCAAATAAATAAAGATATCTAACTTTAAATTGATTGAAACAAATATTTAATAAAATTATATATCTCAACATGTGGACTAGTCTGTCTACATGTTTCGACACATAATATAAAGAATATTTTTTAAACAAAAGTAAGAAATTATGTCATTTACTTGTAGTTTTTATAGACAAAATCGTTTATTTTTTTCATTTATTTTTGTTTTTATTATTCATTACATTAAAGGTATCAAACCCGATATATTTAAAATCAGGAAAAATATACATTCCTTTATAAAAAATACAAGTTGTGTCAGTAATTGTTGTAAATAAACCCCTAACTCAGGCAATATTAATTTTATAAAATAAAGATTTACTTAAACTTTATGTCACACCCTGTACAAGAAAATCCATTGAGACATTACCTACCTTTTAGCTTTTTTAGTTCTAGAATAAATTATTTTATCAGTTAAAAAAAATCGGTTTACAATCAACAAAATTACGAGTGATTAAAACTGACTTGCATATTTAAATATTCCATAATTAATAGACGTAGTGTATGTATATCTTTAAAATTTTAGTCATTTTTAGCATTTTTTTAATCTTACGAAAAAAACTAACCCTAGGATCCTTTTTTATCATCATTTTGATATATTTAAAAATAAAAAAGTTATAGCAAATTAAAACGTGGAAAAATAAAAATGAACACGCTGTTTGTAAAAGAATTCATAACGATGGTAAAATAGGTATTAGAAAATTAAGCTTACCGAACATAAGTTACAACTATCAAAAACGGGGCCAAGATTTTGACAGTTGTTCCTGTAGTCGCCATATTATAATCAATTCCTATTTTTTTAGCCGTAGGCCCTCTTAAGAATTGTGGAAGTACTGTGAGCACATCAAATAAAAAGTAGGTTTTAAGGTAATTAAGGGCTATAAGCCGTTTTCCCAAGACGACTTCATTACGTTTGACATCATAGTATCCAGTGAAGAAATTTATTGTAATCATGATGATGTACACGACTGCAACAGAAAATTGAGTAAGAAGGTTGAATCTACAAATAATATATAAACATAGTTTGTTTAAGGAAAATACACAGAATGTCCAGTTTTCGTTGCTTTTACAGGGTATCTGTACGTATTAAAACGATAGAGGGATGCCGTTTTCGCGACCCTGTTCTACTTTTTAATAAATTTAAAAATGCGGGACGCAGAATTTTCATATCCATTGTGGAGACTTAATTACATTATATTTTTTGGGTAGAATCAAGGGGACTAGACAAATTTTTGCCATGAGTTGTCATTTTTACATTCAATGTTAAGATTGTTTTTTTTTATTGGTGCGGCGGTATGTTTGCAATAAAAAAATTTCTATATATTGTTTAATGCCATTTCTTAAAATTGAACCTCCAAGAAATAGATCTTTATATGAGGTAGGCTTCGGTAGTTTATTACATTAAAGAGAATATATCTGTTAGATAATATCGGACCATAGTGACTTAATACGTTGAGATTTGCAATTTGTTTTGCAGGAAATGATCTCGTGACATGTAGTTGAGCAACGGAATTATGGACATGATTGTACAAATGATCATAAAACAACAAGCCAATAATTACAAATATATCAGCTATAACCTGTAGTTGTAATGTACAAGGAAATGAAACTGGCCTCAAATTCAATCTAGAGAAGAAACCTCCTGTTAAAAAAATACTTTTTATAATGTAAAATTATCTATATACAGGGTGGTCCATTTAAGGTTGCAAGGCAATATTTAAGAAACGGCTTATCCAAACAAAATAACATTTGAGGTATTGCCTGGGGACCCTGGACTATTTGACATTATAGGCAACTTTGTAGCTCTTCTCACTTTGGGAGTGGGGGTAACTTTTAAATTTTAAATGGAAAAGTACATTTTTCTTTTCAGGTGACCTCCATAAAGAATTACATTACAATAACATAATTTAATGTACTTGTCAATATTTATCAAATTTAACAAATCAGAAAAATACTAAAACCTATTTATTTTTTATCAGGTACTTTAATAAGATATCGATATTTTATAACAAAGTTAGTTTTTAATTTTTAAAAATGAATTAATTTAACTGCCAATTAGAAATGTTATTTATCGGAAAATGTAGAAAAAACTACCGCAATGCTCCTGAACTCCAAAAAATTTTCCTTCGAGATTATTCAAGGCCCATAGATACCAAAAACGGGTTTTTTTCAATTCCGTCGATCTGTCTGTTTGTCTGTTCACCGTATAGCTAAAAAACTACTTACCAATGACTTGAAATCTTTGACAAAAATTAAGGGTCATTTGATTTTGGTAAAAATCCAACGTTTAAACTACGTGTTCTTACTACTCTAACGTACGTGCCTATACTTGGTCAAAAAAAAAAAAGAAAAAGTCAGGTGTTCGGACATGTCCGATCTGCTAATAGGGGAGGCTGCTCTTTGGTTTAGGAATGCCGTATATTCTATTTTTCCGTTAATTATGAGGTTTATTTGGAGGTGGAAATTAGCCGTTAGTTTACAATGTCCTGACGAACCAGTACATGTTTTCATAAACGATATACAGGCACTAGTACGACGTCATGGCCGAATGACTGCAAAGCAAGAAACGAACTGGTTATATCGGAATTTATGACCCGAATTCCGGTTAAAGATCCGACGTGGCGATTTTTGCGATGCGTCCACTTTTGCGAGAACCGCCCGAGAATTTCAGATATTACAACGAGAGCTCCGTAGTACTAACCGGAATAAAGGCAGTGTTCTAAAACATAATGTCTCTTTTGCCGAAGGAGCACACACATATCGAACTGCCTGAACCGAAACTTTAAACCCGGTAGTAGCACGCAAGAGGATAATAGATATAATGGCCTTGTAATTGTGGACAGCATGAACATCTGAGAAATATCTCCCGAAACAACCAAAAGCTTTTCAGCTCTTGATGTTACAAAGAAGAATTATTATCCCTTAATTGCCCATAAAGCAAGGCGGGAAACTAGGAGGGTGCCGCTTTACAAGACGTTCCCGAACCGTTAAACATCATAAGCTCCGTGGAAATACGATCCCATGTGAATATTACTAGCAATAGTAAACCTTTCCGAGCACTGATTGACACTGGAGCCGCAATATCATTCTTGGAAAACCGAGCCGCATCGTGGTGCCGAGCTATCGGTAACCAAGCTAAAGAAAGTATTTGATTGAATCTACATTGGAGGGAATTACCGTCCGTAGTAAATTTAAGTAGCTCCCCGAATTGTCGTAATTTTAGGGGATATACGTACTACGGGAATACAAAATAAACATCCAATGTCATGCTGGAGCCGTTGTGATAAAGAGAAAAGTCATCATTCCTTTCGTTGTCAATCCCTGCAGTCCTGTTGGAACCATGGACACTGAAGATTGTCAAAAGGTAACTTCGAAAGAACACAGAGCCGCCACGATAATCTGAATTAATAACGTCGAACTAATTAAACACAGAATCCGGTCACAGAAAGGCAGGAAATAACCAATGATGGAGTCAACCGAATGCTAGCTGAAGCCATAATAGAACCGGACAACAATCCGTGGAGTAATCCGGTAGTCATGGTACGAAAAAAAGAAAAAAGTTTTCAATTTTGTGTGGATTTAAAAAAATATTGATGCCAAGTTAAAAGAGGCCCAACTGTTGCCGTATATTAAGTCCATTTTAGACAAGCTTAGAAGCGTCCGCTATATTTCCAGAATTGACATGAAACAAGGAATTTCAAGCAAATTCCGCTATATCACGATAGTAAACCACTATGGTCTACATTCAGCAAAAAGATTGATAAATACAGTCATCGGATCTGACCTTGATCCGTACTGTTTTTGCTATTTGGACGACATTGTTGTCCTTGGAGAGACCTTTGAAAGGTATTTGAGAAACTTACGTTAGTTTTTCAAAGACTAAAAAAGGATAACCTAACACTCAATACCGAGAAATGTCAGTTCGGCAGAAAAAAATTTGAAATATATGGGCCATTTGGTAATTCCGGAGGGGATACGTACCGAACCCGAAAAGGCTGATGCAATACAGGAATTGCCAACGCTTAAATCTATACGCAACAACTGCCGATTCCTAGGAGGGGCGTCGGGGTACAGAAGATTTGAACCGGGATTCTCTCAGATTGCTGCTTCGCTGAATCAGCAGCTTAAAAAAGGGCAAAAGTGGTACTGGGATGAAGACCAAGAAAAAGCTTTTAAGACGTGAAAAGAAAAACTAACCAACCGTATTAGGATGTCCGGACTTCTCTAAGCCTTTTGTACTTCAGACGGATGCGAGTGGTCATGGATTAGGAGCCATTTTTATTCAGCACAGTAGTGACGTGGATCACGTTATATGTAAGTTGAATCCTAACAAAACCCGAAAAGAATTACTCCGTAA
This sequence comes from Kuschelorhynchus macadamiae, assembly GCA_030620095.1. NCBI lineage: Eukaryota > Metazoa > Arthropoda > Insecta > Coleoptera > Curculionidae > Kuschelorhynchus > Kuschelorhynchus macadamiae. The sequence continues at coordinate 49,302 of JAUTXW010000519.1, read as the reverse complement.
CTGAAAAAAGTGCCTTGCTATAGTATGGGCAAAATGGGGTCTGGAAGGAGAGATCCGAATTACCGTCATAACCGACCATCAGTACCTCTCGTGGTTGCATTCAATACAGAGCTCGTCAAGACGATTGGCCCGATGGAGTATATTCTTGCAACAGTTTGATTTCGAAATTAAATGACGAAAGGGAGTGCTCAATAAAGCAGCCAATATACTATCAAGAGATCCCCTTCCGAATTCCGAAGAAAACGAAGTTGAAGCCGAATTGCCTACAATAGAACATGCCGAGCCATGCATGTGGTACTTTCGGAAAAAATTTCGATTATTGCATTCGCAATTGACGCCTGTACAGACAATTTCTGAATATTAACGAGGTCAAAAATTCAGGAATGTCCGAGCCTTCAAAGCTTTACGTTCCGCGGGCTACAAGATTACAAATACTGAAGAAGAATCATGACTCACCGACCGCCAGCCACATGACTAACAACAATTATCAGCCGATGTGCTCAAGGCTATTTTTCGCTAGGAATGTTTAGAGATATTACCAAGTAGGTGAGGAGCTGCGAAAGTTGTTCTCGATATAAGTTGCTAGGTCAAATGCCTCCGGAACTCATGCAACCTTCCTATAATATGATCTATGCATAATTATCAGTACTGACTTAGTGGGATCGCCTCCGCGCTCAAGAAAAGGAAACATGTTTCTGTTAGTCTTTCAGAACAGAGTTACAAAATGGGTAATTTCTCGGCCAGTAAGAAAGGCGACTGGAGAGGCTGCCACACAGGTTTTACACGAAGAAGTGATGACAAAAAAGGTGGGGACTCCGCCGGGATGTCGGATAAGAAAAGGACTCTGGACCACCAAGGGTCGAAGACGCTCCCCGAGTAGTACCTGTTCGGTTCTTCGTTTGTATATAAACTGTAAATAGTAGTTTAGGTTAAGGCTTAAGAATTCTTTTTTCTTTGGGTGTATGTTTCCTCCGGGTGTGTTGGCATCACATATACTTTAGATCCGTAACGCTTATTGAATTTCAAAATTCCGTTCTACCATTTCAATGTTTTTCAGCACTCAGAAACTCAAGACGATGTCAAGCCTAATCCTGATGAATATGAAGGAAGACATCCAAGAAGAATTTGACGCGTTACTCCATAAATCGAGTAAACTGTTCAGTTTTGGTCCAGCCCGACCCGCAAGAAGCGTGAGCAGGTCCGAAGATTAACAGACAGTCCCGAAAGAGGTAGAAAGAGATGTGGAAACCATGCAGCTGGCACTGGTGGAAACCCACCCTCCAAGAGTAGACTGTTACTACTTCGGAAGAGGTCCCGTACCGTATCGACCTCCTCTTGGAACTTTATATACCCGACCTTTCGAGAACAGTTCATCCAAGCTTCTTGCGAATCTTCCGAATTTGCCGAAACCACAGACTGCCGTTTCTGTCGCTAGGAATCTTGAATTTGATCTTAAATTACCTCTTACTTGTAGGTGGCGCCATTTACATGTCTTCTCACTTTTAAAGGCTCATAACTTTTTGTACGACTTTGTATTATATTCTTGGTCACAAAATTAATTTCTCAATCATAATTACATAAAAAAGTTATTCTTATTAAAATCTTTACAGTTGCTTGCGATTTCTATGAGAATTATACGAAACAATATCGTGAAGTAACACTTTCTTTAATCATCATAAACAATAAAACACTAGATTTTTTTTAATCACAACAATTATTGGAAATGCCCACCTTCTGCCAAAATGCATGTATCCAACCTGCTTCTTATCGATCCGTGCACTCTTTGAAAAATTTCCGCAGTATTTCTAATCATTAGACAGGAATGTATTATGCAATTCCTTAGTTGCTCTCCATTTCGAATAGGAGTATGGTAAACGAGGGTCTTAACCCCAATGGAAATAATCCCCGCAGTTAAGGTCTAGGGGCCACGGATGAGGCCATCCTCGAACTATTCAGCGTTTATTGAAAGTTTGAGTTAAAAATGCTGACGCTTGAATGCTAAAATGTGCTGGTACACCGTCATGCATAAATCACATTTGATTTCGAAGTGAAAGTGGCACATTTTCAACCAAAACGGGCAAACATTCTCGACTATTTGACGGTACCTATCGCCGTTAAATCTTCCCGGAAGAAAGAGTGGGCCTATTAGAAAAAGACGTTAACGGAGAACTGATCCTGAAAATGCAATTTCTCTATTTCAAATAGAGGATTTTGAATTAGGCATTGCAGAAACCAACGACAGAAGTCGATACGAATTGGAAAATCACGAGTGAGAATTGCCTGAACCCTCTGAAAGTAACAGGGATAAAGCAAATTATCGACTAAAATTCTCCAAACCAGAACATGAGAAATGTTAAACGATAGCGATCTTTTTCTTGTACTTGTTTCCGGATGTTCTCCTACCAGATTAAGAACTGCTGCCTCGGTTTTTGGAGTTCTTACCCTCCAATGCGCACCGGAGGGACGAGAGACTTTCCCTAAAGTTCCTGTTTCCCTCAACTGGAGGTGGATTCTTCAAAATATTTTGGAAGTAGGAGTTTTGAGGTTTGGATAACGTATTCCCATTAATAAATCCTGATGCAAAATGTATGTCAGCAAACTCAGCATTGGTAAAGTTCTCAATTTTTTGACAAATACTACTTACTTTAATTACTTTATAAGTGTACGCACAGTAAACCTCAAAATACATACATATTATTTTTGCCATGACAACCAGCAATAAACAAAAAACGGAATGTACATACCAGACTATTTAATCCTTCTGATTCCTTTTGTTAACGGTATAGTTGAGGGAGTGTTTGAATTCAATTTTACTATTTTTATAATGCATTATGGATATCCTGAAACATAATTCTTTAGATGTAGATTTGGAAAAAAAGTCCTACATTTTGCCATTCAATGTTACATGGATTGGTTATTTCAAATCCAAATACCTGGAAAACGGTTGCTCCTATCGTAAAATTATTGAGGAATTCATTTTTTGTACCAAAATTGTAATACAAGGTCGTATAAAAAAGCTACGAGACTTTGCAATTGAGAAAAGCCATGTAGGTGGCGCCCCCCTACAAGTAAGTGTCAAAAAAGGTACCAATTTTCATCCAGAAATCGGAATTATTTTGAAAATTATGCAGAAAAAACAAAAATAAAAATTAAACTTTGACATCCTATGTATCTTGAAAACGAAGCATTTTAGACCATCAGTTTATATTAACTTCTAACGTTAAAAATACTTAAGGAATCACCCTGTGAAATATCGGACTCTTATTCAGAAACACCCTGTAGACAATAACTGTATCTGTTGTTTTATTGATTGGGATTAAAGCCTGTTTTCCTTAATGTTAATATTCTCTCGACACCGCATGCACGAAATTTTCCGATTTCCGATTTATTTTTTTTTGCTTGTTAACTGAATGTAGAACACACTAAAACATCGTTTCCTCGGTGACATCACACGACCCTAATAATGTACATAGTTTTGGTTTGCTTAAAAAATTAACTTTCCCTGGAATACGTTACACGTTCCTTAAAATAAGATAAAATTTTAAAACTTCGTAGTTGTCTTATTATTAGTATAAAACTATTATTTTATTTTAAATGACCCTGTAAAGTTCATAAATTATTAAAATATGATAAAAGCATAATTTCGTGATTACCATTTTTTAGCCAACGGGTGAATAGTAAAAAATAGAAGGATATTTTCAAATGGAAGATAGGCAGTTTATTTTTTTATTTATTAACGTAATTCAAGTTAGGAACAGGTTTGTAGATTTTGTTGATTTATAAAAATAAGCAAACTGATATTATATCTAACTAATTAAAATATTATAAATATCTTCTTGTTTAAAACCCCTGTTTGACATCCTTACTGTTTAAAAGTTATTTTGTGGTAAAGAATTTCCCCTCTTCTCTCTACATATAAAAAAAATGTGGCGCCCGAGTCAAGCCGAAAGGAAAAGCAAATTGTAAAAAGAAAATAAAAATAGGTAGCGCCATAAAGTATACGTTATATATATTAACGTTAAATTAAAATTATATATATATATATATATATATATATATATATATATATATATATATATATATATATATATATATATATATATATATATATATATATATATATATATATATATATATATATATATATATATATATATATATATATATATATATATATATATATATACATATATATATATCTATATATATATATTTATCCTAATTTTTCTTGGTTTGAGGTCAATACATTAACAACAAAATTAGTACATATTTTTAAACATATATTTCGTTTCTAAGGTGACGTTTCGACCATAGTTTTGGTCTTTTTCAAACCTAAAATTTGTTTAACACTATTTTTTTAAGTTTATAAAGTATTAAAAATTTAGGACTTACCATAGAACGTAAAATAGTTGACTAAAAAGTATACATAATCCACATATCTGACATATACTACACATATTTAATTTACATTTTACAAATATTGTGGACGTTTATTACAGACAAATTACAAGCGACTGAGCGAACACTGTTATAGTAAAGATATATACAATTTATTTAGGTTGTTTATGTCTTTTTTGTCATTTATGGCGTTTTTGTTTTTTTGAATTTCAGCCATCTCAAAAAATTCTCTTTTTTTCAACTGAGGTTCGGATTTTAATACTTTCACTTGTTCGTAGTTGAAAGTATGTTTTTTGGACATCTCATGGTGTGTTAATGCGGTGCTGTTCTTTTTATCATATTTGTGACTTTTCAGTCTATTTTCTAAGTATTGGCTTGTTTGTCCAATATAAACACCGTTACAATTATTGCAAGGGATCTGATAGACTATATTGCTTTTTTTATTAATTGGCGTTTTCGATTTTAAGTTGCTGAAGTTCTTTGATAATAAGTTATAGGCTTTGTGACTTGTCGTGATGTTATATTTTTTAAAAAGGTTTTGAAATTGCTGGGATAAACCATTTATGAAAGGCAGAGAAATGTATTTTGTTTTAGGTAGATTTGATGTAATAATGGCATTTTCAGAATTATAATATTTATGTATTCTGCTTTTGAATAATTTATTTACTAATTTTTTAGGGTATTGATTTAGAGTTAATGCTGCTTTAGCCTTTTTAATTGCTCGTTCTCTGAATTCAGAGTCGGACAGCTTAATTGCCCGATCTGCCAGACCAATAATTACAGATTTTTTTTGAGACATTGGGTGACAGGAGCTGAAATTTAGGTATCGAGAGGACCAAGTTTGTTTTGTGTACCATTCCGTTTTAATTTTATTTCCTATATGATGTAATGTTAAGTCTAAAAAATTGATTTTGTTGTTCTCTTCGCTTTCAATTGTAAATTGTAGTCTTTTATGGTATTGATTAAATTGCTTTAAAATAATTTCTGTTTGGCCAGATGGGATTGCAGTAATACAATCATCGACATAACGATAAAAAAATGGTATATTAAATTCCACATTACTTAGAACAGTCTCCTCTAAATCTTCCATAACTATTTGGGCAACGACGCTTGATATAGATGCTCCCATAGCACAACCTTCTATTTGTTTATATAACTGATTTTCGTATATGAAATATGTAGAATTTAGTGTTAATTCTACTGCTTTAAGAAATTCATCTTGAGGAATATCTGTGTATTTTTTTATTTCAGACCATTTCTTTTTAATTATTCTGGTAGCCAATGAGATTGGAACGCTGGTATACAGGGAAACAACATCAAGCGATATCAGTTGGTAATTTTCCGGAATTTCTAACTGTTTTAATTTTTCTTTAAATTGATAGGAGTCTTTGATATAGTAATTATTTTTATGTACAATATTTTTTAAGATTTTTTTTAAAAAATTTGATAGTGGTGTAAACGGGGATTGAATGCATGAGACAATTGGCCGTAATGGGATATTTTCTTTATGTAGTTTAGGCAATCCGTAAATTTTGGGTGGTACACTATTGCGGATTTTTAGTTTTTTAGCAGTGTCGGGTGATATAAAAAGATTTTTTTCCCAAGAGTTAACTAATTCATTATTTCTTTTTTGATACTGGTTTGTGGGATCTTGTTTAATTTTTTTATATGTTTTAGTGTCATTTAATATTTCATTCATTTTTATGTTGTAGTTAGCAGAACTCATTAACACTGTTTTGTTTGTTTTATCGGCTTTTAGAACCTTTATAGAAGGGTTATTTTTTAAAAAACTTTTAGTTTTTGTTAAGTTTATTGAGTGTTTTTTATTTTTGTTTGTTTGATTTTTCAGTTTAGTTTTAAAATTTGTTAATATATTACAAGATTTTGCTCTAATTTCGTCTTTCTCTCCACCTCTCAAATGATTTATACCGTTTTCAATGTTACATAGTATATCGGTAGTTGGCAAAAGTCTATCATTATTTAATTCCGTTGCAAAATTAGGTCCTAAGCTTAAAATTTCCATAGCGTAATCTGGAATATTTTGATCTGTTAGGTTTTCTACCCACATTGATGTTGTTTTTTGTTGAGGGGGAGCTTTTTGCTTTGAAATTAGGTGGTCTAGTTTATTTTTATTGTTTTGTTTTATTTCTTGGAAAAGTTTTTCAGTTTTTTGTATATTGCGGATTTTAAATTTAATGAAAATTGTATTTGGTAAATTTTCCATAAGGCGATTTTCGAGATGCTTGAATTTATTTCGTAAATTTGTTATGTTTAAAGTTGTTTCTGTAATTAATAAATTTAATGTACTTAAAATAAATTTTGGTAAGACAAACTGGTTATATTTACGTTCAAGGTTTACATTTTCGAATTTTATATGAGACATTTTAAGATTAAGAAAGGTTGGTTGTAAGTTTTCTGTTTTACATCTCAATAAAAACACTCTTCTATTCTTTTGGTTGGCAATTTTTCGAGAGATGTTTTCATATTCTTTCATTTCGTTCACAATATGGCGTCCATATGTGCTTTCAATTGTTCTGTAGTTTAGTACTTCTTCACCCATACTTATATATTTTTTTTTTTGCTTTGTGTTCTTTGACCTTTTTTTTTCAATATATATTTATCCTAATTTTTCTTGGTTTGAGGTCAATACATTAACAACAAAATTAGTACATATTTTTAAACATATATTTCGTTTCTAAGGTGACGTTTCGACCATAGTTTTGGTCTTTTTCAAACCTAAAATTTGTTTAACACTATTTTTTTAAGTTTATAAAGTATTAAAAATTTAGGACTTACCATAGAACGTAAAATAGTTGACTAAAAAGTATACATAATCCACATATCTGACATATACTACACATATTTAATTTACATTTTACAAATATTGTGGACGTTTATTACAGACAAATTACAAGCGACTGAGCGAACACTGTTATAGTAAAGATATATACAATTTATTTAGGTTGTTTATGTCTTTTTTGTCATTTATGGCGTTTTTGTTTTTTTGAATTTCAGCCATCTCAAAAAATTCTCTTTTTTTCAACTGAGGTTCGGATTTTAATACTTTCACTTGTTCGTAGTTGAAAGTATGTTTTTTGGACATCTCATGGTGTGTTAATGTGCATTGAAAACGGTATAAATCATTTGAGAGGTGGAGAGAAAGACGAAATTAGAGCAAAATCTTGTAATATATTAACAAATTTTAAAACTAAACTGAAAAATCAAACAAACAAAAATAAAAAACACTCAATAAACTTAACAAAAACTAAAAGTTTTTTAAAAAATAACCCTTCTATAAAGGTTCTAAAAGCCGATAAAACAAACAAAACAGTGTTAATGAGTTCTGCTAACTACAACATAAAAATGAATGAAATATTAAATGACACTAAAACATATAAAAAAATTAAACAAGATCCCACAAACCAGTATCAAAAAAGAAATAATGAATTAGTTAACTCTTGGGAAAAAAATCTTTTTATATCACCCGACACTGCTAAAAAACTAAAAATCCGCAATAGTGTACCACCCAAAATTTACGGATTGCCTAAACTACATAAAGAAAATATCCCATTACGGCCAATTGTCTCATGCATTCAATCCCCGTTTACACCACTATCAAATTTTTTAAAAAAAATCTTAAAAAATATTGTACATAAAAATAATTACTATATCAAAGACTCCTATCAATTTAAAGAAAAATTAAAACAGTTAGAAATTCCGGAAAATTACCAACTGATATCGCTTGATGTTGTTTCCCTGTATACCAGCGTTCCAATCTCATTGGCTACCAGAATAATTAAAAAGAAATGGTCTGAAATAAAAAAATACACAGATATTCCTCAAGATGAATTTCTTAAAGCAGTAGAATTAACACTAAATTCTACATATTTCATATACGAAAATCAGTTATATAAACAAATAGAAGGTTGTGCTATGGGAGCATCTATATCAAGCGTCGTTGCCCAAATAGTTATGGAAGATTTAGAGGAGACTGTTCTAAGTAATGTGGAATTTAATATACCATTTTTTTATCGTTATGTCGATGATTGTATTACTGCAATCCCATCTGGCCAAACAGAAATTATTTTAAAGCAATTTAATCAATACCATAAAAGACTACAATTTACAATTGAAAGCGAAGAGAACAACAAAATCAATTTTTTAGACTTAACATTACATCATATAGGAAATAAAATTAAAACGGAATGGTACACAAAACAAACTTGGTCCTCTCGATACCTAAATTTCAGCTCCTGTCACCCAATGTCTCAAAAAAAATCTGTAATTATTGGTCTGGCAGATCGGGCAATTAAGCTGTCCGACTCTGAATTCAGAGAACGAGCAATTAAAAAGGCTAAAGCAGCATTAACTCTAAATCAATACCCTAAAAAATTAGTAAATAAATTATTCAAAAGCAGAATACATAAATATTATAATTCTGAAAATGCCATTATTACATCAAATCTACCTAAAACAAAATACATTTCTCTGCCTTTCATAAATGGTTTATCCCAGCAATTTCAAAACCTTTTTAAAAAATATAACATCACGACAAGTCACAAAGCCTATAACTTATTATCAAAGAACTTCAGCAACTTAAAATCGAAAACGCCAATTAATAAAAAAAGCAATATAGTCTATCAGATCCCTTGCAATAATTGTAACGGTGTTTATATTGGACAAACAAGCCAATACTTAGAAAATAGACTGAAAAGTCACAAATATGATAAAAAGAACAGCACCGCATTAACACACCATGAGATGTCCAAAAAACATACTTTCAACTACGAACAAGTGAAAGTATTAAAATCCGAACCTCAGTTGAAAAAAAGAGAATTTTTTGAGATGGCTGAAATTCAAAAAAACAAAAACGCCATAAATGACAAAAAAGACATAAACAACCTAAATAAATTGTATATATCTTTACTATAACAGTGTTCGCTCAGTCGCTTGTAATTTGTCTGTAATAAACGTCCACAATATTTGTAAAATGTAAATTAAATATGTGTAGTATATGTCAGATATGTGGATTATGTATACTTTTTAGTCAACTATTTTACGTTCTATGGTAAGTCCTAAATTTTTAATACTTTATAAACTTAAAAAAATAGTGTTAAACAAATTTTAGGTTTGAAAAAGACCAAAACTATGGTCGAAACGTCACCTTAGAAACGAAATATATGTTTAAAAATATGTACTAATTTTGTTGTTAATGTATTGACCTCAAACCAAGAAAAATTAGGATAAATATATATTGAAAAAAAAAGGTCAAAGAACACAAAGCAAAAAAAAAAAAAAATATATATATATATATATATATATATATATATATATATATATATATATATATATATATATATATATATATATATATATATATATATATATATATATATATATATATATATATATATATATATATATATATATATATATATATATATATATATATATATATATATATATATATATATATATATATATATATATATATATATATATATATATATATATATATATATATATATATATATATATATATATATATATATATATATATATATATATATATATATATTGTTGTTAGCGATTGATCTCGTTTGAAAACGATCCAGTGTGCCTCCTGTCTAATAATACAGCTCGGACTAAGTGTTATAATGTTTTCTACGTTATACATAAGACCAAAAAAAAAAGAAAGATACCTAAAGGTAGTACTAGTTTGATGGAATATATTAAAATAAATAATGCCAAGAAATTTTGCATTCAACTAATATACATCCTAAGTGACCAAGATATACAGAAGGACGAATAATATTTCGAGAAAAAGTTTCAAAAGAACCATGCCCTAGAAATAAAAACTACCGGTGGAAACTTCAAAAATATGCAAACCCAAAGACAAATATAAAGGGGAGCAAATGCTTTAATGCTTAATTAATGAAATAAGTCCTTTCGCTTGTTCTGGTTGAGTAATAGAACTTTTTGTAGAACATCAACTAGGCGAACACTAGATAACAACCAACTAACTAAAATTTAATAACCAGGAAACTAATAAAGCAACTTTGTGCATACAATAGAACACAAATCATTAATTTAATGATTTCACAGAAGCTTATGTAAGTAAGCCCTATCAGAGCAACGCTATGCGAAACTGTGATATTCATAATAATGTAAACTTTAAATACGAATTGCTCATATATGTAGCAAAGATGATCGCAAACACTGTAGAAACAGCATTTGATTAAGCATGATGATGTATTTCCTTTTTTTATTACACTAATTGTAATTGTAAAGCATTTATACGTTTATGTGTACGAGCTGTAAAAAACTATAATTTTTAAAGTTGTGAAGTAGATTTTACATTTCATTAAAATGAAATGCTACTATTGACATTGTCAACTAAGATCTTCCAGAAGAAAATTAATAAAATTTTGGAAGTATATCAAGAAAATAATTCGAAAACTGAGTATAATAGCAAGAAAAATATTTTATTGAGTATAGAAAAGCTAAAGTTTTAGACAAAAAAAAATGTTGAATAATTCAAAATGGGGATTAGAAGAAATGGAAGAACCATCATTGTTAATCTCTATTGAGTTTGACAATAAAAACAGAGTCGAAACAGGAAGAATTACATTCTGAATGTGAGTATTTATCTCTTAAATATCCAGTTGATAATAAATTCAATAATTTTATGAAACATTTTAAAAAAAAGTAAGGTAGGTAATTCCAAAGAAAATTAATTGCCTTTTTACCGGTGTTATCGATGTGATCTTGAATGTGTATTAAGGGAAGAGAAAAATAAACGTCGGATATCCAAGTGATTGCTGTCGAAAATAGTGTGCAAAAACTGTTTAGGACTAAGTGCCTCGGAAGTGAGATGTCTTCCCGTGTCTGAACGAATCATGCTATTTCACTGCTCCGAGATTGAAATGAATCTAAAAGAAAAAAAATTTTGGAGGTAAAAATATCAGAAGTGACAACGGAGATCGAAACCCTAAAAAACGAAAATAAACAAAATCCTAGTTATGCTCAAATAGTAGATGTAAAGCAGCGTGTAAAAAAAAATCGAGAAGGACGTTGAGACAACTACATCTCAGGCTTCCTCAAGAACACAAAGCGAGGTAGAGCCAACTAGAAATTTTAGAAAGGGAGCGCAGATGTGCCAACATGCTGAACTTTGGACTGAAGGAGTCCGAAGTTGAAACTACAGAGGAAAGCACTAGAAATGTGGAAAAAGCAATCAAAGACATCATCACTAGACTAGCAACAGTGACTTTCAGTTCTATATAGAGAGCCCAATCAGAAGATCTTAAAAATAAAAGACACTGTACCAAAATTAAAACATTAGTAATAAGAAAACAAGAAACTTACAGATTTAACTGAAATCACATTCTTTTATACTAATACAAATTCATTAAGGGAGAACTGCACGCAAAAAGTGAAAAACCAGCGACAAGGTCTAGTCGAGTTGAAAGTAAGATGAAAAAGTACCTATGCACTAAAAAAACTTCCTGCATGTCCGACCTCAAAAAAATGTGTTATGTATAGGTAATTTAAATAAAATTTCGGTTAAAAATGGGTTCAAAAGGGTTCACGCGCTGCAGAAATACAAAGATATGAGTACGATTTACCATTTCAAATTTTGCCGTTACGTAAACAAAGGATTAATGTAAGGCGGTAAAGAGTCATTTTGTGGAAAAAAATTATATGCGAAGGCATCTACGTCAAAAAGTGGTCAAAAAATGGACAAATCTACTTTTATTTTATAAGTCTAGATTTTTTTATGATTTTTTCATAAAAATTCGCATTTAGCACCCAACTATACATATTTTCCTATTAAAATCACATTGAAGCTAATACATTACTGCGTGCAGTTCCCCCTTAAGTAACAAAATTCATGCATTTCAGTTAGACATCTTAATCAAAAACCAATATTAATTTTTGTATCAGAAAGCTGGCGCAACAAGAAAATTCCAGATTGTTTAATACGCTTACCAGACTACAAAATGTTCAGGCGTGATAGAGAAGGCAAAAAATGAGGTGAAGTCTGCACCTGTGCAGAGAGAGATATTAACGCCCCTCTTTCTGTCTGTACAATCTGGTGGGATCACAAAGTTGCTGAGAAAATACGGAGCGTCGTCTGTGTCTACCGACCACCCAACATTTTTAACAGACCAAAATAAGCAACTTATAGTAATCATTAAAATATTTTTCAACGAGAATCCAGATGCTTTAGTCATAGGAGACTTCAACTACCCAGAAATATCTTAGAAAAACCTGTTCTTAATCACAAACAATATAAATGCACAAGACTGTTGATGAGTACAGATAATGGAATTGCAAGCAACTTGTATCAGCACACAAAATAAATAGGGAAGACCAGTCATCTCTATTCGACCTCCTTATGGTAACCGACAATGAATTAATAACAAAAATTGATTTTTGGCTCCTTTATAGCACACTGGTCACTCTGTTATTATGGCCACTGCCTACCTTAAGTTAAGAGATCGCCCTACAAAAAGTATATTAAAACGCATATTCTGGAAAGTTGATTGAAATAAACAACTACCTTTTGAAGAAGTTAACAATTCCATTGACTATAGTAGCTTCGAAAACATACTGACTAAAACCTCAGAGACCATAGAAGAATACATTCCCGTGAAGCCTCAATAAACCAACCACAAAAAGCCCTCGTTAGATGAATATTTCTTCAAAGCGATGGACAAAAAAAACTCTGGGACAGATATACCAAAAACAAAATAGAAGTCAACTACAGCTTGTACAGGGTCCAAAACAATCAACTCAAGAGGTTAATAAGAGACGCAAGGCAGTAGTATGAATGTAGCCTTCTGGATGACAGAGAAAAAAATATTTTTTTACGTACATCAAAAGGTAAATAATAACCCATGAGAGCTTACACTGAAAGACGTATATACCAGAAATATAATATCAGATCCACAAATAACAGCTGATGTGTTTGCAGGTCACTTTCAAAATGTATACACTAGAGAAGCTCCTGGCCCCAGGCCGACTTCACCCCAACACATCAGATCACCAGACACTTTTTCTACTGTTGATATAACGAAAGACAAAATCTACAAAGAAATAGACTCAAAAACGAATCCAATACAGGTCCTGATAAAACTCCTTCAATTTTTTTAATCAAATGCTATCTCAATCAATCGTACCGTCACTGACCATGATTTTGCAGGTACATGTAGATCAATAGACCATGTCAGAAAAATGGTCCCAAGTAAATGTAGTTCCAATATGTAAAAAAGGTGACAAATTCAACCCAAAAACTACAGTCCAGTATGCTTGACCCGCAACTTGTGCAAGATTACGAAAAAAAATTGCTTCATAAATTACTACTTTTTTTTTATTCAGAACAAAACAATACCCCCTACCTATCACAAATTCCTCCATCAGCGATCCACCACAACCAACCTTCTGTGGATATGCTATACCTTATGATGAAAAGGCATTTATTAAGGTGCCGTAAGGAAACTATTATACAAACTTAAACATCTCGGCATCAGAGGTAAACTACTTAAATGGATTAGTGCTTTTCAAATATCGCGGGTAACAGCAAATGGAACAGTGTCATTAGTGGTGTACCTTAGGGATCAGTTCTTGGTCGATTGTTATTTATACCATACAAAACTTTTCATTTCTTGCTGATGATACCAAAATCTATTGCAATCCGCATCTAGAATCGGACAGCTTCTTGGAAGACCTCACAAATCTTGAAGTATGTAGGATAAAATGACAACACACATTAAATTCTGAAAAGTCCACGGTTCTTCATATTGACAAAAATAATTCACACCTGGTCTATCATCTCCACAACGGCCTAGTAAAAGCAGTAACAGAACAAAAGGATCTCGGAGTAAATGCAACTAATAATGACAAAATGTGAAACTCAGATATCATCGACTGTGAAAAAGGCCAATTCCCTAATTTACTTAATACAATTACTTTGGGAAAGATCAGTATCCTGACTGACTGAGATACACAAATTCTACATCAGGCCAAAACTGGAATTTGCCCACTGCATTTGGAGCCCTTATTTTATAAAGGATATTGAACTGCTGGAGAAGGTTTAACGTAGAGCAACAAAAATACTTACTGAGGTCATGAATTTTCTATACACTAAGAGACTGGCTAGGCTCAAGATAATAACCCTAAAAGATGACAATGTGGAGATTTAGACAGACATGTAAAACCTTGAGTAACTAGTAGTTATAATATGGGAGCGCCTCCTCCTCCTCCTCTTCCTCTCTCTCATGTCCCTCATTCTTAACTTCCTCCCCTTTTATTCTCATTCGCATCATATTTTTAATTTTTTCTCTTTGTTCTCCCACATTTGATTTTGCATTCTTAAGTCTTATAAATAGGTGCATCATGATCATTTTAGTATGCCGAGGCACATTTACTAAGCTGTGCTCGAGTTGCGCAAAAAGTTATTTTTGAATTTTTCCACCAATTTTGTATAAAACAAAAAGAAAAAATGTGTCAAGTAATAAGTGAATTATGTGTAATCGCGAAAAATTAACTACAACTATCAGACAGTTAAAAGTTAAATATCTCAATTTCTTTGAAGTGATTTCGAAAGATGAATACACCAAGCTGTTTTATCCACTGAAACGAGATTATTTGGAAGCAATTGACTGTTGTGATGATTATTTAGAAGGAATTATAAGCCTTACTACGTTTTTCAATACATTTGGGAAATCATACTTTGTAGGAGAATTAAGCCACCTAATAGAATTTATAGGAGAAGATTGCCAATTTATACCTGCTATTATTGCAACCCAAAAGAGGTTTCAATTATACGAAGATAAAAAACAGGTATTATCAAAGAAAGTTAATCCTATTCGCAAGAGACGTCCCCCTACATATTTAAAATATTATGTTAAATAAATGAAATGGCTGAGTTGCTGATTGCAGTTAAATTATTAGAGGAGAAATTTAGTAATCTTTCAAAAACCTATTTCTCATATTGTATGGCAAGTGGTCCGGAGTGGATAGACTTTTATTGTAATCAATCTGAGGAATTCGTAAAGGCTGCCCTCTGTTGCAACAAATACATTGAAACATTAAATTTTTTTCAACTTATTCAAGATCTAAAAGATATTGGCTTTGGTTACTATTTAAAAGACTTGAAGCAATTTATTGACGAGGATACTATTCTTCAAGAAATTGAAAAGGAAGAATAAATTTAATAATATTTACAATGGAGCAAATGGTTACTGAAATGTATGAAGAGTTTATTATATCTGCTGCATACTTCCAATATTTATCAATTGTAGGCGAAGAAGACGCAGAAGCACAAGATTTGTCAGCATATGTTAATAATATAGATCGAATGGAACAATGTAAATTAGCCGCTAAATTTTGTAATGATTATTTAAAATATAAAAATGAGTATGAACTTTTAAATGAATTTAGAAAATTAGATTTAAGGTATCATATTAATTGTATTCAATCATGGTTGGTTAATGCAAAATAAAAAGGTAATTAAGTTTTTTATATTTTTATTCATTCATAAAACAATTGTCATATAAAAATAACACATTTGTCAAAGCACACATACAAGGTGATTTTGAATGATAGAAGCATTTTGGTTCCATTAGCTTTAGCGCTGGTTGTTCATCTATTTCAATCACAGGCTTTTTAGAATATTTCTGTATAAAATCCTTTTTTTCGCTTCCTTTTACAAAAACAAAATCTGCTTTCTTCGTAAGTGTTTCAATTATTTTTGGGAAATGATGTAATGGAGTAAATCCATTATTCCAATGTATACAATGATAATTTTTCGTTAACCATACCGCCTGCTTGTGACAATCAGGTGAAAGAAACTCCATTGGAAAAGGCCTTTTAAAAATGTAATGAGTCATTTCATAACCATCAAAAGCTGCAAGCTCTTTCGGTATAAATTTATTTTTTTCATCCTTGAATCCTTGAATATCTATAACCAATCTCATATTTTCAAAGCAGCAAATTTTTTAATGAGACTTTTTTTACTTGAATAATTTGCAATTTCTTCTTTCAGTTGATTAATTTTAAAAATAAATTTTTCAATTTGTAGTTGTAGTTTTGATGTCATGACTAAAACTAAAAGCTTTTGAAAATTTCTTTAAATTAAATCGAAATATGAAAATAGTGGGGATAAAGTTTATAATTGTTTCACAATTTTAGTAAGAGGGTTGTAGCTAAATAATTTGTCATGTAAAATAAGACAATAAGCAGAAGTATCTTTTTTAATTGCATTGTGTGTCTCAAATTCAATTCTCATTACTACGGATCCCGTTTGAATTGTTTCTTTTTGATGGGAGCAATCAATATGTGTAATAGGACTAATGTTTTTGAATTGTTCAGGATTAAAAATGGGTTCATTTGGAACACCATAGTAAGACTGTCTAAAGTTGGCAAACATTTCGTATAAAGCAGAAAATTTGTTTTCTTCGAAATTTAAGTACAAATCGTGATAAGGATATCTTTCAGAATTTAAATATACTCTAATATTTGACAAGGTAATATTGTCAAATTTACTCATATCTTTAACAATTTTCCCTTTTCTGTTTTCTTGAAAGCCAATCACAACATGACGAGGAGCTTCTAGTTTACTAGTTGTTTTTACCGGCCATGTGTGACGGGTTGTTTCGGTTAGAGAAGAATATTCAACAAGTTCCCAACTCCTGAATCCTATCAATATATCTTTATTTGATTCTAATATTTTTGATAGAGCAAGTTGTTGTGGCATATCAACTAAAATGTGAGGAACTTTCCAATAAATTTTATCGAAAGTAACCAATGGAGTGTCAGGAGCAGTAACAAGGTGTGCCGGATCTTCTTTGAAAATAACACCATCTAAATCATCAGTTGATCTAATAAGAACCAATTCCTGTTTCATATTCATAATAATTTTTCTGTAATCTTCAAAAAATCCTAAAAGCATTTTTAGTGGTATGGATACGGAGAATTTTCCATCATTATCAACTAAAATTGTATCACCTTCTTTCCGATGTGGAAACCAACCTGCATTTTCCAGTTTTAAACTTTCGTTGGTATTGTGAGAAAGGTAGCTTTTTAAGGTTGATGCTAATCCAACATTTCTTATTGAATCTATAGTAATTCCGTTTAGTTCATAGCGGATTTCTCTGAACAAAAAGGCTATACCATTGTTAATAAATAGCAATTCTTTCTTATATTTACCTTCTGTATTAGTTAATTTTCCTTCGATATAAAGTAAACTATCTGATGGTAGAGTGTAAGCATCGAGTTCTTGAATTGGGATCCTTATTTCATCATTGTAATCGAATTTTGAAGAAATATATGGTTGATATGTGTGAAGCTCAGAACTGACGATGGAATTGTCTACATAAAGCTTTTCGTTTACGTTTAATATGTTCATTATTTTAAAACAGTGAAACCCAAGGATGTGAGAAATTTACGATTATCTCGTCTTAACTTGTTGGTGTTGGATTTGATACTGAACTGTTGTTTAGGCTTTTTCTTTTTATAAGTTTTTACTTTGTTGATAGTGGTAGGGGCAAGTCTCATCCCAAGGGCTCTATTATATCTAACAACCATTTTATATTTCACTTGTTTGTAAATGCAACCTTATTGTTATAGTTTCTCCTCTAAAACTGATAAGTTCTCCGTCTTGATCAACTATTTTAACTGTTATATTGTTAATTGCTTTGACGCTAACTGGAAAATACAAAATGGGCAAAGGAGATTCAACTATTTTATACCCTGGAGCTACAGTTGGATAAAACTGGTGAATAATATGAACAGGTTTACCATTATTGTAAGAACCGACACAAATATTACAGTCAATACAAATAGCATTCACCTTAGTTATTTTTGCAACATTATCTGATTCTTCCTCTTTCATAGCTTCTAGTATCCTGCTATTAAAACCCAACATTTTTCCTATCGAATCTTCCTTGGTAAAATCAATTATTCTACTACACATTAAAAAAGTTTTTAGAGTATTAACATTTGCTTTTAAAAGAAAAAAAATTGTTTCATTCGGAAATAAATCTTCTATACTTTCTCTTATGTATGTTTCTATATCTGTAATGTCATAAGTTCCGTCGGGAATAACAATTACTTTATTATCTATATAAAATTTATTATATCCTTCTTTTATATTGGGGATAGTCATAAACGTTTCAAAATCAGCTAAACCCAGGTAATATTGTTTTTCATCCTCTAAATATATGGGCGGATTAAAATCAGCAGACAAAACAGAACTGTTTCCTGATATGGCAATTGTGGTAGACATTGCAGTTTATTTATGAATGAGATATTACAATAAATAATGAGTTTATATATTTTTTTGCAAAAATTTTAGGGATAGTTGACCACAGTTATATGAATTAAATTTTTGTTTATTTTCATAAGTATAAAATACATCCACTTTGCCATTCGAATTAAAATATTTGAGAAGTTCTAAAGGTGGTTTTAAATTTCCATAACTATCAAAATATATTACATTTTTGTTATTTTTAATATAAGCAGTCCAATGAGATCCTTTATTTTGTTTTTTATCCAAATTTACAATACCACATTCTTTCAGATTAATTTTTTTTGGAAGTTCATCGAGCATAAAAACACCTCTAAAGCCAGTTATTTTTAACAGCTTTACATATTTAATAATATCATTGTTCGTAAGTGCTCTTTTTGGAAAACTTATTTTGAGTTTTTTTTTTGTCTGATTGCTTTCATTTTGACGGATCCTCCTTTATAAGGTCTAATAAATAGTCCCTTTCCTTTATATGGTCTAATATATAATCCTTTACCTTCTTTAGAAGCATTTTCCATTGCAATATTATGTCTATGTATTTCTTCTAGTTGCTGTTTAGCTGCTTTAGCATCATTTACTGCCTTAGCAATTCCTGCCGCGCCTCCACCTAGTGCACCCAGGGCGCCAAGAATGGGAAACAAAAGAGGTAGAAATCCTCCAATTTTTTTGGGTGTTCGAATGATACGTTTTTTTCTCAATTTAAGTTTACCCCCTTTTGTATTTTTTAATCCCAAACCGAACTTTCTTTTACCCTTCATTATTCCTGCAACACTTAAAGCTGCAATTTTTTCACCAATAGAAGAATCTTTAGCTTTTACCCTATCCCAGGCTTTTTTTTCTAATATTTGGTCAGATATGTGTCTTTTTGATAAATCTTCAGTCTGAGAGTAAGATATATCATGTTCTTTGCAAGCGGAATCCAATGGATTTACACCAACGTCACCTCTAGTTAATCTTTTTTCCAAGTTGGTGCCGGGACCACAATAATTATATCCTGGTATATGAACTTCGAAAGGTAATTTACTAATTAATTTATTTACTAAACCAGAGCCTTTTCTATTACGTCTTTTAATAGTTTTTTTCAACTTATGACGACCCACAGTCATTGAAGTTCTTTTTATACTAAAAACACATTGACATTTTTCTGGTATAAATACTTTTACAGCTAAAAATATTTACTAGTGTGATTAAGAATGAGGATTGAAAAACAAAAATTCTCATTACCAGTAAATAATCATGACGAAAAAATTTTAAGTAAACAGTTGAGAAAACATGGTGACTTATTTTGCGGTGGTTCAAAAAGAGGGCTTATAGTTGGTTGCAGTGGTAGCGGTAAAACCAACGTTATGCTTACACTGCTCGAGCATCCTAATGGAATTAGGTTTGAAAATGTCTATGTTTATTCAAAGTCATTAGATCAACCAAAATATGAATATTTAAGGAAGTTGTTAAAGCCTATGAAAGAAATTGGATACTTTGAATATGATAGCGATGAGAACATTATTTCACCTCATGAGATAAAGCCAAATTCCGTTATCATTTTTGATGATATTCCTTGTCATAATCAATCTATTATTAGGGACTATTTCACGCATGGAAGGCATAGAAACACCGATTGTTTTTTTATTTTTCAAGGATATTCCTCAATCCTTAAACGTCTAATTCGAGAAAATGCAAACTTATTAATTTTATTTAAACAGGACTGTTTGAGTTTAAAACATATATATAATGACCACTGTATATTGGATATGACATTTGATCAGTTTAAAAATATTTGTGCTAACTGTTGGATGGATCCATATGGCTTTCTTGTAATTGACAAAGATTGTGAAGTAAATCACGGCAGATATAGGAGTAAATTCGATTCCTTTATATATTTATAAAAGTAAAAAATTTGCAGTTTTATTTCATTTAAAACTTGTACAGCATGGATAAACGTTTAGCTCGAGAATTAATAAAATCGAGACAAGCCGTGAAGCAGAAATATCAAAGCTTGAAATTAGCTACTTCTACTGCTCAGTCCGAATTAGAACAAACTTATAGACCAATAACACAACCACTTAAACAGCTAATTTCAAGTATTGGTAAATCCGAACCATTCGATTTAAAAGAAGAAAGAGTTTCAAAGTATGAAGAATTCAAAACACCTACAAAGCTTTATAAAACATCAACTCCGACGAAAAATATTCAGAAAACAGGAAAAACTCCGTTACTCCCTACAGAACTACCAACATTTTTAAATGACAGTAGTATCACTTCTTCCTCTCCTGTAGTACAACCATTGTCATCAACTGTTATAGCAGAAACTTCAGATCCTTCTAGTGACACAACAACAAATTTAAACTTGTCAGACATATTGGAACAAACTAGAAAAACAATTCAAACCTATGTTGGTACACCATCATATAAAGATTACTTAGCAGATTTTCATGAATTACCCAGATCATATATTGATGAGGGTGTGAAAGATACACAACATAAATTTGACCATTATTACGGAATAGTTCATGACCTCGAAACGGATAAGTTTTCTTTTGGTTTAACACAGATACCGGTAGAAATTATTGGAAAGGACATTAAAGTGGGAGGAATAACGTACACAGGCACGCCAGGTTTATACGAATTGCTTTTCAAAAAAGAACCGATAGGTTATAAGAAGGAAGATTTAGATAATTACATGAACATTCTAGCTAAAACAAATGTATATCGTAGGAATTTTGATTCAAATGAACAAGTTCAAGGAAATACATCACACAAATATGTTACAATAATAGGACCATATTTACAAAGAAAGGGGATTACAAAGACAAAAACCTTGCCAAGATTAGTTACAGCATTTAACAAACCACAACCTCCGTTTAGAACAACTAGAGCCAAATCTACAGGAAAGGGATTAATTTTGAAAACAAACAGATCAAATACAGACTATGTATACTGGAATAATGTAAACGAAATTGTTGATAGGCTACGTTTATTAATTTCATCAAGTGATGCGGGAAATAATGCTCATAGTAACGAGATTATCTCTATTATTGAAGAATTAAGAGAAGATAAAGTAATACTATAAATAACAGCTATCAAATATAATCATATTTATTGTTTAATGAAAGCTCAACATGACAGTTGATAAATTTGGACGCCATATTTCAAAACAAAATCAAGAGAGAATAAGTGACATTAATAATTTAAAAAGGAGATTAGGTGAAAATGAAACAAATAATGAAATCTTTGCTAAAAAGCTTAAGGTTTTTGATGAAAATTTTTTAAAGTATGAAAACCAGATTAAAGTATGTTATACCTCAATTGAAAACGTTAATAAACAGTTGCTAACGCTAAATCAAATAAGTAAAGATTTGCAATTTTTAAATGAACATGTTAAAAAGGAAGACAAAAAATTAAGTGATGATATCAACAAAATTAATAAAATAATGGAAACAAATATAAGAGAAGTAATAATTGAAAAACACAAGGAAAAAATTAAACAATTAAGAACTTTTATAAAAAGGTTAGATGATGAAAAAAAAAGAAATCAAAATAGCATTCTTAACAGTAGAACAATTGACCAACTCACTTTGGAAGAAAATCAACAATATATTTCCTTGGAAAATATAATGTCCAGTGTAATTAAGAAATTAGAACAAGAATTAAATAAAACAGAGGAGGAATTAAAAAATAGTGATAGTAGATCAACTACTTTCTTAACTGGAGAGATAAAAAAATCCTTTAATGCGTTAGAAAAGGAGATTACTAAAATTAGTAAAATTTTAAATGAAAAAAGTTATACAATACAAATTGATAAATTGAATGAATGGGAAAAAACATATAAAAGTTATATTTCGAATTATTACAAAACATAGAAAGTGAACTTCCTTAAAATTGAATAAACAAGTTTGTTGTCATGACAACCGTTAAACAGCAAGTCGTTAATGAATTACATAAACCTGCTAGAAAAAACTACAAACGCAGAAGGGTGGTAGTGAAAGGGTTAAATGATCTTTTTCAAGCTGATTTGGTTGAAATGTTACCCTATGCCAAATTTAATAAGGGATTTAAATATATCTTGATTACCATAAATGTATTTTCTAAGTATGTTTGGGCCGAACCGTTAAAATCTAAATCTGGAAAAGACGTAACAGCGGCAATGAAAAAAATATTAATCAGTGCAAAAACTCCACCAAAAAACTTGCAAACGGATAGAGGAAGAGAGTTTTTCAATGTAAATTTTCAAAATTTGATGCAACAATTTCGAATTAACCATTATAGCACGTTTTCCAATTTGAAAGCGAGTATAGTAGAAAGAGTGAACAGGACTTTAAAGAATAATATGTGGAAAATATTTAGCATTCAAGGAAATTACAAATGGTTTAATATATTAGCGGATATTGTAAAAGATTATAACAATACAAAACATTCTTCAATAGGAATGAAGCCAAAACAAGTAAATAAAACAAATGAAAATAGAATCTTGAAATCTGCATTTACTCATGCTAAAACGTTAGATATAAAATCTCCAAAGTTTAAAGTGGGTGATCACGTACGAATAAGCAAGCATCGAGAGGCATTTTCAAAAGGTTACACACCAAATTGGTCAAATGAGATATTCCACATTAAAGAAGTTAAGATGACAAACCCTTGGACATATTTAATTCAAGACGAAGATAATCAGGACATTCTGGGTGGTTTTTATGAGCAAGAATTACTAAAAGTAAAGCATACCGATGTGTATCTTATTGAGAAGATTTTGAGAAGGAAAGGAAACAAAGTTTATGTGAAATGGTTAGGACTTGATAAAAAATATAATACATGGATTGATAAAAAAAATATTGTTTAATTAAATTGAAATTAAATTTTAGTTAAATTTGTTTTATTTCTGTTCCTCACTTTATGCTTTAGCTGATACAAATTACAAAGTCTTAATGTGCTAATTAATTTCAAATAAAATTCACATTTACTAAACTAAAATTTTATTAAGTAAAACATCAAATACAATTTTTATTAAAACGTGTCAAATATATTTTATTTCTATGTTCCTCAGATAATATCGAATCTAGAATAAGTTTACAATCATTTATTCTTTTTTCAAAACGGAGTCTATCTAAGTACCACATCTGAAAGTTACTCCTACGGGCTTGTCTGTAAGCAAAGCTCCACTTCACTAACACATGCACCTTATTGTTCTCTTCCAGAAAAGATATTGTTTTCTTCGTAATATTTTCTTTTTGATCCATTTTCATTGTTTTCTTCGTAATATTTTCGTTTTGTTCCATTTTGCTTCAATTTGTTTTCCATTTGTTCAGGATATAAAGCAAGTAATTCCATCATAGTTGAAACATTTTCACTGTTAGGATTTTCTGTTGGACTTATTATATTATAAACATGCGTACACAAGTCGCCACAATCAGATGAAATATTATTTTGAAATATTTTGAAATATGTATTGAATTCTTGCCTTTTAAGTATAGATAATCTATAATCAATAATTTCCTTTAATCGCCACAAATTGTCCAAAGACTCTTGTCCTAAGTATATGAAGTGTGGGCCTTTTGTAATTTGTAGAACAGGGGTATCATTTATTTTCTGAACCTGCAGATGAATGTTGTTTATATTCACACTGGTTTGATCAACTTGAGGAAAGTAGAAATTGTTTACAATAATTCCTTGATGAACACAAATGTCTTTCCAATTTTCTTCGGTTAGTGCGATTGAAAATCCAGTTTTTCCACCAATTACAATTTTTGGAGAAAAATCATTTAAACTAATGCCAACAAGAACAAATTTTGACAAAGAATTATTTAAAAAATAAATTTTTGAATTAAGAAGCGTTTCCAAAGGTTTATGAACCACGGCGTTGTTCATAATGACTAAACGAGACTGAAACATATTGTGTTATTCTTGTACTTAAATATTCTCATCCCCACTTTCTTTAAAGTTTCGTTTAAAATGGATTAATGAAAAAATAGATTTCCAGTTTGAAATTTATAATAAAGATAAATAATTAAAATGGTAATGTATAAAAATAATGCAAAGTTTAATGTAACACTAATGATGGAAAAGTAATAATTTTTGAATCCGTCATAATAATTGGTACAGTTGGGGGTTAAAATTTGTAACTGATTATTTTTAAACTCTAACCTTTCTATCCAATTTGTATCAAAAATAGATCGATTTGGATAATGATACAAAATTTTAAAAAATTTACTTGCATTTTCATTTCCATTTATTCGTTCCATCCAACTAATTGTACTATTGTTAATTAATCCAATTTTCATAAATTTACAATATTTACTTAGAGTGACGTCTGTTTTATTAGAAAAACATATTTCACACTGTGTTACGCCAGGGGGATGATGAACATAAAAAACATTTTGGAAAATAAAATAAAGAAGAATAAATTGAGATCTACTGATAGTCATTAAAACAAATTAATAATAATATTCCAAATTTATTAACATTAAGCAGATACTTTCACCACGAAAGCAAAAGCAGTTGTAAAAAAATAACAATAAAATACTTAATTTAAATATATGTAAAAGTTCATAAATAAGGATATTAATAATACTATATAAAATGTGTAGCTTGAAGACTTATTTTGAATGGTTACAATTATTCGATTCCTATTTTTCCATAAACAGTTATTTAAATCACAATTCCTAGCAAATTTCTTATGCTCCACAATAGGATCATCATAACTTAACCAATCAAAAATTTCAATACCACAATAAAAACATTTACAAATATCATTGATTGAAGTATAGTAAAAGCCAGCTCCAGCTAACACTTCTGGTCTCAATTTTCCTTTCCATTTTTTAAAAGTGGAAAGTCGTTTTTCATATGTTTTAAAATAACTGTTATCAATTTCTTTGTCAAAAGTTTCTAAGCACATTTTGTGAAAGACTTATGAAGACTAACTTTGGTTTCAAAAACAACAAATTTAAATACCTTATAATATCTACATAAATATATCTAAATCTTCATGTTCTGCATTCCATTGATACAAAGCAATATCTTGGTGTCCCCAAGCTAATGTATTAAAACTATAGGGAATTTTATACCGCTTATCATCTTCGGAACTCAAAGCCAATTTATTAATTAACTCTGTAAAAATTGTATGTTGTCTAGATCGAAAAACATACATTGAACAAAAGGTTTTAGAATGATTTTCAACAACATCTTTATAATGAATAAAATCCAACTGCTTTTTAATTGCACTTTTTTTAACACCTTTTGCTTTTTTTGTTAAACTGTTTTCCGTTTTAATACAATATGCTTTTGCTCCAGTACCAAAGAAAGTAGTAATGGGTTCACCAGCATATTCATCTTTGAATTTTCCTATAACTGACTTTGTAATAGGCATTTCATGAATATTATTAAATTCATAATTAGATGTGTCAAATTTGTGAATATTTTTTATCATGTCAGAATAAATATTTGGAGTTGTGACTTCTAAAATGAACGAATCGGTATCGGTGTATAAAAGTGAAATATTTTCCTGATAAAGAGGTTTTAAAAAATTATAAAAGAAATCATACATGACAGTTTTAGATATATCTAATATTGAGAAGCC
Organism: Kuschelorhynchus macadamiae; assembly: GCA_030620095.1. Lineage (NCBI taxonomy): Eukaryota > Metazoa > Arthropoda > Insecta > Coleoptera > Curculionidae > Kuschelorhynchus > Kuschelorhynchus macadamiae. The sequence continues at coordinate 23,026 of JAUTXW010000519.1, read as the reverse complement.
TACATATATTGGTTTATTGTAAGTAACTTGAATCTTTTGCATTTGAATAGCTACCAAGTTTTCAGAAAATATTGTTAAGTCCTTGAAATATGGTTTTGCAATTAAATTCTCAGCACCATCTTTTCTTCTATTTTTTTCCCACTCTGTAACAAGTCTTACGTCAATTCTCCTATCAACATTTTCCATAGTCTTGCCATAAATACTATTATTTGCCAACTTGTAAGTATTACGATCAAATTCATTCTTTGAATCATTTCTTAATCTTGAATTCAAGTCTATATATTTTTTCAACCAATCAGATTGAGAAAACTGTAAAACTCTATGAACTTTAGTTAACTTGAGTCCATGTTCCAAACATTGTTTTAATAATTGATAGTGAATAACATATTTTGATTTATCATTTAAATTGGGTATTAATTTTATGCATTTAGAATTTGGCGGTTTAAAGTTTTCTGGACAAAACGGAAAATCGTTATGATAGGAATGTAGACTTGTAGGATATTCTAAATCAACTTCTAAAACATATCCCTTATTAGATTTTTTAGAAATATTCATAATATTTAAATCATTGATTTCTTTATCTGTTAACCAAACAAAATCTCCCGTTGGAATGTGCTGTGACATTGCATAACCATACAAATTTGTTGCATCATAATAAATTATGTATTTAGTTGGCTTTAAAGGATCAAAATTTAAAAGAAATGGATTATTAGCTTCAGATTTTCTACAAATGCAAGAGCTCACACCACCGCGAACGCTTTTTTTGAAAAGTGTATCATATCTGGATCAGTTAACAATTCTAACTCTATTCCAGTATAACGCAAACACGCCTCCCAAGATAAACCTGGAAAAGTGTAAAAATGAGCTGGATCGAGCTTATATGTGGATAAACAAGTGCTTCTAAAATTTTCAAAAATATCTGCCAAAAGTAAAGTATCAGAGAGTAAGTAAACGTCGGAGTATTGACCAAGAGATTCACATTTAAACAATTGCCAAACCTTTACAGCTCTTTGGTATTCTGCATCACTGATGTGCTCATCCGTTAAAGTATTATAAAATTGGTCTTTTTGAGGTAAAGTTGTTTCTTCTAATTTTAAATAATCATCAATATAATTGTAAGGAAATACACCTTTTTGCCGAATAAGTTTAAATCTTTCTTCATCATTGAAAATTTTTTTTATTTCCTTACATTGTTCATCTTTTAAGCTTTCAGAGAGTTTTGATAAAGAATGGGATAGAAATTGAAAAGAATCAATAAACCTTAATGATATATTTTTTTTCTTAGCCTTTTGTGTCTTTTTATCAAAATAGTTATCCACATGAATAAGCTTTTCAAATGAAATATATTTTTCCTTGTTTTGTGCGATAACTGTTAGTTGTTCTTTGTTTAAGCATAATTTTTTAAGAAATAGATGAGAATCATAATTACGCAAATTATGCAATATAACTGGAATAAAGTTAGGTATTCTGTAATTTATGTTGCAGAGTGAATGAGCTGGACCTCTATAAAGACCGGTTATATGACAATGATCTGCAACCCTGTCATTTAAAAGAGGTTTATTACAAATATGACAAACTGTTTCATAGTTATGATAAATTTTGTCCAGTTCGTTCAAAGGAATCATCTTTTTAGGAGTCTTTAAATATTTATTGTATATGTTATACACATCTCTTTCTAAAGAATTTATAAATAATGTATCACAATTTTGACCTCTATATTTTTCAAATTTAGAATAATTATCGTCGAATGAACATTTAATGTAATAGGCAAATGAATGTGGAATATGTTCATATTGTTTTAAGGTGTATGAAGTATTAGGATTTTTATCAACATTGTCATTATTTAAAGGCTTTAAAATGCATTCAAAATCTGCATACACCACGAAAGGAACTTTCATTTGTTTATGATAATTTACAAATTTCAAAATATTATCATATGAATAGTTTCCAAACTTATCTTTTATTAATTCTTTAGAAGGTAGGTTAATTCGTAAATGATCACAATCATAGCTATTGTGTTGTAATAAATTTTCTTCTGTAGGGAAATATTGTAAACAACCATCGCAAATATATTTTTTTCCGTGATGTTTAGAAATTTGTGCAGAAACTAGTTTTGATAAATCTTTAATATAGCAATAATGAAAAGTTTTTTCATCATCATCACTTATTAACAATAAATTGACATGTTGATTTTTTTTATTCGATGAATAATAAAGTGGACCAATTACTTCATACCCCTTTTTAGGATTTATAATTTCTAATCCATATACATTAATAGAAATGTTATTTTTTTCTTCAAAAATCTTAATGTTCTTTAGCAACATTGGAAATTCTATACCTGACATATCCAAAACAGAAGAGTAGTGTGGGTAGGATGAAGTTTCAAAATCTAATCCGCTTGGTTGGTGAAGAGCAGACACAACTGCCCAGGCGAAGCAAAAGTTGTCATCATTCCTAATGTTGATCACAGCTTGACGTCTCTTGATCTCTTGAGGAAGTTCGATAAAAGATGAGGCTCTCAGCGGATTGTGCTTGTTAACATTAATTTCCAAATGAAGTAAATTCATCAAAGCCCATCCTGCAACGTAAAAATTAAAAAATTACTTTTTTTGTTGCTGTTGTAAAATCGAAAATAAATTCTTTACCTGAATCTCTTTCTGCAAATTCGTCAGCTTTCTGGTCAATAATGGTGCAGATTTGCTCTAACAGTTCTTTTTTCTGATATCCCTGGCAAATGACTTGGAACGGCGCATTAAAAGATTTGACATCATAGCTGTCGCTGCTGGGGTTAAAATAGAAACCGAACAGTTCCATATTTAGCTTGATACATTTATGTTTCTGCAGTTCTTGATCTATTAGATGTGCAATTTTGTATTCCAAATGTTGAAAATACTCTTTCACATTTATGAAGTTTTGGTGTGAGGAAATCCTATAAGATATTATTCGTTCCCTGAATGCTGACTTGATAATTTCAACACCTTCCTCCAAGCCTATTTTGGAATTGTTCTTGTGCACACTAGATCGAAGATGTCCACCCCATAGACTTTGGTTTATATTTTTCTTGCATTCTTTACAATATTTTACAATATTTGTAGAATCTATAAATTAAGAAAAAAATATTTTACAAAATATAACATGAAAAATAAAATGTTCTTACCTTTAACAAGCTTTGGTTTTTTCAACCAACTGTTGAGTTTTGTGGAATTTCCGTTAACATGTTTTTTATTATGTCGCAATAAATTATCCTTTCTAGTGAAGACTTTATTACATGTTACACACTTATGCATTTCTGAAGTTTTCTGGATAATAATAATAATAAAATTAATATTGTGCATTTCTATTTAGTTATAGTCAAATTTTGAAAAAAGCAATTGCATTTTTGAAGTTCTTTGTATAATAATAAAATTAATATTGTGCATTTTTATTTAGTTATAGTCAAATTTTGAAAAAAGCAATAGAAATTAATTGACTTTATGAATCCATTTCTTCAAATGAGTCAACTAATTTGTCAAAGGCCTGTTTAACATAATTCACCGTACTTTCGTCTCCTTTTTAATTGTGATCAAATTAGTTAAATTTTGAATAGCGAAACCCAGACACTTAAGGTTTGCTATTTGTTTTTTATTTTTTTTATTAATTTTAAAATTTTTTTTAATGATAAATGATGGTTTCGAAATTGAATTTTGTTCAACTGGTGAATTATTAGGAGAAATATCCGAAGTTAAATTTGCTTCAATTAGTTTTTCTTGCGAATCAGAATTTACAATATCATATGGAGTATTAATAGGACAAATAGCCAAACTTAAATTTTGATCAATTTGTTCTTCTTCCGAATCAGAATTTTCACTAAACAAAAAGGGAGAGCAAATTGGTCTCGGAGAATTAATTGGCGATTTTAATGTTAAATAATTTGGATTAGATTTTTGAAAACAAACAATATCCTCATCGCTAGAATTTTGAGTTTCGTCAATGTCATTCAGTTCTTCAAGAGTTTGTTTAGTTTTTGTTGTAATTAAGTCCGATTTGTTGTCAATAATGTCATTAAGATCGTCAAGAGTTTCTTGTTGACTAGCTGTAAATAAATATTTTTCGTTGTTCTGTTTGTTGGCATTATTTTGAACTTGGCTATTGTAAATAATTTCATTCAAGTCCTGAATATTTTGTTGTTGACTAGTTGTAAATACGTCTGTTTCATTGTTTTGTGGGTTTGCAAAATTTTGCATTTGAGTATATGTGTATAAGTCAAAGTCATTGTCAATAATTTTGCTACTCGATGCCAAAAAATTGTCCATTATGAAAAAAATCGTAATAACAAATAAAATGCCACAAATGTACATAAAAATGTCACCAATATATATAAGAATTAAATCTTGCCAAATAAAAATGTTAGAAATAAAAATAAAAATTGAAAAATTACCAAATAAACACAATGTAAACACCAGAAAACTCGCGAGCTCTGCACAGTGTGAATGCAGAAATCAATTGCATTCGTCTCTTCGCTGAGGCGATTTTATATGCAAAAGTTAATCACATGTGTCCTACTTAAAGTTGAACGACAATCTCTAAAAACCACTTTCCCAAGCCGATCAACAACCTTACCCTTACTTTAGTAAGCAAGTTTAGGGCTAGTGAATTATTTAATAATTTCGAAGAAAAAGATGTATGTGTTATACAAAGCTACACTAAAATTGAAAGTCGAACACTAGGAACATTTGCTATTTGCCTTCCGTGTAGTGCAATTCACATGAGATATTTACGGAGAGGGGAATCCGATCACGTGAGCTGCCACTACAAAAGAGCTTATGTTGTTAGTGCTTCTGATTTACATTGTGCTATTTGTAGGATACATCTTTTTCTACTAATTCCTGAACATGCTTGCTTTTACTGCAATAAAAATGAAAAAAAGAAATATACGATTATGTTGTTAAATATTAATATTAAACATAGTTTGTAAATGTGATGGGTAGATTAGTTTAACAATATTAATTTTAAATATAGGTTAGGTTAGGTTAGGTTAGGTTTAATATTAAACATAGTTTGTAAATGTGATGGGTCGATTAGTTTAACAATATTAATTTTAAATATAGGTTATAAACGTAATGGATAGATAATGTCAAAAATATTAATTTTAAACATAAATTGTAAAGATAATAAGTAGAATACGTCAAGAATATTAATTTAAAAATGTCAAATGTTACTATAAGCGGTTATATATTTTCAGTGCTATATGCAAAATACTTCTTTTTATTCTAACATCTGACACTGTATTTGTAAATGAAATAGTTAATCATATGTAAAAAAAGTGTCGATTATGTCTACTGCCACTAGAAGCACTCATATATTAGCATAACATTTTGTTAACGCTTGTTTCTGTATTCAATTGAGTTTTCTCTTACTTGATGCAAATTATATTAATATTATTAGTATAATTAAAAAGTAGTAGATTAGGCTATGCCGGTCCGACAATCAAAACCGTCATTTTTACATGTAAATTCCCATAAGAAAATTTAAGATTCGATTTGCAAAAGTGGTGCCATTTTAGGGCGTGGCACTTTTTGTGTCAACCCATAACAATTGTTTTGTTATGTAATGTGAAAATTAGTATGTATTAAAAAACTTGTTAGATCATTGTTGTCGTTTCAATATAGGAAAAGGAAAAAATGTGTGTCAATTATTATATATATATTTACATTTACTTTTTTTACAAAATTATTTGTTACCAGAGTTTTCACAAACACAAATTATAAAAAAAATATTATCCTCTTTTTAAAATTACAACAAAATGATGTCTAATTACATCTTTGAAGATTTGTACCAAATAGTAATATCTAGTGCGACATACAGGACAATTGTTTACCATTATAGAACAACAATTTTCATCATTCCATCTTAAAATACATTTTAAACAAAAATGTGGGAACATGTATTTGGTCTACATGAATCATAATATTCGATTATTTCAAAACAAATAGCACAAAACACTTTTTTCTCTTCACTCTCAGTTTTGTTCAAATTTTTTAAAACAATCCCATTATTTTCTTCTCGAACTAATGGTATATTTTCTTCTTGAACTCCTGGTATAATTTCTTCGAGGCTCTGAAGCGGAATGGATCGATTTCTTTCTCCAACTGATTCACTCATTTTATTTTAATATTATTATTAATAGATTTATTCAACAGATTTTTTTCTTTTAACAGTCACTCGTACCTTAACATACTAAAATGATCTTGATGCACCTATTTATAAGACTTAAGAATGCAAAATCAAATGTGGGAGAACAAAGAGAAAAAATTAAAAATATGATGCGAATGAGAATAAAAGGGGAGGAAGTTAAGAATGAGGGACATGAGAGAGAGGAAGAGGAGGAGGAGGAGGCGCTCCCATATTATAACTACTGTAACTGCTACTCTCTAGATCTTCAGAATTCTTTACCATAAATAGCACCCTAAGTCTCAGAGGACATTCCAGAATGTTAGTTATAGAGAAGTGTGCTACTAGAAAAACTTTTAAACAATAGAGTGGTGTAGCAATCTTAAGTGTCCAGAAAAAACAGTGTGATATCTCAGACTGAACCAGTGATAATTCTAAAAAAATAGAACATATTTGAAACCATGCCGCTAACTGGTGTTATCATAGTAACTATTGTTATCATAGTAATAATTATATAGTAAGTAACACACTGCTAAGAACAGTACAAAAAAAGTTAGGTCACTGGGATAAACAAAGAAATACAAACTGTGATAATTCTAAAAAATGAAAACGTATTTGCAGCCAAATACTGAAGCGCAGCAGCAGTTTCATCGACTCTGCCGCTTACTGCTGTTAAAATAGTAATAATTTAATAACAGTAATAATAATAATATAATAAGTAATCAACGTATAAAAAAGTTAGGCCATTTTATTTTATTTATAATTAAACTTTACTAGAGTTTCCACTTATAATGTTTATTGCTTAAAAAGTCAGTGGATATCACTCTAAAAATTAGATATCCCTAATAAGACTTATCTACTTTAAATTAAATAAATACTTGCAATTCGTAGGTAAGAAAATTAAATACAGTAGACTTCTTCTCAATCGAAACACCATGATAATAATAGGAGTTATACTCGATAGTGCGATAATAACAACAAACATCAAGAAATCAAAATAAAAACTGAACATGCTGAGTGGATGGATTGTATGGTAATGCCAAATTAAGTGACGATATTCCTCTTCTTTAAGTCGGCCTACAGATGGTGCAACAAATTTTGTATAAGGATGTTTGCAACTGATCATCATGAACCTAAAAGAAAAATGAAAATATTATGCCAAATGTTAACACGTAAAAAATGTGGTAGGATTAACAGTACCTATAGCTAAGAACTAACCAATTGTAATGTTTCCCATATTACATAGGTTATACAAGACATTTTAATTGCAATGCTGTAATTAGCCAAAAATATGTTTACAAAGTTGTTTAAACGTGGTTTATTATTCAGACTTTAGATAACAAAATGCCTTGTTAAAAGCCACAAATAAATATTGCAACTGTGACAAAGCTTAGTCTATATATCTAAGTCTGTAATTCATTTTGCTTACCAAATTTGTACCGTATTTACTCTGCAAACAGAGCCTACTGCGTGGAGTAACATATGTTAGAATCAGAAGTTAAAGAAAGAAGACTTTTACATAAACCTTAGTACTTATTTTGAGTGCAACAGGTCGCCTTGGTACGGCATATGTTTAAATCGAAGACAAGGAGTCACTGGGTAAGATTTCAGAATTCTTATTAAAATTCACAAACGTGTTATCTTTGTCAATAACGAAACTCTGGTTACTAGAGGTATTAAAGGCACCTTACAACAAACAAACTGATAGAGTGAGATGTTCTAACTGATTATAGATCGATAGTCTAGGTTCTAAGATAGTTCTGATAATAAAACAAGGTATACTGGTAAATTCGGTAGTTTTATGATGCTTTATGCCTGTTTCTTGTGTAATAACTGTTTTAGAGACGATCAAAAGAATACATACATTTATTTAAAATTATTTTATGAGTTTAAATTGGTTTGAGAGTATTTTAGCAATACTAGCAAGCCACTGATAAAAATCCAGATATAATTTACTTATTTATTTTGAATAACGTGCATCGACTACGTATGGCCATTTGCATAGCTACAGTTAAATTTTAAAAAAATGATGGTTTAACCAAGCATGAACTTAAATACGTGAGTGTCTTTTATTGATTACACTACTATGAGGAATATCTGAGGGATTTGTTGAGGCACAAAATGTAACCAAGGTTGCATGTTAGGCCAATACTAATTTTGTTTCGTCGACCTTCTGCTTAATACGAACCCTCTATAAGGTGGTGATATATTGGTAGAGTATTATTAAAATGCTCACAGAGCGACGAGACTCCAGCTTTCATTCAGTAACCATTTTACTCCATTTAGTGGAGTCTTAGAATAATTTCGCCGATACGTTTGGGGAGAATAACACTTGTTTACAGTCATTTTGCGACTGTGGTGTAAAAGGTAATTTTATGTTAATTTTAGGTCGCTAAATGCGAAAATGATTTTTTTCAAAAATTTAGGATTTTTTAGTTATGATTTTTTTTCAGCAAAAATTAATAAGTATTTTAATCACATTATTTTAAAAAGTAATGTTTATCGGAATTAAAAAATAAAATAAAATTTAGGCTCCGGTATAAAACTTGCACGTTGCTTAGTCGTATAAGGGAGGCGTCGCCTTAGCCTTACCTTCTCTGAGATGTTGGATGTTAGTTGTAATTGCGGGATGAGTCAATACGTTCATGTATGCTTTACATATTTAACTTGTAAAAGTGAACTGTACTGTTGTAACAAACCGGGTCGCGACGTTGCCAAATTTACGTTTTTTCCTAAGTTCGGAAATGTATGCACAATCTGGAAAACACCCCATGGAGTTGTGTGGGGATGGCCCTCCATTTATAAAGTCTCGGCCCCCCTAGGGCTTAATATAAACGGTCAGCTACTTATCGAAGGCCTCTGTATACAGGACTTATGTCGTCTCTTCTAGTACTCTCGATACCCGATGTTTTTACCAGAGGTACGAAACAACTATAAAAGCAGACGGCTCATTAGTATTGGTTTAGCACGAGAAGTGGTCAGTATTAGGTAGACAAGGAAAGTGTGAAGAACAAGCCAATAGTAAGAGCTTTGTATTACTATTTTCTTTGTGTTGAATAAGGTTAGTTGACGCCTATAAACGTAGTATCACATCTGTGAACAGTCGTACGCGACAGTACAAAAATGTCTAAAGTACAGAAACGTGGCCGTGTTAGCGCCTCATAAATCGCAGAAAAGGACAATTAACAAAATGACAAAATAGCTTATAAGTATTTTGGCTGTGTTGTTGTCTATCTAGATGGGGCCTGTGCAGCAAACGTTCTTCTATGCTCTTTATAGTTCCAATGATTTGGCAAGAGCCAACAAATCTTTTAAACGACTGTTACTTTTGCTTGACAAATGGATCTGGTTTTTAAAGAAAGAGCAAACATAATATTAAGCATCCGAATATTCCTTTAGCAATTAGACCGGTTCTTCAGGAAGAAGGTTTCCCAGTTCCAGCACCTCCGGCAAATTGGGAGGAAGGTTTAGAAATGTATGTAACCAAAATTACAATATTTAAGAACCGAGCTATCCTCGTTTTTTACTGTGAAGAATAAAATGTGTGTTTTTGTTAATCCAAATAGTGTTATGGAAAAATTAAGCTTTGCACATAACCCGAACGAATGGCGCTTATTTACAGATTCTTAAATAATTTTAAAAGCAGTAGGGCTCCATAATGACAACAAAAGACCTATTTCTCTTGCGCATGCAGTTGATATGAAGGAAACATACGAAAGTATGTCACTTATTCTAAATGGAATAAGTCTGATACGTATAAGTGGCAGATGTGGTGACCTAAAAGTCATAGGACTGTTGACAGAGCCAGAACAAAGTAAAAGAGTGGCTTCAGAGAGATCAATTTATTCCAGGCCAAGCTAAGGTAAAGAATATACCTCTTGTTGATACTAAAAATCTTCTACTAGCTCCATTACACGTTAAACTATGATTGATGAAACATTTCGTAAAAGCATTAGGTGAAAAAGAAATCCCTTTAAAGACCTTAAACAAATTTTTCCTATTTAAGTGATGCTAAGCTTAAGGAAGGAATGTTTGTTGAGCCACACATTAAATAATATTAAGGGATGAAAAGCTTGATCAAAAATTTAGTGATGTTGAATTAACTGCGTGGAGGTCTTTTAAAAGAATTGCTTTTGAAGTTTTTAGGAAACAAAAAAGCAGAAAACTACGAAAAATTTGTAGAACTTTTTAGATTTAGAACCCTTTTAGATAGCAGGCGCCTATTGCTCGAACTAATAAACGATCACATCTCTTGCACCAAACTATAATAAGTCAATAGAAGCTAAAAGTGTAATGTGACCGATCATCGGTTCGAGTATCGGGAATTAGCTGACAAAATCCCGTTACTCATCACCATAAGCTCTGTCAGTTAGATAAAAAAAATATAGACGTTTATATTACGAAATAATGGATATTAACTAAGCAGGCTTAAAAGAAATCATGATGGAATTCTTATAAAACATGGAAAACTTTACTGTAAGAAAGTATAAAAATATAGATTAACTTCGTTCGCTGCCAACTCGGTCTATAAGACTTAAAACATAGTTGTATTATGTGCCACACTATAAGACTGAAATACAATTTCGTTACCCTCGGCAAAGCGGTCTTTAAGGCCGAGCTGAATATTCGACCCTGCCATGCCGCGTGTATTGTTTTACATTGGTTTAACGGAAGAGTTGGCGCTTGGAGATAGTTGGAGAGTTGAAACATATATTTTCTTGCTTATTCATTATTGAAAATGGTAGTTTAAAGAAACAAGAATATTTTACTTAAATATGAATTTAGTTTTACTTAAATCCTACATCTTATTACAGCTTTACTTATATCTAAGAAGGTTCGTATCTATGCAGAAAAACGGTTCTCCATCGCAACCTTTACAATAAAAACGTACTCTTGTCAGTTTTTGTGCTTCTTTCCATCCTTTTTAAGTTTTTAATTTCTCATAGCACGTATTATAGGGTTTTCGTTTTTTATACTCGCTTTGGCTCACTTCGTTCTTGTAGCGTTTTTTTTCTGGAGTTATTTCTGCTTCTGGATCTGATTCGACCAAAGGATCTTGCGCTTTACATTACTTATACGTCCCAGCTTTTCGAAACTCAAGTAAGGAAATAGAGGCATCCACACATTCCTTATACATAATCCATGCGTTGGCTATCGCTGTATTTAGAATAATTTTCACGGCCAACTTACGGAACCACTTGAAGGTTCTACGCAAAGGTGTCTGATAACCTGTCATCTGATTAGAGAGATCGACCAACGACTTTCTTGCGTTATATTCTACAATAGCCTCTGGCTTCGTTATAATTTTTTTCTGTGGTTTGTGGCGTCCATTGTTATATTTGTGTGTTTTGTAGAAGGCACTAAAACGTTGCATTGATCTTTCTATGAAATTACTGTGATACCATCCTCGTTTCCCAGAGCCGCTATTTAATTTTTTTGTTGATAAGTTCTTTTGGAAGGCCTCGTCTGTTTTTTCGCAATGTCAATTAGTTTTGTCTATCCATCAATCTTTTTGATAAATCTACGCTTGTGTGCCAGTTATCTGTTACAAGAGTGCGACCCGCATTTAATATAGGCTCAAAAGGATTCATAATAACAGCTGTAGGTGTGGTGCGACCTTGATCTAAATTCTTCCCAGCATACGTTTTTAAGTTGTAAGTATGACCCCACTTGCTGCACAATTTAAATACCTTTATTCCATACTTATGCCGCTTGTTATTTATATATTGTCGCATTGTTAATCTACCCCTAAATGAAATAAGCGACTCATCAATGCAAGTCTCAGAAGGTTCAAATGATGTCTTAAAATTATTAACTACTTTGTCAGCTCACCTAGATGGGGTTCCGTACCAGTCTTTTTGGTAAACGGTAATAAAACTGGTTGTCTACCAAGTAGAATATACCATGTCATATCATCGAAGTCTAGCAAATTGCAATTTTCGTCAGTCAAAAAGTCATCCGTGTTTTGCGCAGGCATGCAGAACACACTGGCACTCGTTTCTGGCAAAGGCAATACAGAATTTGTGTTAGAATTGTCATCGTCATAAGTATCAGAATTAGCATCAGCATCATCATCGTTATTAGGTTCGTAATTAGCATCTATGACACTATCGTCTACAAACAAAAACCAAAGTTTAGGAGCCTATAAGAACTATGGAATAAGAAATATATTCCTTACCATCATCCTCTGGATATTCGGTTACTTTCCTCGTCTAATTCTTTCTCCGTCAAAGCACATTTTTTGGATATTCTGATAATGTAAAAACACAAGTCCAATTACAACAAATAACACTATTCGGTCTGCAAACGTTTACCAATAAAACTAAAACTAATTAAAACGACGCAGGTGGGCGTCGTCGGCTATCGTCTTCAATTTTTCTGCTCCAAATAGCAGCGGACAGAGGAATGGACCGAGCTAGTGCATGCTAAAATTAAAGTTACTTTAACGCCGCTTTAATCTATAAGGTCGAGTGACATTTATGAAAACTTTGACATCAAAATAATACTTGTGAAGAAAATAACTGCAGGAGGAATAATAATAACTAAAAAACTTTCGCTATACAAAACGGCCCCCGGGAAACATTTTTTTTTCTCAGCTTCTATTTTCTTGGCTTGGAACTTGTAGTATAAGAATTTTACGAAGATGACTTTGGTTGCACATATTTAAAATCATATTGCGATATGTTTATAGATTTAGCAAAAAAAAATTAAGGTAAAAATGTATTCATTTTAACATGTCGTTAAGTATTTAAATATAAAACTAATCAGAAGAACTCGCTCCTTAATTTGCTAAATTTTTCAATATATTGTTGGTGGTTCCCAATTCTACGTGTACAGCAGAGATCCTCTTCAGCACTAAAACCACTGGAGAGAACTTTCACTTATGCATAAGTGTCTGAATATTTATCGGGAAGAAATTAATGATTCAGATTTAAATATCACTGCTGATAAATTTTTAAAAACAAAATACTCAGAAACTTAAAGAAGAAATATATTCTATATATAGAATAAAACGACTGTTGTTTGTTTTCATAAATATTCAGCTTACCTGTATATACTTAGCTCGACACATGGTTATTAGAACTTAATTAGTATTTCACTGCAATTAAAAGGTTGGAAAATTGGGAGCAAATTACGGTTGGGCATATTTTCTTTCACCATATCTTTAAATTTAATTGTCTGAGATAAAATGTGTATTGAGGAGAGTTGGATCAGTAGAATTCAAGAAGTATTATTTGTTGTTTTCTATGTGTAGAAAACTAAGTATATTACATTGAAACTTTTTGAATATCCTACGGTTAATAAATATAAAACGGTAAACCCAAGTAAATAGTCATTAATTTTCTTAATACGGGATCAAAGTTGAGATTCACAAATTAGATTATAAACTGTAGGGACTCAAAAACGAATATATATGTGTAGATGCTGATATTTTATTAAAAAGCATCTGAACTAGGGATGCTACACAAATTCCAAAAACAAATATTTTTGTTTATTGCCTTTTAAATTAAAAGCATACAATTTCTTGGCCTTTAAATTATTAATCCAAGAATTTTCATATACAAAGAAATATTTTTTGTCACAGAACTAGCAGCGTTTGGTTCTCAATTATTGTCAACAGACAAAGGTCCTTTATCACCGGTCGGATGAGGGTGCCGTTTTAAGTTTGTACAGTGGCACCGCATGCCAATCACCAACAATATGGCATAGCGTTATCTGTTTGTCAAGTTTGTCCACTTCGGGGTAGTCAATGGATCGAGCCACTTGGTACATTGTTGTAAATAATTCTAAGTGATTTGCTTTAGAAGCCATTCAGACAAATAAGCAAATGTATGCCTTATGTATGATGTTTTAGACGCCCAGCGGCGATTAAAAATAATTAAATAAGGCCCGGCATAATCAACGCCTGTATTTAAGTATTTGGTTGAAAGACCTTGGGATTGTTTCTCCAACGTGTGATTTATTTAAAAATAACAGAATTAACAGGGCGATAAAATCCAAAATTTTTGACGCGAGGTAAAACTGTAGGTACTGTGCGAAACGCAGAGTGTAAATATTTTATATATAAAAATTATTAAGAAACGTGGTCATAGAACATTGCCTGGACAAAATATGTTATTTGGCCTTATAATTTACGGTTGAAAACTTAAGACGATCGTCGATGCGTAAAATATCTCCCGTATCAAAAAACATTAAATTCGCGAAGATATTTATGAAAAACTCACTAATAATAACGGTTTTAAAAGATATTTGCTGCAACATTTTTATTAAAAACAAGAAAGCCTCATGAAGTTCCACAGTAGATAGCGAACCCAGGTTTATTTTCTGGGTTTCTTATAAAGCTTAAAATATATGCATTGAAGTTTAGTACACAATAAAATTGTACTATAAGTTAATCCAATATAACAAAATTTTGGAATCGGTTAAGCGTCAATTTGACTAATAGAAATATAATTGCGATAATTATTTAAATCAAGATATATCAACTTTTCCAGAGGCACATAATTCGAGACGTGGAATTTTTATTTAGTAAAATAATAACAGGGGCGTAACCTCTCTCGGAGGAACCATAAAAATCGGTGAAGGTTGTATAAATAATCAAGGTTTTCAAAAATGTTTCCTCGGGACATGTAACTTGCTTAAAATTGGCAACTCATTTTTATACTGCGTGCAGGTACGAATATCAAACGGAGGTTCTTCGTTCCATTGTCACCCACATAACCACAACTTTTATATATGTATATGAACTAATATACTAAGCGAATCAAAAAGTTGTGCTAACTGTGACAAGAGGTTGCGTTTTGTACAAGTGCGGTCAATAGAGTTGACTAAAAATATCTCAGCGGAAATTCACTATAACCCTAAACCCTGAACGGTTACATTTTCCGATCTGAAATCAAATTAGCAGAAATTGTTTGATAAATGATCGGGGTTAAGGGGGAACTGCACGCAGTATTATGGATCATTTGCAAGCCTCCGCCACTGCAATATTATGTTAAAATTATAAGAGATATGTATTAGCTTCAATGTGATTTTAATAGGGAAATATATATAGTTCGGCGCTAAAGGCGAATTTTTATGAAAAAATCAAATCTAGAATTATAAAATAGAAGTAGATTTGTCCATTTTCGACCATTTTTTGACCACTTTTTGACGCAAATGCCGTCGCATATAATTTTTTTTTCCACAAAATGGCTCTTTACCGCCTTGCATTGATCCTTTGTCTACGTAACTGCAAAATTTGAAATGGTAAATCGTACTCATGTCTTTGTATTTCTGCAGCGCGTGAACCCTTTTGAACCCATTTTTAAACGAAATGTAATTTAAATTGCCTACACATTACACATTTTTTTTATTATTATCAAAGATATTTTATATCGATTCTAGTATTTATTTGGGGGGTAATTTTTATTTAGTTTCAGGAGTTAAATTTATGGCTTATTTAAACATTTTTATTCTCTTTTTCTTTTGTTCTAAGGTTTTAATTTAGATTTAAAATTTTTTTTTGTTATTAATTTTAAGTATTATTTTTGTACAGTAATTTACATCCTTTATTTTTGTTAACAGATGTTTAAGTTGTTTTTAAAAAACCTATTTATTTATTTAAATAGACCACCTGTTAGTTAAATATTTATATTCAAGAAGAAGATACCAACGTTGTTGCAGGTTGCTGTTGTTCGAGATATGTGGCCGCTGAATTGGTGAGATAAGATATTTAAATAATTTATACTAACAATTATATTCGATAACATTGTACATTGTAATCAACGAAGAATCCTACATTATTTCATTATATCTTAATTAATTTCAGTATTGTGGCAGGGTGTCCACTACATGGTATACAAGAATAACGCTCGATTACCATTTATAAATTATTATAATTTACAAAATGATATAGAAGGTCTGTACATAAAAAGGTATCGCGTATTCTTAAGGTGAAAATAGGACGATATAGGATACATGTGAACGAAATCGAAAATATTTTTTTCTGCTACTACTAAAGATAGCAATACAAATTTTTTTTGGTATATGTTACTAAATATAATATTAGATTTTTTTTTTAATTTTGGCGATAGAGAACACTTATGTAACATATAACACCTAAGAAATATGTTAAAAAGCTCTTTTTTATTCAAAAAACAATTTTTAATTCTGACGCTATATGGACAAAGGTAAGTTATTGTAAAAGGTCATGTTTTGGCCTCAGGAATATATGGTAGCACATATATTTTCTAAAGCATTTTGTAAATTATCCTTTGAATTCCAGGCAATCAATACTGTGGACCAAATAAGAAAAATGGGTAGGAAATATTATAGGCAGCGATGAAGACCAAGAAAGACAAGATAGTTTGAAATAAAACTATTTACCTAAACATTAAGTAACTTGTTTTCAGATAAAAAATGCGAATTTTCTGTATAAGACGGAAAAGTATTTGAACAGTTACGTCACCTCTACTATCCAAAAATTATGTTAAAAAAGCCATTTTACAGTACAAATTTAACAAACAGGAGGAGGTAAACCCTTCAAAGGACAAGTTTTTTAGCACACTTTTTAGAACTAAGCAAAATTGTGAAACCTAATTCACTCTGGTCCAGATTCGCGATTATTAAATCTTTAATAAAAATCAGGCAGAGCATCAATATAGGTCAATATTACAAGCTAGTTATATTTTTGAAAAAATAAAGTATGGGATTCCGAACAAAAATATATTAAAGACATCTCAAAATTTTTTATACTGGCGGCAGGTGAAATTTAACTTTTTTCTAAAGCTTGCAACAATATTTTGATTAGCAAGTGCCTTTCCTAGACAGAACTGTCACAAATAACGCTCAATAACAGTGAAGATTTCGTTACCGTAAAAATACTTGATACGAAAAAATCATTCTCCAAGGTCATTTGCCATCTAGCAGTAAATAAAGTCACGTTCTTCAAGCTATACAAAAAGTATGCAGAGATGCGACGACCAACCATTCCACATCGCTGTTTTTTTGTCCTATATATAAACCGAAAAATTGCTCTCCGAAATTGCGTCTATTTACACTCTTCGGACCACGAATGTTACACATGGCAAAGCTTTTGGCGCTCCTCTGTCACCTTTTTAGCTGATGCTGGTGAAGAAATCCACGACTGTTAACACACTTGCACTTTGCAACAGGATTCCATCAATCAACAATAAAGAACTAAAACTAATGTAATGCACAAATTTAATTAAATCATTAATAACCTAATCAGTAATCGCCATCAACGCAAAAACCTGTAAACCTAATAAATCTAATTATCAAAATGCGGTGATCGGTTTAGACCCTGTGCTATCAGTTGTATTATTTTTAAATGATAGCTATACCCGTTTTTATTAAAATTCTAAAAATGTTATGATATTAGCAAATGAAAATTAACCATTTGGGATTTTAAGAAGCTATAATATCTAAATGGTTCAACTAAGGAGCAAACAAATTTCACATTCTTATCTTAGTTGTTTTATGGTTTTTCTTAAGGATATTTCAAAATATATTTTTTATAGGATTCCTTTTATATTTTCAACACATTTTAGAAGCAAGCCCTTATAATCCGATAACTGGAATTTGAAATACCCCGAAGATGTTTTTATATAAATAGTAACTTCAGACCTTCTAATACATCTTCTTAAATCTACACAAATGCCACTCTCAATATATTTTGCCAAAATATCCTTTGGTTCTTCTGGAAGTCGGCACTGATGATATATTGTATCCTGTCTATATAAATTTACATTTAAACCTAGAAATAATTGATTTTATGTGGTTACTTCTATATGTGTCATATATTTAATTACATTTTTAATCATCATCACTATTAGCCATACGAAATATTACATTATATAAGTATTCTATTACCTATAATATATGCGTGTCCATAATAGATATCTCTTGGTCCAGAATATGTTTCTACCTGGCGTGATTGTTGCCCTAAAGGCGTAGTGGAATAACTTCTTCGATTAGCCATATTTCGTTAAGCAATTTTATCTGCAAAAAAAAATTTCCTTGATTATTTATAAGAAATATACTAAGCGTTTCGAAATAAGATGCCTTTCCTTTTTTGCATGTAATACTCCGTTAGGGCTTTGAGAAAACGTTTTATGGGTGAATTTGGTATTAATAAAATTCCCATGAATAGCAAACTATTAATTTTTCCAGGCCGAGCATCAATTTCTTAATTTAAATTAGGCACTATGTACATCATTATAACTACTTTACTTTAATTTTTTTAGCAGATTTGACATGGTTTGATTAACAATCAACATTTTTAATGTCATTTGAATACTTTTAAAATTGTGATATAAATTTATCACTAACTACAGCTAAAAAAGTTAAAAAATGAGAAAATGACAATATATTGAGTTATTTAATAAATCATTTTAAAAAATAACAAATAATAAGAACTAAAATATGTAATTTAAATACCAATTGTAACATAAAATAGGTAGATAAATAATAACACCAACAATGAAACAGTTCGTAATAGAAGTTTACCAGCTTATCTCTATATCAGACATAATGCTTGCAGAAAATTTGAAACTAACCAAATAAGTAGTTTTTCAGACTGATTTTTTAAATATTTTATTAGGCCTTTATTTTGTTTTGCTATCTTATATTCACATCAAAATGTTAACGGTTCACTCTTATGTAACACTTGATATTTTTGAAAAATTTGGGCTAAATCGGATAATTAGTTTTTCTAGTAATAATTTTTTAACGTTTCAATAGGCCCCCATCTTGTTCCGACATTGGATTTTTACCAAAATATTACCACGTCATCCCCATATGAACCTTAATTTTTTACTTAAATTTGAAGTCAATGTGGTAAGTAGTTTTTAAGCTATGCCGCGAACTGACAGACAGACAGTCAAACCGACAGACGGAGATACGAAGTTTATAAAACATATTTTTTGGCATCTAGGGACGCTGAAATGCGAAGACATGTAAAACCTGAGTAGCTGATTTTTTCAGATTACGAAAATTTTATTTGGCCGCCATTTTGTTCGGCCGTCTTTAATTAATACCATAGTTTTACTAGTTTATCTCTATATTACAATTAGTTATAGCACACAATTTAAAATCAGTTGCATTAAGTAGTTTTTGAGGCTGAATGTTTAAATATTTTATTAAACCGTCAGTTTGTTCGCCATCTTGGATTCGTACTAAAATTTTACCAGTTAAACCCTACATAATTCTTGATTTTTTAACAAAATTTGAGATAAACTGGACAGTTAGTTTTTTTAGTAATAATTTCTTTAACGTTTCACTAGGTTGTCATTTTGTTCCAGCATACCGGATTTTAACCAAAATATTACCAAGCCATCTCCACATGAGCTTTAATTTTGACTAAAATGTGAAGTCAATCTGATAAGTAATTTTTAAGCTATGGCGCGAACTGACAAACTGACAGACGGACCGACGGACTTGATACAAAATATTTTTGGCATCTAGGGACGCCAAAACGCGAAGATATGTAAAACCTGAGAGGGTGATTTTTTCAGATTACAGCCTATATTTTGTTCCACCATCTTAGATTGGTACCAACATTTTACCAATTGATTCCTACATAATACTTCATTTTTTTGCAAAATTTGAGATAAATTGGATAAGAACTTTCTTAGTAATATTTTTTTTTAACATTTCACTAGGCCGCCATTTTGGTTTGCTCTAATGGATTTTTACAAAAATATTACCAGGTCATCCCCATATGACTCTTAATTTTTGACCAAAATTTGAAGTCAATCGGGTAAGTAGTTTTTTAGCTATGTCACGAATAGAGACACCGACAGACAGGCCGACGGAATCGAGAAAACATATTTTTCGTCATCTAGGGATCCTGAAACGTAAAGATCTGAAAAAATCTCGGAGGGTAATTTTGTCACGATCACAATACTTCCCTTTTACGAGGGAAGCAAAAACAGTGGCGACAAACACGTGCAAACAATACTCAACATAGATTTTTAAAATCAAAATATACAAACATATTTTTATTCAAATTTTTTCAACATTTACAGCTAAATATTAACGCTTTGGACAAACACGTCAAAATGTAGGAATTTATTATAAGAATATAGATGTATATATCTTGCTGAGGTTGTTTAAATCTTTTTTATCATTTATAATTTTTTGTTTTTGTGGATTGCAGCCATTTAATAAAATTCTCTTTTTTTTAGCTGAGACTCGGTTTTTAAGATTTTGGTCCCACTATAATTAAAAATGTGATTTTTTGATTTGTCGTGGTTCGTTCACACTGTTGAGTTTATTTTTTTCTCATATTTATCGCTTTTTAGCCGATTTTCCAAATAATGACTTGTTTGGCCAACACAAAAAATTGCTATAAAAAAGTGTTCATAGATTTTAAAACAAAATACAACATAAAGAAGTAACAGGGCTTTACAGAAAATGCTACTTTTTAGTTTTTTCAAAACATCTCGAAAATCAAAAAACTTAAAAGCACGCCGCTGACGTTTTTAAATTACCGATAAAATTCTGTAGAACTTGCCCATTTAATCATATTTGCATCTCTTATAGTTTCCGAGATCCCAATGGATACATCATGATTAATAAGTCTTTACCTGATATCTTAAGAAAAGACATTTCCTATTTTTGAATATAAAAACAATGTTTAGGTATTATGTCTATGTACAGGGTCATATTTGGTTGATATGGAAGTTTGAGTTCTATCACATTTTAGCTGTATTAATAAAAGTAGTTTTAGTAGTCTAAAAACAATTTCACATTAAAACGCACGAACAGCCTAAAAATGTTTTTGTTTGTTAATTTTTTGATTTTACTGCACAAACTGATGCAACTAGTAACTTGTTTTAATATATGTATTTTTGTTTTCTATTTTCTAATTAACGTAATAAAAGGTTGAAGTTTAATTTATTGGTAAATATTTTTATTAAATTAAAAAATAATAGGCACTAATTTTATTTGCTACCCTATATAAATCTGGAAGATTTTTATTTATCATTATAATATCGGTCTAAATAATTTTCGATGCCCGAAACAAATCTATAAAATCAGTAAAATTCCTTACCCGCAAATATTTGGTGATTTTTTTTTTCATTTATTCGGCATAGTAAAGTTCAGGACATGGTCACAGTATACATATGTTACATATATTATTTTTCAAACATTTTTACTGGGCGCCATTTTGTTTCATCATATTATTTATATATATATATATATATATATATATATATATATATATATATATATATATATATATATATATATATATATATATATATATATATATATATATATATATATATATATATATATATATATATATATATATATATATATATATATATATATATATATATATATATATATATATATATATATATATATATATATATATATATATATATATATATATGATTCCTACCAATATTTATATATATATATATATATATATATATATATATATATATATATATATATATATATATATATATATATATATATATATATATATATATATATATATATATATATATATATATATATATATATATATATATATATATATATATATATACATCTTTCTTCTATTTCCGCCACAATAAATTCAATAAGTAGTTTTTACATTAACACACCGCCGTTTTTTTACGTCATGTTGATTTCGTACCAGTTTATCCCATTTTCATATTTTTCACTTGGCATACACATCCCAATTTTATTTGGCCGCCATTTTGTTTCGCCATCTTAAATTCGTACCACAACCTTACCAGTTTATCTTTATCACACTTAACTCTTGCACAAAAATTAAAGTTAATTTAATAAGTAGTATTTTTAGGCTGATTTTTGAAATATGTTATTAGGCTGCTATTTGGTTTTGCCATCTTGGATTCATATCAAAATGTTTTTTAACATTGTTCGGATATATTGGATTATTTCAAAATATTACCAGGTCATCCATATATGAACCTTAATTTTAACCTTAAGTCAATCTGGTAAGTAGTTTTTAAAGTATGACAGACAGACAGACAGACGGACCGATTGAATTTGTAAAACTTATTTTTAGACTCTAAAACGTGAAGATATGTGAATTTTTTCACCATTACAAAGATTTTATTTGGCTGCCAATTTTTCGGCCATCTTGAATTACTACCACAATTTTACTAGTTGACCTCTATACCACAATTAGTTATGGCACACAAGTTGAAATCAATCCATTAAGTAGTTTTGAATTTTTTTAAATATTTTATTAAGCTGCCGTTTTGTTCCGCCATCTTGGATTCGTATCAAAATTTTACCAGTTGATTCCAACATAATACTTTGATGTTTTGATGCAAAATTTGAGGTAAATTGGATAAGCAGTTTTTTAATAATAATTTTTTTTACACTTCATTAGACCGCTATTTTGCTTCGTCATTGGATTTTTACCAAAATATTTCCAGGTCATCCTCATATAGCCCCCTAATTTTTTTATCAACATTTGAAGTCAAGTAAGGTAAGTAATCTCTAAGCTATGCCGTGAACGGCAGACAAACAGGCAGATAGACGGACCGACGGAACTGATCAAACTATTTTTCGGCATCTAGGGACGCTAAAACGTGTAATGTAAAACCTGAGAGGGTGATTTTCTCACGATTAGAAACATTTTATTTTGCCACCATTTTGTTCGGCCATCTTGAATTGGTACCATAATTTTACTAGTTAATACCAAAATGTTACTAGTTAATTCCAAAAATAATACTTAATATTAAGCAAAGCTTGAGATAAATTAGGTAAGTAGTTTTTTTTTTAATAATAATTTTTTTAACATTTCACATTTTCATTTTGTGTCGCCATATTGGATTTTTACCAGGTCGTCCCCATATAATCCTTAATTTTTGACTATCAT
>JAUTXW010000518.1:0-20311 GCA_030620095.1 Kuschelorhynchus macadamiae | reverse complement strand
TTGTGTTATGTCTGGTTCCTTTCGTTCAGTTACATGCTTTAGGATCCCTGTCAGGAGCCATTTGTCCAGTGTTTTCAAAGGTTGAACTAATACTCATATTAATTTGGTCCAGTTCTGCAATGTTTGATTGTTCCAAAATAGACATATTTTTCTCAAAACGAGACAGGTGTTTCCACCAGTGTCTCTTTATTTTGGGGTTTTTGTGCGTCCGACAAAGATATTTCGTTACTTATGTCACTAATATTAGTTGTTAAATCACTTGATTGAGATACACTTGTTTTATCACTTATACTGTCATTCTTTTCACTTGAAACTTCCTCCGTACTGCCTTCCTGTTTTTCATTCGAATCCAATAGTTGACTTTGACATTCTGTAGTGTCAGGTTCATTTTCAGTTCCTAATCGCACATCACTCAGATCTGAACTAATTCTTCTACTAACTTCCGTAGATTCGGGAATATAACTTTTATTGCAAAAATTTTCATTTTCTCTTTTACAAAGACTGTCATCCTGGGTGGGTTCACTGCGTGTTTCTGCTATACTCACCGATGGTGCTGTACTTTCCACAATTTCTGATTCCATTAGTTCATTATCTCGCTCAAGGTTTTCATTGTTTTGATTTTCTATAATATTAATATTAGACTCAAAATGTGACCGCACATTAGCATTATGCACTGGCTCTTGTATCTCTTCTATTTCTGGGAAAATATTTACTAGGGGCTCTTGTTCACCATTTGGGGGCCGTATTTATTTTGGAGAGTTTCAAGATCAACTGAATTATTAATGTCATTTGATATTGACTCAAAACTTTTATTATCATTAAAGCTAGAGACATTCTTTGTTACTGGTACATTTTCCATGGAATCATTTGGTAAGGACCCAATGGAAGATTTTTCCACTGCCCTGTCTATACCATCTACCTCCATAGTGCCAGTGGTGTACTCAGGAAAATTTATAAAGGCATCACAATTAATTTGCTTAAAATAACTACATGTGTAATTATTTAAAAATTGTATAATGTGTTGTTAACATGCGTAAAGATATTATAAATATAAACAATTGGTAAATAAATAAAATTTAAATTAAATGTTAAAAAATTTCTTGTTATTGAAAATCCCGGCTTTTTTGGTGTTTGGTTAAACTTTAAAGAATTCACTTAGCGATAGGGACTAGTTCACGATCACTATGCACTTTATTTCACTCAATATCTTGATCTTGGTACATTTGAGTTTAAAATATTTGAAGAAAATGCCTTTTTAAATTACTTTAACATGACAAAGTATACAAAAACTTGTCGTTTAGTACCAAGCTAACATAATGGTGGAAAGTTACTAAAAGGTTGCCAACATTACAATAGGCGTCTCCATTTTGTCACTAAAATTATTAAACATTCACAACATATCAGGTTAAACCGACGATTATTTCGACCTTTTAATGCTTCAGACAATGAAAATAACTAAAGTCTTTCAAATATTAACTAGAAAGATAAAAAAATTAACTAGCATGTTAGTTTAAACATTCCTAGTAACTGCCAACATTAAGAAAACAAGATTAGATACCAGGATCATCAATTAAGATTTTTTGAGCAACCCCTATATATAATGTCTGTAATTAGTCATACATTAATCAACAAAAATGTAAAGAGGGAATGCTTCCAACTCCATCTAATATAAAAAATATTCGTATAATACAGAGTGGATCTATAAAACTTGTAAAATATCATTTTCTTTGACGTCACAAAATGGCTGATGCGCAATGTCTACATTTTAAGAAAATTATACTTTTTGGAGGGAATTAAGTATCTACATGTGTTAATAATTATTGATTGATTAAAAATATTATTAAAATTGGTGCTAAATATGTTTTTTATTCATCTAGATTCATAGGCAGCACAACATGCGTAAAGCAATTGATTTAACTGCTATTAATCTCATAATGAAAACTAAATAGATCGAATCCCGCGAGTCTTAAAGCGTAGATTTAAAATGGCGCAAACGCAAGTACCCTTAAAGAGAGAAAAGAATCGGCGACGTTGCCATACCGCAGAATCATATAAACTCCGGAGATTAAAATTGTTTTTTTTTACAAAGTGTTAATCGAGGTTGTGAAAGGATTTTTATACCATTAAATTATCAACAGCAATATGATATGTATTCTGCATTAGAATTATATGACATGAATATATGTTGATTCTGTCATTAGTCCACCTTTAGTTTTTTTACAGAAAGTAGTTTTTGTCTAATATATTTTTCAATTTACACTCTTGTGGTATTTTTTTCTGTTTTGTTTTACACAGATCACTGAATGTACAATAATTAATACTATTTTCAATGAAAAACCCGGTTTTCTGATTGACAGTTATTAGTTATGAGATCATTTCTAAGGCTCGGTTTACACTAATAAAAAGTAAAACCAAACAATTTAAATTAATAAAAAAATGTTATCTAACAGTTGTGCAACAAATGCAATATAAAAGACCCCTAAATGGGTTCCAGCTTTGCGGCTTTAGGTAGAGTTGGGATGTACCAAGAAATAAGAATAATTATAACTACATATATTAGATTGAATTTTTGCCACAGGTATCAAAATAAACCTCTTATAAGTAAGAATCATAAACCATTTGGAGCAATATCTTACGGCCACTTGACAGTATGATGGTTGGTTCTGGTTGGTTTAAAATTCGTCTTTAAAAACACAATATTCGTCAATTTAAATACCCCCAAAAAGTTTTAAAATTAATACACCTAAGTAATGTCGAAGTTGAATTGACCTTAACCCAGACTGACATTACAGGACTACAAAAAATTATATTGTTTTTTTTTTCTAGAGAAGAAATCTTACCACGTTTAATCTTAGTAATAATAGAAAAATAATGCTACCTGCTACTGAGTTTACATTATCAGATACGATTCCGTTCTCCAAAATCTTGTCATTGTTTTGTTGTAGATTGTTCCTTTAAAAAACTACTTGCTTGGAAATTTCAGATGGTGCCTCCTGCATATCTTTGTTACTTTTTGACTTGGCAGTTTTCGTAGCCAGATTTTTGACGTTTGATTGCAACTGCAAACATTTATATAATTCTACTTTCCACTAGTGAACAGCTAAGTGAACTTTCAATGAAAACTTGCGAGAGAACGATTAAGCTGTTGAAAGGGCAAATAGGCGCGAAGAACATAACTAACTAATATATATTTAATTAAATAAAAATCTATATTTTATTTCTAGTCTATAAACTGCATTTTTTTAATTCTAATTTTTTTTCCAGGTCAGATCTTCACCCAGCATGTCATGTGCATAATTTTCATTGCTTTTATAAAATATGTGCGCTTTATTTATTTTGGATTTTTATTATTTTTAATTCTTTTGTAACGTACTTCTCATATGTTTGGTATTATATGGCTAAAATTTTGAAATTTTTAGGATTGTTTGGTTTAGTGTTTTTTGTTTCAAAATTCGCTTCATTGAAAATGTTATGCATCTGAGAATCTCTGGTGACGTCAGTGGCTCTGCTGGACCAGGTTCCTGCTCAAAAATTTGGGTATACCTGTTTATAATCATTGATTCTGGAGATCCAGTTTCTAATTTTTCACACTTCTCACACGTTCTGTGGTTGAGGTTGAGGAGACACGGACGCAACAAGACCGATAAATCTTGCAAAAGTCTAACCGGACCCCAGTGATATCGTTTGCTAGCTTCTGAATCTTTGAGGTGTGATTTTATGGCTCTAATGATGGCTTGACCGACGAACCTGCGGTAACCTAACGCTAACGAGAGAGATCCTTCTAGGAGTATAGATTTTGTTACAAAAATCCTTGTTTTGATATAGACTCGGAATTTAACCTAATCTGCATTTATTTAATTATAGGGTTTGATAAAAAAAAGTCATCCGCCTGAACATTAATAAAAAAGTTGGAAATGGTTATGTTTGTAGCAAAGAAAGCCTACCAAATTCAGTGTCTATATTAATAATTTTATTTTTTACAAAACCTATACTGCTATGTCAACCTGTCCCGTTAGGGTTAGGCTTGTCCAGGTTTGTAGATAAAATCTTCATTAATTAGTTAATTTATTTATTTATTTACATTAACTGTCTTACAGGAAAAAATCCCTATTACAGTGAAATACCACATAATTAAACTTAATAAAAGTTACATTTTACCTATAAAAAAGAAAGTGAAAATCCCCAAGGAGGACACCGGCATTTTTAAAGCTAAAATATTTTACAAAAATTTTCATTGTATACCTTCAATACCAGCCACATGTACATTGTATCTAGGTGACCATACAACTGCCGCGTATTCAAGCTTAGATCGAACGTAACTATAGTATAGCAACTTTATGGCTTCCACCTGTCTAAACTCTTTAATAGAACGACTACAAACCCCAACATTTTAGAAGCATCAGACACAATAAAGCTATAAAGCAAGGTAAATGATAATTTTTGGTCGAATGTAACTCCCAGATCACAGAACTCCTTAGACCTTGCCACAATTTCACCATCGAAGTTGAAGCAAATCGGTTCTGATTTTTCTATATAAACGACATAGCACTGTATTTTCTAACATTGAGCTGGAAACAATTTCCCCGGCACCAGTCAATTATACGCTGGAAGTTTAATTGAATTTTTAGACAGTCCTCCAGCGTGGAGTAAATAACTAATGTCGAAAGAATTACCAATGTCGTTAATAAAAATATTGAAAAGCAAGGGTCCTAAGACGGAACCTTGTGGTACCCTCGAGTATGTCACATAATACACCGGTTTAACACCATTTAAAGCGATAAACAATCACTCAAGCCATAAAATCACACCTCAAATGATCGAAAACCGATTTGAAATACACACGCACTCTTAAGTGTGGTGATTGGCGGGTGTGTCCAAAAATTTAGGCACACAGATTTTTCCTGTTAGTCCGCCATTTATTTCCGCGGAGTATAAACAACGTCATTTATTTACGCGGAGTATAAACAAGTTTTATTGAATGTTCAGCATGCGCTTTCTAGCTCGGTTGTGGGTTACTCGGCTTTGAATGCGGCGCATATACGTTCAAACCCCCGCTCAAATGTACCAACAAAATTCTATATTAAAACAAGTTTTTTTTACAAAACCGTACTATTAGGTGGATTTGTCCCGTTATCATTAGGTTAGTCCAGGTTAGCCGATAATACCATCATTTAAGTCATAAAATCATACCTCAAACATGGTTGGGTCAGTAGAAAACTTAAATTAATCTACCTGGGTAGAAAATCGTAGAAAAATTGTTTAATACATATGGAGAAAAATCGAGATTTTCTACCAAGGTAAAATATATCAGGCGTCAACTTTGAAAATAGCCTAATTTTTATCTTATTTTTGTATTGTTTTCGAAATTGTGAATTTTATTTTGAGTAAGTAGAATTATACTTTTTGAAAATGTAGAAAAAAAGGTTTTATATTATTTAAATGTGAAAAAATCGCGTTGCCACCGATTGAAAGTATAAAAGATTTAGTAAAACAATAAATATTTATTAAAAATGATGACTACTGACTTGATATGCTTATAAACAATTTTTAAATTTTATTCTAAAATTGTCAAAATGTATGCAGTACTGTGAATTTTTTTCGAACAAATTTTGCATGGAGCTGCAAATTTATTTTTATTCATAATTGGTATTTTTTTTATTAGCATTTCTATTTTAATTTATTATTTAACTAGTTCTGAACTCCCGGTTTAGCAGGGGTTAATGATCACAAAAAGAGGTCTGATGCCGAGGCTAAAAAATAATTCGACCGTGACACAGGGATTAATCGCAGGGACAGAAGGGTGGTGAAATTTGCTAAGAGAATCCACTAGAGTGACAGAGTAAAAAAGTCCTCAAATATTTCTAGAGAAACTTGATCTGTTATTAATTATTTAAGACAGAACCATATCAGTAAACAGACTTATGCAGTGCTGCCAAGTTTAACAAGTTTTACCCACTTTATCAAAAATAATTGAAAAATCAGTAAAAAGCAGAGTTATGTCTTTTTTTTATCTAGAATTAAGAGTAAAACCATCTTGGATTTCAGACCAAGAGAGGAACAAGTGATGTATTGCGTTTATGGAACGCTTATACATTAGTTTAAATGAGGGAGATGTTGCTGCGGCAGTATTGTGTGTCATGAAAAAGCATTTGACTGCGTCAGGCACGAAATACTGTTGAGGAAACTCGAAATCTATGGTTTCAGAGATGTAGCTCTCAACTGGTTTAGATCCTACCTGTCACGAAGGACGCAGAGTGTTTATAGGGATGGACCATTATCGCATAATGTTACCGTTAACTGTGGTGTCCCACAGGGATCTGTCCTAGAACTGCTTTTGTTCTTGCTCGATATAAACAATTTGACTGCACTTGATATTAAGGGCGAGTTCGCTCTTTTTGCAGATGACACTTTCATTTTTTGGCTAGAGTCTACGTCCGATGTGTTAAATGAAACGATATGTGAAGACTTAAAGACAGTCAAGGCCTGGTTTAACAGTAATCTACTAACTTTCAATGTGACAAAAACAAACATATTAACCTTTAGAAGCACAATTGACAATACGGAATTAGATTCAATAATTAGCAACAACACAGACAATATTAAGTTCTTGGGGTTTAATAAAGACAAGTCACTTAATTTTAATATGTTGATGCACTTTTAAAAAACTTCTAGCTGCTATGCATTAAGAATGATAGCTAATGAACTAGAACCCTCTAAGTTATAAAAAAGGTATACTATGCTCTGGTTGAATCTCATTTGAGGTATGGGATTTGCTTCTGGGTGGGTGCAGTGCTTATTTGTTCAACTCGTTGTTTGTGTTGCAAAAAAGGGCTTTACGTTTTATGTATGGCATACGCAGAAGGGACTCTTGTAAGCCATATTTTATAATAGAGAAAATAATGACCCTTCCAAGTTTATATACAGCTGAATACGTTCATCTAGTTTTTAAGAAGTATAAGCATTTAGTAACTGAGGAAGCATACAGCCTTATATATAATGGGAAAACATTGTTCAATGCTAGTATAAAAAACATACAAAATTTTAATTAATTTAAAAAAGAAACAAAAAAGTTTTAATTCAGCGGTCATATTATGATGTCTAGGAATATATCAGTTTTAACTTGTAACCAGAATTGTATCTTCTTGTTAACAAAAGTCCGCTTCGCGGCTGTTTGTTACTATGGCTCTCACACTCAGGGACGAAAACCTAGTGTGGGGCTTGTCATTTCAGAAAACCATGTTTTTCAACCCTTCGGCGGGCATATCTAGGAAACTATTAGAGAGATGACATTGAATTTGATATGTGTTTTTAGAGGACACGTGGATCCCGAGATTTGTTTGTAACATTTTTCTGTACCACCTTTGATACCGAATTACGGGTATAAATTTTTTTTTGACAGATGTCAAAAAAAAATTTTATACCCGTAATTTCATTTTCAAATAGGGTAGGTATCTTTTATGGAGGTAATTAAACAAAAAGTAATATGACTTTAAACCTTAAACTGTTTGACAGTTGGAGATTTTCTGCGTATTCTACCCTTTTCACGATGTCAAAAACGTATTAAAAACGTAGAACACTCTTTACTACATGTCGAAAACTAAAAAGGATGTAGATACCCAAGTCTGACCTCAAATCATCGAGAATCAGATTTGAAATACGAGCGCACTCTAGAGTGGTGTGATTGGCATGTGCCCAGGGCAATTTAGGGTCTTACAGGATTTAGGGTTTTGTGCGGACGTACATCAAGACTTCAAATTCGATAACACACAAAATCTGGCAACGTGGAAGATTTTCTTCTCTATTTAACCGCTCCCGTAAACGCCCGTAAGCAGACTCGTTAAAAAAAAATTGCGCGCGCATATTCTAAACCTACGACATGAAAAGAAACGTTTCATGGAAAAATGTTATGTGAGAAAGGAAGATGGGTAGCGTTGCTTTGATTTGACATTAAATCCATCGTCGTTTCAATTCTAACATGGCCGCATGTTAGTTTCTGATTTTTCTTTATTGTTTGCCAACGAAAGAACAAGATTTAGTAGTGGTGTTTGGTTAAATTACATCCATTTGTTGTTAAGGAACATTTTAAGCAACATTTCGAAGTCCTTTATTTGCCATTTCTTATAATATTGACGCCGGTTTTGAAGGTGTACTCCCAAAGATCCCAGGAATATTTGACCACCTCGACCTTTTGTTACCTTATATATTTTTCATTTAACATATCATGCTTCAAGAACATCATATGAGCCAAAACGGCATGCAGAGAAATCCAAGGTAATCTTTACATGTCAAGGGAAACGTAATTCAGTTATGACAAAACAAATCTTTAAAGCTACATCATATTAGTATATTTTTAAATAATTTGAATTATTTTTAGAATGGGGATGCAGCAAATGGGGCCACCCCCTAATCAAAGAACGCCTATAATGATGAGCATGCCGGCCACTGGTATGTATTTACTAGGTCTTAGTTTGATTTTTACAGGCCAAAAAAAATTACTTAAAAAGAAATAGTTATTCACATACAAGCATGGCAAAAATAGTTTATTTTTATTGCTAAAATTGTTTTTTTTTTAACATTTCCTGTACGTAATATTTCTGAAGTTTCTCAACACAGTGAACTTTGATGGCACATTACAACTGTTTTTCATCATAGGTTGTTTGATCAAGTGCTAGCTGACTTCATCTTAACCACCTCAAATTTTGCTTGAAAAAAATGATAAGGTGGTATGAGCCATCATGGGCCATTACCAATGCATCCTCCACGCAATGGCAGTGGTGTTTGATTTCCCATTGTGTGAAAGAGCCTT
The DNA here is from genome assembly GCA_030620095.1 of Kuschelorhynchus macadamiae. Classification (NCBI taxonomy): domain Eukaryota; kingdom Metazoa; phylum Arthropoda; class Insecta; order Coleoptera; family Curculionidae; genus Kuschelorhynchus; species Kuschelorhynchus macadamiae. The sequence goes on along the minus strand of JAUTXW010000518.1, from coordinate 11,505 downwards.
TAGAAACAGGCAAATACATTTTGCTCAATTTATTAATAGTCAACATTGTTGCATCACTGGGGATTTTGTTTAAATAAATAAATAAACTTTTTTTTCTTAACGGTTTCCCATTTAAAGTACAAAAAAATACAATTTAAATTGAATAAAATAACATTGAAAATAGAAAATTAATTAGAGCTTATGGTCCTCTGTTCTATAGTTTTGTGGGGCAAGGGAGTGCAAAATGTTGGTAAAGTTAATTTGAGTGGACTGCAGAGACTAGCTCGTTTGTCAATTACAGGAGTGATCCAGTAATTGATGAAGGAAAATCAACGAAAATACAATAAAGATTTTTGTGTTATTCTTAGGATAGTGTATAAAATTGAGTTTTGATAATGAAGGAGCATATTGGATATTTCATATTTTTTACAATATAATAAATAATCACTGGATGTCTTTTTTTATTTATCCTTGTCCACATTAAAACAAGCCAGAATGGACTTAATATAGAAAGGAATAATAAAAACTGGAAAAAAGCTGATTTAATAAGATTAAATTTATTAAAAAAAGTATACAAGATGTGTATAGACAGTACATGGACATTATTTGCTCTTACATGCAGGTAATCCTTTGTGGGTTTTAGATTATATGTATTCTAAATGGGGTTTAAGTATTCTTTCTATTTCTTTAAATTTATTTAGTATTTCTAATTACATTCCCTGGTATTTTATTTCACTATCCACAATTCAGATTTCATACATTTCTACATTAATAAACATAATTGATATATTTTAAGCAGAGTAACAATAATAATAGAATATATATAATTGGCATTAACTTAAGTTCTATTTAAGACGTGGCACAAAAGGTTGCAATGTAGATATACAGTATGTCCCAGGATAAGCAAATTTATAGGTGTAAATGCCAAAAAATTTTCGAGTTGAAATTTGACTATTTAGGGTCTAGGCCTGCTTGATGAAATAATAAATTTCAAATCAAGCATGCCTTGACAGGAGCACTCTTTTTGTTTTCTGTGTAGGTAAAGTGCCCCCTTTTGGTGCAAAACATCAAAGACATATGTAATTAAGAGGCCAAAAAGATAGAGAACAGAATGAGAAATTTGGCTTTGTTGTAAAAATGGCCTGTGACACTCTAGTAAAAAAAAGTTCGAAGCAAGGTTAAATGCCACCTAGCTTTAAAAACATACAAAACAAATGACAGGTTTTGTCCCAGGTTGTTGGAACTTTTAGTGTGTTTAAAATGTTAACATTTTATTATTCATGTGCTGTATTTCGACATTTACATCTTTTTTATTTTTGATGAAACATATATATTATTTCACCATTGGAATGAATAAATTGATAAATAAATAAACAGTCTAAAAAAAAATAACACCCTGTCTCCCAAAAACGAAAAATTTTTAGCCCCCACTTTATATTGACTTTTATTTTATTTATTTATTTATTTATTTATTTAACGGCCTTGCCATTTACATAGGTATTTTATCTTAAATGTCTAACATTTTATTTCAATTATCACTATTGTATAGTTTAAAGTAAAAAACACATATTTGCAATTAAAATTTTTAAATATTGAAGATTTAAGCTTAAGTTAAAATAATACATCACAGACAATAATTACTCACAATTATTAGCCAAGATGGCGGATATCACAGTGATACTAATGTAATTCTGACAGTTCACAGATTCACCAGTGAATGTGCCAGTTTTCTAAATTGAGCCAAGGATAAGTTAAAAATATCCAAATCCAAAGTATTCATTTCTCTAGCCATTCGACTCAGAGGAGATGCTTGACCATAATTTGTTCTATGATATTTAATAAAGAAAAAATCATAGTGTCTGGTATTTCTCTGTGGAACCTGAATGCCAATTGACTCCAGCAATTTTTGACAGTCGATGTTATTTTTCATAATTCTATAAAGCATGCTGACATCAAATAGAAATCTTCTCTTCTGAAGTGAATCAATATTTAATAGATTTTGTAAAAGACTATAATCTATTTGATCTATAGGAATATTCAATTTAAAATTTATAATTCTGAGAAATTTTCTTTGAATTTTTTCAATCATATCAACATATTTACTGTAATGTGGATTCCAAACAGGACTGGCATAATCCAGAATAGATCTAACAAAACAACAATAAAGAACTTTGAAACAATATATATTATTAAACTCCCTCAAAGTGCGGGAAATAAATCCTAGTAGCCTTAGACCCCTGTTACAAATATTTTCCACATGCAAGCCAAAACTTAATCCCCGGTCGAACGTGACACCCAGGTCCTTTACAGAATTTTACTTTTTTATGCTTATTGAGTTTATTGAGTAGTCAAAGAAAATTGGATTCTTAATTTTATAAAAATTCATGACAGTACATTTGTCTATATTCAAAATTAACCCGTTATCAGTGCACCACTGACTAAAGAAATTTAAATCTTGTTGTATACTGAGACAATCACTGAAGCAATTGACCAATTTATACAACTTAAAGTCATCTGCATATAGTAAAAAGTATGAGTTAGTTATAGTTTGTGATAAATCGTTAATGAAAATGTTAAACAACAAGGGAGAAAGATGTCCACCTTGTGGTACACCGGAAGAAGCCCAAATAGCGGCAGACTGAACATTAAAAATTTTTACCATCTGCTTTCTCTGATGTAGGTAGCTCCGCATCCAGCTCAGTAGACCTCCAGCGAGGCCACATGCAGCAAGCTTGGCCAACAAAATTTCATGATTAACTTTGTCAAAGGCTTTGGAGAAGTCTGTGTAAATTACATCAACCTGACTCTTTCCCTCCAAAGCCTCTGACAAATACTCGGTGAATACCACCAAATTAGAGACAGTCGACCTTCCAGCCATAAATCCAGCAGTTGCATTTCATTTGACAGGGGTATGTTGAAGTTAAGTATAGGGTGAGGTGGATCACATTTTAAAAATGGATCCTCGGCAAGTGCAACTGATAAGTCTCGCTCACTACTAAAAATAAGATCCAAAAAATTCAAATTTACATTAGGTATGTTATTACATTGACAAAAATTTAAAAAAGCAAAATAATCAGCGAGACATTCTGCCTGGCTACTGAGTTTTCCTATGGCCCTAGTACCATCATGTTCATTAACCCAGTTGATCCTTGGCAAATTGAAGTCTCCAGTTAACATGACTGAATTATATTTATAATTCTGTAAAATAAAGTCAACAGATGAACAATACTGCTCATAATCAATCAAGGGAGACTCTGGTGGCAAGTATATGCACCCAATGATGACAGTTGCATTACCAATCTTAACTGACACAAACATCTGCTCCAAATTACTATGTTCTGTTGATAATACATTAGATCGAAAATGCTTTCTTATGCAAATTAACACTCCTCCACCACGAACAGAGTTACTAGTATTTAAAGACCTATCACACCTGTAAATCTCATAATTATGCATTTCTAACTCTTCGCTTTTAATTGACTCATTCAACCATGTCTCGGTGAAACACAAAATATCATAAGCATCAATAGATAATGTTTGCCTCAGTCCCTCCTGTTTATTTAATAAGCTTCTTACATTCTGGTAGTAGACATTTAGATTTACTCTATCGGCACGCTTCGAGGAGCCATTGAAAAATTTCCCTGTGATGATACCCTATTAAAATTCCTAAAATTAAATCTTCTAACCACTATATTTGATGGCCAAAAATTTGCATTATACAGGACATCAGAACATGAATGGTCTACGCCGACCTTAAATGAAGAGCTATGGTCACCATTTTTAAGTAATTTCACCAATATAAGGTTTTCATCAGCCAAATCAAGTTTATTTTTTATATAGTCAAAAACACACTTTACAGTAACATCCTTAGCTGCTCTTCCTACATAAAACCACTGCTTAGAGGGTATTCCTGCAAACATACCACCATTTCCAGATTGGTGAGAGGCAGTTCCTCTAATAAAGAAAACATCATTTTTGGTTCGGGCATCACGCGAATTAATTGTGGTAGGCTGTTGATCAACACTCTGCTGTCTTGAATCTGATCGAGGTAACACATTATTAATTGAATCCTTCACTTGACTGAGAGTAAAAATGTGTTTATTATTATCTTTGTTTAGATTCGTATTTACATCCGACATCTTTTGTTGGTTATGTCGGGTATTCCGTAAATTTTTTTTTTATTATTTTTATGAGATAATTTACCTCCTAGAGTTTTAAACATGAATTAATTCAAACCCTATATAAATAGCTTATATCATTCCTGTCTATATGCCAATCATTGCACTAATTTTAGATTAATTTTATTTAATAAAATTAATAAGGGTGGTTTTTTAGTGCGAGAAAGTCCAATATCTCTGTTGTTATGGGAAATAGAAAAAACTTTTTCATATGAAAGTTGTAAGGCTTGTCGAGGTGTACATGCTTAAAATATTTTCTTGGATATAGGGTGTTCTATAAAAGCGTTACAACAAAAAGTGCTTTTTTTTTAAATAGAAATCGATATCTTTAAGAACAGAACTGAAATCAGCCTAAAATACTGCGTATAGTACACTATTTTAATTTGACCACCGTTTCGGCGTTGCCAAGCTATTCAAATTTCTTTAGAAAATTCAGAAAAAACATGATAGTCAAAATTTCACTAAAAAAAAATTACCCTTTTAAACTTAGTCATAATATACTATCTTTAAACATCATGGATGATGCAATAATTGCGTAATAGAAATTTGATCACAACTTTTACGGGGTGTTTTTTAGGAAGTTCCCAACATAGTAACTTGTTTTGTAACTAAACTCCATTATTTTAAATGAAACGCCCTGTATATTGATAGGCCATCTTGTAGGGTATATCAAGCTCTTCAAATTTGCAATTATGACCATTGTCTTAAAATGAGTCGTTTTGGCAGTATATTAGTTTTTCTGGAAAATGTTTAGATAATATCGGAAATCTTTGATTTTTATTCTTATAGAGTCATGATTTGGACAAAAGTATATCCCTACTTATCAAAAATACGTTTATTAACACATTTATTGTTTTGGTTTATAATTATTACCTTTTTAACTTTATAAACTATATAACGTAGAAAAAATTTGTCAGAACCTTGTCAAGGCAATATGAAAAAAGCGAATACAACAAAACAAATGTTATAATTAAAGCAGGTGTTAAAAATGTCCGCTATTCATTTAAAGACAAGGAATAAAAGTAAAAAACTAAGCAATTAAATGAACAAAATGCGTAACGTTGTATGTAAACTCCCTCGTCCAATCCATCTGTGGAAATTCACTGTTTAAGTGGTCATGAATAGCTTCAGTGTGGTAGACTGGAGTTCCATCGTGTAAATACCACATGATATTTTTAATATTAGCAGGTAAATTGTTTAACAAGCTTGGTAACTCATTTTCTAAAAACTGTAGATACACTGTGCCTGTTAGTTTTTCTATGAAAAAGATAAGGACCAATGACAAAATTTCACACTATTCCACTCCTCACATTCAAGGACCATCTAGTTTGGCTTTTAGTTCTAATAACATATGGATTCGACATTTAATTTTTTTTTATAATCGAGTCTCGCTGCCCTAACATAACAAATCTAACAATTTCTTGAATGCTTGCTTCTTTGGCTCTTGTCTTCCGGGATAAGCTTCATGATATAGTTGCTGTGCAAGTAAACAGTTTCTATTACCTGCACCTATTATAAACACCATATCAACTAATTCCTTCTTTGACACTTATACTTTCTTAAAACTTGTCAGGAACAAACTATGACTAAACAAATCAAAATGTACGAAATTATTTATTGTACATGTACATGCTTAAAACTGAGGCTTTTAAAAACGTGGCCATGACTTAATTAATGTCAAATTTATCAGATGTCATGTCAGAAATAATTTCATACATTTTGATTTGTTTATTCATAGTTTATTCCTGACAAGTTTTAAGAAAGTACAAGTGTCAATAAGTTGCAATGAATTTCTCAAACCATTATGCATCCACTAATCTACATATTAAACTGCCAAATAATCATGTATATGACACCAGACATAAATCTAATTTAGTGTGTGACAGATGTAATTATTCGTATATACAGAAAATTGTCAATATGATATTGTTGAGATATTTAATAGTTTGCCTGTAAGTGTTCGTGCTCTTCCCAAATTGAAAATAAAGACTCAACTTAAAAATTATCTGTTAAGCATGGCTTTTTACTCAGTAAATGAATTTTTTGAACATCCAATGCAATCTATTTAGAAATTACATGAGTATTATAGAGTAAGAAAGTAAAAAATAAATATAACTGAGTAAGGACGGTTAAATGTTGATATTACTGTCTAGCAAAATACATATATTTTTTTTTAACATGATTAGTAATTATAAATATGGATATAAAATATAATATGCTACCGGTGTGGTGAGGATATCTAAGTATAATTGAAAAACTGCTTACTACTTTTAAATAGGTAATGTTTATTAGGAAAGGGTGTTTTCTCTTATTATAAAATTACTGTTAAGTATATATAATTGTGTATGTAGGATTAATATGAAGATATTCTTGACATTGTTCTACGTCCTCCATGGACTATTGTAAAACTTTGTTTTTATTGGAATAAATAAATCCAAAAGTAAAGTAAAGTAAAGTATTATTAGAACTGTAAGCGAAACTCGGGTTCCATATATAACAAAAATGAACTTCTTTTTATGGGGATATGTGAAGTATACAAAATGGCCCCAACGACGAAAGAAGATATGAAGAACCGTATTAAGGAGTTTTTGGAAACATCAGAAACATTACCTTGAGAGAAGTTAGTAGATCATTTGAACACCTGCTTTAATTATAACATTTGTTTTGTTTTATTTGCTTTTGCATATTGCCTTGACAAATTTTTTTTACGTTATATAGTTTATAAAGTTAAAATAGTAATAATAACAGTATTAATTATAAACCGAAATAATAAAGTTGTCAATAAACGTATTTTTGATAAGTGGTGAGTATACTTTTGTCCAAATCATGACTATGCGAAGAAAAATTAAATATTAGCGATATTATCTAGGCATTTTCCAGAAAAATTAATATATTGCCAAAACGACTAATTTTAGGACAATGGTCGTAATTGCAAATTTGAAGAGCATAATATGCCCTACAAGATGGCTTATTAATATACAGGGCTTTTCGTTTAAAAAAATGGAGTTTTATCACAAAACAAGTTACTATGTTTGGACCGTCGTAAAAAACACCCCGTATAAGTTGTGGCAACATTTTTATTACGCAATTATTGCATCATCCATGATGTTTAAAGAACCATAGAATATTATTACCGAGTTTAAACAGGTAATTTTTTTTAATGAAATTTTGACTACTATGTTTTTTCTGAATTTTCTAAAGAAATTTGAACAGCTTGGCAACGCCGCAACGGTGGTCAAATTAAAATAGTGTACTATACGCAGTATTTTATGCTGATAAAGAGGAATATTCACATCGACAATGTCACTTCAAGGCTTCAGAGTAATACATTTCCGCTCCATAACCTGCAGGGTTGTGTAAGCATGGAAACCATGAAGTCTGCATACTATGTACACTTTCATTCTAATATGTCATATGGCATTTTGCTTTTTTGGGGGGTGCACCTGTTGCGTGCCAAGTCTTTGGGTTCCAAAGAAAGGCTTTAAGGTACTTGCAGGTTTAAAGTTTCGTGAAGATTGCAAATGTGCTTTTGTTAGCCTCCATATACTCATCTGTCCCTCAGTTTACATCTTGGTATGCATTTTGTATATTAAAAAGAATGAACATCTTTCCTCCAGCCAAGGGATGTGCACTGCCATGCAACTAGAAACAGGGGTAACCTTATAGCCCCTTATTGTAGTCTTCAAAGGTGCCAGAACAGACCAGAATATTTAACGGTCAGACTTTATAATAAACTGCCTATGCATGTCAGACAGTTGTCCTTTAAAGGAGTGATAAAAGAGTGAAAGAGATTTCCTAAATTTTAATTATGCCTTAGCCTAGTAGGTATCTTATTCCACTGATAAATTACAATGTGTTGTATGTATTCTTAGGCGTACTTGTATCGATGCCGCCTGGTCCAGGGCCGGCTTTAATCACGACCACATCAATTCCACAACAGCCACAGCCTCAAGCTAAGCCTATGCAACAACAGCCGCAAGTTTATCACTATGAAGCACTCCCTGCACAGCCACCACAGAACACACAACCCAATGGTAAGTTCAAAAATTTAAATTGTGCATGTTGGTTTGAATTTTATACCACATTTCACAGATTCAGACTTGAATTTCTAAAACATCCATAGCTTAAATGAATATTTATACTTAGGTCTTAGGACATTAGGTTCAGGGCTAAGAATTAATAGACTACTAAGGGGTAATAGACCCTCAAAAAGCTCATTTCCAACACAACATAGAATGACAATGTCGAATTAGGGTAACTTCATAGCTAGTACGAATAAAAATCTATGTTTAATAGAGCCAGACCATCAGCAGCCCCCTCCACACTTAGTCAACCAGGATCAACAACAGATGAGTCAGCACAGTCCAAACACTAATACTTCTTCTGCGCCCAACCCTCCTTTGGCAAACATAAAAGAAAAGACTCCAATGTGCTTGGTAAATGAATTAGGTATGTTCAGTCAAAAATGTTCAGAATGAGGGGCAAGCCACTAGTTTAATATTTGTACACTTTCTAATATTCTCATTACTTCCTCGTACGTCCTCAGTACATCCCTGTTCTTCCTTAATACCTTGACACTTCCTTGCATATTTTATTTCTGTGTATACCAGCTCCCTCCTGGTTTGCCCCTCAGTTCAGAACATTTTTTCAATTTCCTTAATTCCCTTTCAGGATTTGGAAATTATGGCTCTTGGGTTTTTAGACTATGTCAAATTAAATCTACATTCTGATGTTTCGCCTTTGGTTTTCTCATGTTCATATTAAGTGGTAAAGAATATTTGTAAGAGGTTAATACTGGGTTTAAAACATTTTATAGCGGGTTTTTTAACACTCATTTTAATGTTAGAGGTTTATTAGACATCAATAAAATACAACAGCACTTAAGTATTAAAACATGTTTCCCTATAAAATGTTTAATGTTGGTGACTAAAAGTTTTATGAGGACTATTTAACGTTAAAAAAATATTTAATTTGAGTAACCTAACCAGAATATTCATTTCTTATACCTAAATATTGCATAAAAACTAAAGTTATGTTTGATGCAAAGTTAATTTTACAAATTTTAGGTGTAGAATTATTAAATCATGTTTTTTAGAAATTCGAGTGGATATAAACCGAGGAACCATGCTTTCTTAATTGACGAAAGTCATGAAAGCTTGCTCTCTGGGTTTTAAAATTAACTTTATTTACATTACAATAGCAAGGTACAATAAAATCCAACATCAGTATCGTTTGACCGGTGAACAAGGGCCGGCACACAAAAAAGTCTTCACTGTAACTCTCAAGCTCGGAAAAGAAGAATATGAAGCGGAGGGGCCTAGCATCAAGAAGGCTCAGCACTCCGCAGCCGCTAAAGCATTGAACAAGACGGAATTTAAACATCCACCACCAAAAACCATTATTAACAGGCCTGGCAATAGACAACCCAATGCAGGTATTGTGACTCCCACTGTAGAATTAAACGCCCTTGCCATGAAGAGGGGCGAGAGGGCTGTATATGTTGTGGAGGGCACAGCCCCACCACATCAGGTAAGGGCAAGTGTTCAATTTTCTTTTTATTTTAAATGAACTTTTACTTATGTTTATTTTAGTTGTTATTGTTTTCTTTTTATTAATTTTATCTATTGCGTTATTTTATTTATCTTTATTTGGATGAATGGAGGGCATGTAGAATATCAAATTTTACATTTAAAAAATATGTTGACCACGTGGTTGATTTAATAATTGCCGATCCGACATGGCGTTTCATTAAAATTTTTAAAGATGTTTATGTTTGGAAATGCACTTTTGTACAAGCGCCGATTAAACACAGTATATATCTTTATGGTACTAGCTAAAATATCATATTAGATTTTGTGTGAAATATCTTTACTCCTATAGAAAATATAATAAACATTTTTTTAAGACAAAAATTTCATGGTGGCAAGATTTAGTAGCAGTAACCTTTTGTATACAGGTTGTTTGAAAAATGTAATTTTGTTTTTTTCATTTGGACACTTGGTATAAATTGTTTCATTAAATCTGTCTCTTCTTGCTGATGTAAATATATCAGATTTTATCTTTAGTCCCAAGAAAATTGACAAAAATCGTGTTATAAGGGGCATTGTCATACTATTTATTAACTTCATGCAATGGCTAGAAAATGTTCTTTCTCTTTCTAAGACAATGCTTCTTATGGCAGGGAAAATACCAAATGTTTTTGATTTTGCTTCAGCACCCCTCTTATGGCAAAAACCTGTGACTTATAAATATATAACTCATTAATCTTTTTAAAGAAAGAGCTTGATATACAACAAACATTTTATTAAACTTATTAGGAAAAACTTCAATAGGGAAATAGTTGTGTAAAAAGAAAAGCACTGTGTCAAATTCATTTCCACATTAATCCTATCTATTGTGTCACATATTTGAAACCCATTTAATGTTACGGTATTTGTGCATGTGTGATCTCCGAGAGGTTATTTAATAACTTTACATTCATATTTCCAATAATAACTGTTTTGTTTTTTCATGGACCTAAATTTGCATCCAGATCTGGATAGAAGTCATTTAGGGCATAGGCAGGTGGTCTGTAGAGACTGTACATTTTAACTTTTTCTCCAGTAAAACTCACACTTACAAAAATTAATTATTTTTTATCCTTACCTCAAACTGCCTTATTACAATATGTTATGTTCTATTTTATGTAAATTGATGCATCTCCCCCCCTTCTATCGTCCCTACACAAATGAACACTATTGTATCCTGGTATTGAGAATTGACTGGTTTCGTTACCATAAAACCATATTTTAGTTATTATTAAGATGTCACACACATGCTTAACTACACAGCATAATTCATCATGTTTATTATGTACACTTTGCACATTTAAGTGCTCTTAACATCTGTTCTAAGGAAGGAAAATGTATGTCAAAATATAAAACCACCCTGTACATGTTAAATACCCTGTAGGTATGACAAATATTTATTTTGGAGACATTTTTTTAACTTTTGTTTTTTATCTGAGGATGAAATAAGGTAAGTAGATTTTTTTTGCAAAATTAAGTATGGGACAAATATATAATATGTTGTGGTTAAATTTTACAAAAAATACATACTTTTAAATCTTTAATCAATCTGATACAATGGACTTATGGATAATAATGAATATCGCCGTTTATGGTACCAATGCAATGTAAAAATCTTTATGGGTTACAAGTATCTCTATTTCAAAAGTTTCCTGAGAAAGTATTAAAGAAACAGGTTCGTCTTGGGCACCAAGTTTTTGTGACGATTATTTATATATCTATATACAGGAGATACAAGTCAGTTAAATTGAGGCAAAGTGGCACAATTAAATAGTTATTAA
>JAUTXW010000517.1:0-215327 GCA_030620095.1 Kuschelorhynchus macadamiae | reverse complement strand
TTATTATATTGCTTATTTATTCAATTAAACGTTTAATTAGTAAAACTACAATTAGAATAAGAGAGACACCATGACAATCTCATTGGTAGCTGTAAGAGAATTTATATTGGTAAAATTTTTACCAGGTCATTGAGCAAAAAAGCAAGCTTATACGAACATATTTTCAGTTGATGACTGACAAGGTCCTTGTAGTTAACGTTCTGTGTTTCATCTAAAATTATTAGAAGCAGAATTAAATACTTAATAATAAAATGAATTGCAATACGTACAATATTTGTTCATTTACAGTATTTGAACATATTCAAGTTTATTAAAATTCTAAAGTATTTAAATGTATTTGGTGAACAACTCTGGCCTCATGAACAACAAGTAGTTATAATAGGGGGAGCGCCTCCTCCTCCTCCTCTTCTCTCCTCTCATGTCCCTCATTCTTAACTTCCTCCCCTTTTATTCTCATTCGCATCATATTTTTAATTTTTTCTCTTTGTTCTCCTATTACCTGATTTTGCATTCTTAAGTCTTATAAATAGGTGCATCATGATCATTTTAGTATGTTAAGGCATTTACGACTGTTGTAAAGAAAACGTTGGAGAAACCATTAATAATAATATTAAAAATAAAAATGAGAATCAGTTGGAGAAAGAAATCGATCCATTCCGCTTCAGACAATTAGCCTCGAAGAAATTATACCAGGAGTTCAAGAAGAAAATATACCATTAGTTCGAGCAGAAAATAATGGGATTGTTTTAAAAAATTTGAATAAAACTGAGAGTGAAGAGAAAAAAGTGTTTTGTGCTATTTGTTTTGAAATAATCGAATATTATGATTCATGTAGACCAAATACATGTTCCCACATTTTTTGTTTAAAATGTATTTTAAGATGGAATGATGAAAATGGTTGTATTATAATAGGTAAACAATTCTGTCCTGTATGTCGCACTAGATATTACTATTTGGCACAAATCTTCAAAGATGTAATTAGACATCATTTTGTTGTAATTTTAAAAAGAGGATAATATTTTTTATAATTTGTGTTTGTGAAAACTCTGCTAACAAATAATTTTGTAAAAAAAAGTAAATGTAAATATATATAATAATTGACACACATTTTTTCCTTTTCCTATATTGAAACGACAACAATGATCTAACAAGTTTTTTAATACATACTAATTTTCACATTACATAACAAAACAATTGTTATGGGTTTACACAAAAGTGCCACGCCCTAAAATGGCACCACTTTTGCAAATGGAAGCTAAATTTTCTTATGGGAATTTACATGTAAAAATGACGGTTTTGATTGTCGGAATTGGTATAGCCTAATCTACTACTTTTTTAATTATACTAATAATATTAATATAATTTGCATCAAGTAAGAGAAAACTCAATTGAATACAGAAACAAGCTTTAACAAAATGTTATGCTAATATATGAGTGCTTCTAGTGGCAGTTGACATAATCGACACTTTTTTTTTTTACATATGATTAGCTATTTCATTTACAAATACAGTGTCAGATGTTAGAATAAAAAGAAGTATTTTGCATATAGCAATGAAAATATATAACCGCTTATAGTAACAGTTGACATTTTTTAAAATTAATATTGTTGACGTATTCTACTTATTATCTTTACAATTTATGCTTTTTGGATTAATATTTTTTTAATATAATCTACCCATTACATTTTTATAACCTATATTTAAAATTAATATTGTTGAAATAATCACCCATCACCTTTACAACTATGTTATTATTAATATTTAACAATATAATTTTCTATCTTTTTTTTTTTTCATTAAAAGCAAGCATGTTGGGATTCATAGAAAAAGATGTATCCTATAAATAGCACAATGTAAATAGAAGCACTAACAAGCATAAGTTTTTTGTAGTGGCAGCTCACATGATCGGACTCCCTCTCCGTAAATATCTCATGTGAATTGCACTACAAGGAAGGCAAATAGCAAATGTTCCTAGTCTTCGACTTTCAATTTTAGAGTAGCTTTGTATAACACATACATCTTTTTCTTCACAAATTAAATAATTCACTAGCCCTAAACTTGCTTACTTTTACGTCAGGCCTGGTTCCTAAATTTAGTAATTGTCCATCCATATCCACTCCATCGTCAATTTCCTGATCATCTTCCTGCATCTCATTTTGCTTCTTCCTCAATATAATTAATGTCGTATGTTACATAAGAATGATCTTCTAACAAGCCTAGATGATTTGTCCAAAAATGAATGTTTATAAGTGATGGAATCACCTTCCAAGTTAATAAAAATTTCTTTTCTTTACCTCAATTTGAGCAGTTCTCCACATTATTTTCTTCAATTTGGTCAGCCATGTTTCCAATCATATTTTCTGCCATCGTTAAGGAGCTTTAGATTTTGGATAGATATATTTAATAGTGTTTTTGGTTATAGCTTATAAAATAATATCGACAAACTGACATTACAGCGAATGATACTGTATGTTTGTCGAGTGGATGTTCTTAACTATATATACCATCAACCACCACTTTTACTACCTGCAATACTTAAGTTTTTTTTTTTTTTTTTGCTGTCCCGTTCCCTGTCAGTTTCCTCGGGGGGGAGGGCGCCAAGGGGGGCTTCGGCCCCCTTAAACCCCCTCACCCTCACGTTATCTTCTTTTCTCTCCCTTCCTTCTTTCTCTTTTTATATGTTTCTCCGTTTTCCTTCCTTCTCCTCCTTTTCCTTCCTTCTCCTTTTTCCTTCCTTCTTCTTTTTTTTCTTCCTTCTCCTTTTTTCTTTTCTTCTCTTTTTTAATCTAACCTAACCTAACCTAACCTAACCTAACCTAACCTAACATAACCTAACCTAACTTAACTTAACCTGAAGAGGGCACTGCCCGAAATTGGGAACCGGGATTTTAGTCTCGGAAATTCAGGGGTCCGGGGGGGGGGAGGGGGGTAAGGTTGTTGATTGGCGTGGGAAAGTGGTTTTTAGAGATTGTCGTTCAACTTTTAAGTAGGACACATGATTAACTTTTGCATATAAAATCGCCTGCAGCGAAGAGACGAATGCAATTGATTTCTTGCATTCACACTGTGCAGAGCTGGCGAGTTTCTGGTGTTTACATTGTGTCTATTTGGTAAATTTTTATTTTTATTTCTAACATTTTTATTTGGCAAGATTTAATTCTTATATATATTGGTGACATTTTTATGTACATTTGTGGCATTTTTATTTATTATTACGATTTTTTTTCATAATGGACAATTTTTTGACATCGACTAGCAAAATAATTGACAATGACTTTGACTTATACACATGTACTCAAATGCAGAATTTTGCAAACCAACAAAACAATGAAACAGACGTATTTACAACTAGTCAACAACAAACTATTCAGGACTTGAATGAAATTATTTATAATAGCCAAGTTCAGAATAATGCCAACAAACACAACAACGAAAAATATTTATTTACAGCTTCTTCAAAACAAACTCTTTACGATCTTAATGACATTATTGACAACAAAACGCACTTAATTACAACAAAAACTAACAAACTCTTGAAGAACTGAATGACATTGACGAAACTTCAAATTCTAGCGATGAGGATATTGTTTGTTTTTTCAAAAATTAATCCAAATTATTTAACATTAAAATCGCCAATTAATTCTTGAGACCAATTTGCTTCCCTTTTTGTTTAGTGAAAATTTGATTCGAAGAAGAACAAATTGATCAAAATTTAAGTTTGGCTATTTGTCCTACTAATTCACCATATGATATTGTAAATTCTGATTCGCAAGAAAAACAAATTGATCAAAATTTAAGTTCGGCTATATCTTCTATTAATTCACCATTTGCTATTGTAAATTCTGATCCGCAAGAAAAACAAATTGATGCAAATTTGACTTCGGATATTTCTCCTAATAATTCACCAGTTGAACAAAATTCAATTTCGAAACCATCATTTATCATTAAAAAAAAATTTAAAATTAATAAAAAAATAAAAAACAAATAGCAAACCTTAAGTGTCTGGGTTTCGCTATTCAAAATTTAACTAATTTGATCACAATTAAAAAGGGAGACGAAAGTACGGTGAATTATGTTAAACAGGCCTTTGACAAAATTGACAAATTATTGCTTTTTTCATTTTATTATTATTATTATTATTATACAAAGAACTTGACTCATTTGTGTGTAACATTTAAGAAAGGATGGATTCATAAAGTCAATTAATTTTTATTTTTCTATTGCTTTTTTCAAAATTTGACTATAACTAAATAAAATGCACAATTCAGGGAACGAATAATATCTTATAGCGGGTTTCACTTTCACATCAAAACTTCATAAATGTGAAAGAATATTTTCAACATTTGGAATACAAAATTGCACATCTAATAGATCAAGAACTGCAGAAACATAAATGTATAGAGCTGCAATATGGAACTGTTCGGTTTCTATTTTTAACCCCAGCAGCGACAGCTATGATGTCAAATCTTTTAATGCGCCGTTCCAAGTCATTTGCCAGGGATATCAGAAAAAAGAACTGTTAGAGCAAATCTGCACCATTATTGACCAGAAAGCTGACGAATTTGCAGAAAGAGATTCAGGTAAAGAATTTATTTTCGATTTTACAACAGCAACAAAAAAAGTAATTTTTTAATTTTTACGTTGCAGGATGGGCTTTGATGAATTTACTTCATTTGGAAATTAATGTTAACAAGCACAATCCGCTGAGAGCCTCATCTTTATCGAACTTCCTCAAGAGATCAAGAGAGAAATTATAAATCCTAAAAGGGGTATGAAGTAATTGGTCCACTTTATTATTCATCGAATAAAAAAAATCAACATGTCAATTTATTGTTAATAAGTGATGATGATGAAAAAACTTTTCATTATTGCTATATTAAAGATTTATCAAAACTAGTTTCTGCACAAATTTCTAAACATCACGGAAAAAAATATATTTGCGATGGTTGTTTACAATATTTCCCTACAGAAGAAAATTTATTACAACACAATAGCTATGATTGTGATCATTTACGAATTAACCTACCTTCTAAAGAATTAATAAAAGATAAGTTTGGAAACTATTCATATGATAATATTTTGAAATTTGTAAATTATCATAAACAAATGAAAGTTCCTTTCGTGGTGTATGCAGATTTTGAATGCATTTTAAAGCCTTTAAATAATGACAATGTTGATAAAAATCCTAATACTTCATACACCTTAAAACAATATGAACATATTCCACATTCATTTGCCTATTACATTAAATGTTCCTTCGACGATAATTATTCTAAATTTGAAAAATATAGAGGTCAAAATTGTGATACATTATTTATAAATTCTTTAGAAAGAGATGTGTATAACATATACAATAAATATTTAAAGGCTCCTAAAAAAATGATCCCTTTGAACGAACTGGACAAAATTTATCATAACTATGAAAAAGTTTGTCATATTTGTAATAAACCTCTTTTAAATGACAGGGTTGCAGATCATTGTCATATAACCGGTCTTTATAGAGGTCCAGCTCATTCACTCTGCAACATAAATTACAGAATACCTAACTTTATTCCAGTTATATTGCATAATTTGCGTAATTATGATTCTCATCTATTTCTTAAAAAATTATGCTTAAACAAAGAACAACTAACAGTTATCGCACAAAACAAGGAAAAATATATTTCATTTGAAAAGCTTATTCATGTGGATAACTATTTTGATAAAAAGACACAAAAGGCTAAGAAAAAAATATATCATTAAGGTTTATTGATTCATTTCAATTTCTATCCCATTCTTTATCAAAACTCTCTGAAAGCTTAAAAGATGAACAATGTAAGGAAATAAAAAAAATTTTCAATGATGAAGAAAGATTTAAACTTATTCGGCAAAAAGGTGTATTTCCTTACAGTTATATTGATGATTATTTAAAATTAGAAGAAACAACTTTACCTCAGAAAGACCAATTTTATAATACTTTAACGGATGAGCACATCAGTGATGCAGAATACCAAAGAGCTGTAAAGGTTTGGCAATTGTTTAAATGTGAATCTCTTGGTCAATACTCCGACGTTTACTTACTCTCTGATACTTTACTTTTGGCAGATATTTTTGAAAATTTTAGAAGCACTTGTTTATCCACATATAAGCTCGATCCAGCTCATTTTTACACTTTTCCAGGTTTATCCTGGGAGGCGTGTTTGCGTTATACTGGAATAGAGTTAGAATTGTTAACTGATCCAGATATGATACACTTTTTCAAAAAAAGCGTTCGCGGTGGTGTGAGCTCTTGCATTTGTAGAAAATCTGAAGCTAATAACCCATTTCTTTTAAATTTTGATCCTTTAAAGCCAACTAAATACATAATTTATTATGATGCAACAAATTTGTATGGTTATGCAATGTCACAGCACATTCCAACGGGAGATTTTGTTTGGTTAACAGATAAAGAAATCAATGATTTAAATATTATGAATATTTCTAAAAAATCTAATAAGGGATATGTTTTAGAAGTTGATTTAGAATATCCTACAAGTCTACATTCCTATCATAACGATTTTCCGTTTTGTCCAGAAAACTTTAAACCGCCAAATTCTAAATGCATAAAATTAATACCCAATTTAAATGATAAATCAAAATATGTTATTCACTATCAATTATTAAAACAATGTTTGGAACATGGACTCAAGTTAACTAAAGTTCATAGAGTTTTACAGTTTTCTCAATCTGATTGGTTGAAAAAATATATAGACTTGAATTCAAGATTAAGAAATGATTCAAAGAATGAATTTGATCGTAATACTTACAAGTTGGCAAATAATAGTATTTATGGCAAGACTATGGAAAATGTTGATAGGAGAATTGACGTAAGACTTGTTACAGAGTGGGAAAAAAATAGAAGAAAAGATGGTGCTGAGAATTTAATTGCAAAACCATATTTCAAGGACTTAACAATATTTTCTGAAAACTTGGTAGCTATTCAAATGCAAAAGATTCAAGTTACTTACAATAAACCAATATATGTAGGCTTCTCAATATTAGATATATCTAAAACTGTCATGTATGATTTCTTTTATAATTTTTTAAAACCTCTTTATCAGGAAAATATTTCACTTTTATACACCGATACCGATTCGTTCATTTTAGAAGTCACAACTCCAAATATTTATTCTGACATGATAAAAAATATTCACAAATTTGACACATCTAATTATGAATTTAATAATATTCATGAAATGCCTATTACAAAGTCAGTTATAGGAAAATTCAAAGATGAATATGCTGGTGAACCCATTACTGCTTTCTTTGGTACTGGAGCAAAAGCATATTGTATTAAAACGGAAAACAGTTTAACAAAAAAAGCAAAAGGTGTTAAAAAAAGTGCAATTAAAAAGCAGTTGGATTTTATTCATTATAAAGATGTTGTTGAAAATCATTCTAAAACCTTTTGTTCAATGTATGTTTTTCGATCTAGACAACATACAATTTTTACAGAGTTAATTAATAAATTGGCTTTGAGTTCCGAAGATGATAAGCGGTATAAAATTCCCTATAGTTTTAATACATTAGCTTGGGGACACCAAGATATTGCTTTGTATCAATGGAATGCAGAACATGAAGATTTAGATATATTTATGTAGATATTATAAGGTATTTAAATTTGTTGTTTTTGAAACCAAAGTTAGTCTTCATAAGTCTTTCACAAAATGTGCATAGAAACTTTTGACAAAGAAATTGATAACAGTTATTTTAAAACATATGAAAAACGACTTTCCACTTTTAAAAAATGGAAAGGAAAATTGAGACCAGAAGTGTTAGCTGGAGCTGGCTTTTACTATACTTCAATCAATGATATTTGTAAATGTTTTTATTGTGGTATTGAAATTTTTGATTGGTTAAGTTATGATGATCCTATTGTGGAGCATAAGAAATTTGCTAGGAATTGTGATTTAAATAACTGTTTATGGAAAAATAGGAATCGAATAATTGTAACCATTCAAAATAAGTCTTCAAGCTACACATTTTATATAGTATTATTAATATCCTTATTTATGAACTTTTACATATATTTAAATTAAGTATTTTATTGTTATTTTTTTACAACTGCTTTTGCTTTCGTGGTGAAAGTATCTGCTTAATGTTAATAAATTTGGAATATAATTATTAATTTGTTTTAATGACT
Organism: Kuschelorhynchus macadamiae; assembly: GCA_030620095.1. Lineage (NCBI taxonomy): Eukaryota > Metazoa > Arthropoda > Insecta > Coleoptera > Curculionidae > Kuschelorhynchus > Kuschelorhynchus macadamiae. The sequence continues at coordinate 207,167 of JAUTXW010000517.1, read as the reverse complement.
ATCAGTAGATCTCAATTTATTCTTCTTTATTTTATTTTCCAAAATGTTTTTTATGTTCATCATCCCCCTGGCGTAACACAGTGTGAAATATGTTTTTCTAATAAAACAGACGTCACTCTAAGTAAATATTGTAAATTTATGAAAATTGGATTAATTAACAATAGTACAATTAGTTGGATGGAACGAATAAATGGAAATGAAAATGCAAGTAAATTTTTTAAAATTTTGTATCATTATCCAAATCGATCTATTTTTGATACAAATTGGATAGAAAGGTTAGAGTTTAAAAATAATCAGTTACAAATTTTAACCCCCAACTGTACCAATTATTATGACGGATTCAAAAATTATTACTTTTCCATCATTAGTGTTACATTAAACTTTGCATTATTTTTATACATTACCATTTTAATTATTTATCTTTATTACAAATTTCAAACTGGAAATCTATTTTTTCATTAATCCATTTTAATCAAAACTTTAAAGAAAGTGGGGATGAGAATATTTAAGTACAAGAATAACACAATATGTTTCAGTCTCGTTTAGTCATTATGAACAACGCCGTGGTTCATAAACCTTTGGAAACGCTTCTTAATTCAAAAATTTATTTTTTAAATAATTCTTTGTCAAAATTTGTTCTTGTTGGCATTAGTTTAAATGATTTTTCTCCAAAAATTGTAATTGGTGGAAAAACTGGATTTTCAATCGCACTAACCGAAGAAAATTGGAAAGACATTTGTGTTCATCAAGGAATTATTGTAAACAATTTCTACTTTCCTCAAGTTGATCAAACCAGTGTGAATATAAACAACATTCATCTGCAGGTTCAGAAAATAAATGATACCCCTGTTCTACAAATTACAAAAGGCCCACACTTCATATACTTAGGACAAGAGTCTTTGGACAATTTGTGGCGATTAAAGGAAATTATTGATTATAGATTATCTATACTTAAAAGGCAAGAATTCAATACATATTTCAAAATATTTCAAAATAATATTTCATCTGATTGTGGCGACTTGTGTACGCATGTTTATAATATAATAAGTCCAACAGAAAATCCTAACAGTGAAAATGTTTCAACTATGATGGAATTACTTGCTTTATATCCTGAACAAATGGAAAACAAATTGAAGCAAAATGGAACAAAACGAAAATATTACGAAGAAAACAATGAAAATGGATCAAAAAGAAAATATTACGAAGAAAACAATATCTTTTCTGGAAGAGAACAATAAGGTGCATGTGTTAGTGAAGTGGAGCTTTGCTTACAGACAAGCCCGTAGGAGTAACTTTCAGATGTGGTACTTAGATAGACTCCGTTTTGAAAAAAGAATAAATGATTGTAAACTTATTCTAGATTCGATATTATCTGAGGAACATAGAAATAAAATATATTTGACACGTTTTAATAAAAATTGTATTTGATGTTTTACTTAATAAAATTTTAGTTTAGTAAATGTGAATTTTATTTGAAATTAATTAGCACATTAAGACTTTGTAATTTGTATCAGCTAAAGCATAAAGTGAGGAACAGAAATAAAACAAATTTAACTAAAATTTAATTTCAATTTAATTAAACAATATTTTTTTTATCAATCCATGTATTATATTTTTTATCAAGTCCTAACCATTTCACATAAACTTTGTTTCCTTTCCTTCTCAAAATCTTCTCAATAAGATACACATCGGTATGCTTTACTTTTAGTAATTCTTGCTCATAAAAACCACCCAGAATGTCCTGATTATCTTCGTCTTGAATTAAATATGTCCAAGGGTTTGTCATCTTAACTTCTTTAATGTGGAATATCTCATTTGACCAATTTGGTGTGTAACCTTTTGAAAATGCCTCTCGATGCTTGCTTATTCGTACGTGATCACCCACTTTAAACTTTGGAGATTTTATATCTAACGTTTTAGCATGAGTAAATGCAGATTTCAAGATTCTATTTTCATTTGTTTTATTTACTTGTTTTGGCTTCATTCCTATTGAAGAATGTTTTGTATTGTTATAATCTTTTACAATATCCGCTAATATATTAAACCATTTGTAATTTCCTTGAATGCTAAATATTTTCCACATATTATTCTTTAAAGTCCTGTTCACTCTTTCTACTATACTCGCTTTCAAATTGGAAAACGTGCTATAATGGTTAATTCGAAATTGTTGCATCAAATTTTGAAAATTTACATTGAAAAACTCTCTTCCTCTATCCGTTTGCAAGTTTTTTGGTGGAGTTTTTGCACTGATTAATATTTTTTTCATTGCCGCTGTTACGTCTTTTCCAGATTTAGATTTTAACGGTTCGGCCCAAACATACTTAGAAAATACATTTATGGTAATCAAGATATATTTAAATCCCTTATTAAATTTGGCATAGGGTAACATTTCAACCAAATCAGCTTGAAAAAGATCATTTAACCCTTTCACTACCACCCTTCTGCGTTTGTAGTTTTTTCTAGCAGGTTTATGTAATTCATTAACGACTTGCTGTTTAACGGTTGTCATGACAACAAACTTGTTTATTCAATTTTAAGGAAGTTCACTTTCTATGTTTTGTAATAATTCGAAATATAACTTTTATATGTTTTTTCCCATTCATTCAATTTATCAATTTGTATTGTATAACTTTTTTCATTTAAAATTTTACTAATTTTAGTAATCTCCTTTTCTAACGCATTAAAGGATTTTTTTATCTCTCCAGTTAAGAAAGTAGTTGATCTACTATCACTATTTTTTAATTCCTCCTCTGTTTTATTTAATTCTTGTTCTAATTTCTTAATTACACTGGACATTATATTTTCCAAGGAAATATATTGTTGATTTTCTTCCAAAGTGAGTTGGTCAATTGTTCTACTGTTAAGAATGCTATTTTGATTTCTTTTTTTTTCATCATCTAACCTTTTTATAAAAGTTCTTAATTGTTTAATTTTTTCCTTGTGTTTTTCAATTATTACTTCTCTTATATTTGTTTCCATTATTTTATTAATTTTGTTGATATCATCACTTAATTTTTTGTCTTCCTTTTTAACATGTTCATTTAAAAATTGCAAATCTTTACTTATTTGATTTAGCGTTAGCAACTGTTTATTAACGTTTTCAATTGAGGTATAGCATCCTTTAATCTGGTTCTCATACTTTAAAAAATTTTCATCAAAAACCTTAAGCTTTTTAGCAAAGATTTCATTATTTGTTTCATTTTCACCTAATCTCCTTTTTAAATTATTAATGTCACTTATTCTCTCTTGATTTTGTTTTGAAATATGGCGTCCAAATTTATCAACTGTCATGTTGAGCTTTCATTAAACAATAAATATGATTATATTTGATAGCTGTTATTTATAGTATTACTTTATCTTCTCTTAATTCTTCAATAATAGAGATAATCTCGTTACTATGAGCATTATTTCCCGCATCACTTGATGAAATTAATAAACGTAGCCTATCAACAATTTCGTTAACATTATTCCAGTATACATAGTCTGTATTTGATCTGTTTGTTTTCAAAATTAATCCCTTTCCTGTAGATTTGGCTCTAGTTGTTCTAAACGGAGGTTTTGGTTTGTTAAATGCTGTAACTAATCTTGGCAAGGTTTTTGTCTTTGTAATCCCCTTTCTTTGTAAATATGGTCCTATTATTGTAACATATTTGTGTGATGTATTTCCTTGAACTTGTTCATTTGAATCAAAATTCCTACGATATACATTTGTTTTAGCTAGAATGTTCATGTAATTATCTAAATCTTCCTTCTTATAACCTTTCGGTTCTTTTTTGAAAAGCAATTCGTATAAACCTGGCGTGCCTGTGTACGTTATTCCTCCCACTTTAATGTCTTTTCCAATAATTTCTACCGGTATCTGTGTTAAACCAAAAGAAAACTTATCCGTTTCGAGGTCATGAACTATTCCATAATAATGGTCAAATTTATGTTGTGTATCTTTCACACCCTCATCAATATATGATCTGGGTAATTCATGAAAATCTGCTAAGTAATCTTTATATGATGGTGTACCAACATAGGTTTGAATTGTTTTTCTAGTTTGTTCCAATATGTCTGACAAGTTTAAATTTGTTGTTGTGTCACTAGAAGGATCTGAAGTTTCTGCTATAACAGTTGATGACAATGGTTGTACTACAGGAGAGGAAGAAGTGATACTACTGTCATTTAAAAATGTTGGTAGTTCTGTAGGGAGTGACGGAGTTTTTCCTGTTTTCTGAATATTTTTCGTCGGAGTTGATGTTTTATAAAGCTTTGTAGGTGTTTTGAAATCTTCATACTTTGAAACTCTTTCTTCTTTTAAATCGAATGGTTCGGATTTACCAATACTTGAAATTAGCTGTTTAAGTGGTTGTGTTATTGGTCTATAAGTTTGTTCTAATTCGGACTGAGCAGAAGAAGTAGCTAATTTCAAGCTTTGATATTTCTGCTTCACGGCTTGTCTGGATCTTATTAATTCTCGAGCTAAACGTTTATCCATGCTGTACAAGTTTTAAATGAAATAAAACTGCAAATTTTTTACTTTTATAAATATATAAAGGAATCGAATTTACTCCTATATCTGCCGTGATTTACTTCACAATCTTTGTCAATTACAAGAAAGCCATATGGATCCATCCAACAGTTAGCACAAATATTTTTAAACTGATCAAATGTCATATCTAATATACAGTGGTCATTATATATATGTTTTAAACTCAAACAGTCCTGTTTAAATAAAATTAATAAGTTTGCATTTTCTCGAATTAGACGTTTAAGGATTGAGGAATATCCTTGAAAAATAAAAAAACAATCGGTGTTTCTATGCCTTCCATGCGTGAAATAGTCCCTAATAATAGATTGATTATGACAAGGAATATCATCAAAAATGATAACGGAATTTGGCTTTATCTCATGAGGTGAAATAATGTTCTCATCGCTATCATATTCAAAGTATCCAATTTCTTTCATAGGTTTTAACAACTTTCTTAAATATTCATATTTTGGTTGATCTAATGACTTTGAATAAACATAGACATTTTCAAACCTAATTCCATTTGGATGCTCGAGCAGTGTAAGCATAACGTTGGTTTTACCGCTACCACTGCAACCAACTATAAGCCCTCTTTTTGAACCACCGCAAAATAAGTCACCATGCTTTCTCAACTGTTTACTTAAAATTTTTTCATCATGATTATTTACTGGTAATGAGAATTTTTGTTTTTCAATCCTCATTCTTAATCACACTAGTAAATATTTTTAGCTGTAAAAGTATTTATACCAGAAAAATGTCAATGTGCTTTTAGTATAAAAAGAACTTCAATGACTGTGGGTCGCCATAAGTTGAAAAAAACTATTAAAACACGTAATAGAAAAGGCTCTGGTTTAGTAAATAAATTAATTAGCAAACTACCTTTCGAAGTTCATATACCAGGATATAATTATTGTGGTCCCGGCACCAACTTGGAAAAAAGATTAACTAGAGGTGACGTTGGTATAAATCCATTGGATTCCGCTTGCAAAGAACATGATATATCTTACTCTCAGACTGAAGATTTATCAAAAAGACACATATCTGACCAAATATTAGAAAAAAAAGCCTGGGATAGGGTAAAAGCTAAAGATTCTTCTATTGGTGAAAAAATTGCAGCTTTAAGTGTTGCAGGAATAATGAAGGGTAAAAGAAAGTTCGGTTTGGGATTAAAAAATACAAAAGGGGGTAAACTTAAATTGAGAAAAAAACGTATCATTCGAACGCCCAAAAAAATTGGAGGATTTCTACCTCTTTTGTTTCCCATTCTTGGCGCCCTGGGTGCACTAGGTGGAGGCGCGGCAGGAATTGCTAAGGCAGTAAATGATGCTAAAGCAGCTAAACAGCAACTAGAAGAAATACATAGACATAATATTGCAATGGAAAATGCTTCTAAAGAAGGGAAAGGATTATATATTAGACCATATAAAGGAAAGGGACTATTTATTAGACCTTATAAAGGAGGATCCGTCAAAATGAAAGCAATCAGACAAAAAAAAAACTCAAAATAAGTTTTCCAAAAAGAGCACTTACGAACAATGATATTATTAAATATGTAAAGCTGTTAAAAATAACTGGCTTTAGAGGTGTTTTTATGCTCGATGAACTTCCAAAAAAAATTAATCTGAAAGAATGTGGTATTGTAAATTTGGATAAAAAACAAAATAAAGGATCTCATTGGACTGCTTATATTAAAAATAACAAAAATGTAATATATTTTGATAGTTATGGAAATTTAAAACCACCTTTTGAACTTCTCAAATATTTTAATTCGAATGGCAAAGTGGATGTATTTTATACTTATGAAAATAAACAAAAATTTAATTCATATAACTGTGGTCAACTATCCCTAAAATTTTTGCAAAAAAATATATAAACTCATTATTTATTGTAATATCTCATTCATAAATAAACTGCAATGTCTACCACAATTGCCATATCAGGAAACAGTTCTGTTTTGTCTGCTGATTTTAATCCGCCCATATATTTAGAGGATGAAAAACAATATTACCTGGGTTTAGCTGATTTTGAAACGTTTATGACTATCCCCAATATAAAAGAAGGATATAATAAATTTTATATAGATAAAAAAGTAATTGTTATTCCCGACGGAACTTATGACATTACAGATATAGAAACATACATAAGAGAAAGTATAGAAGATTTATTTCCGAATGAAAAAATTTTTTTTCTTTTAAAAGCAAATGTTAATACTCTAAAAACTTTTTTAATGTGTAGTAGAATAATTGATTTTACCAAGGAAGATTCGATAGGAAAAATGTTGGGTTTTAATAGCAGGATACTAGAAGCTATGAAAGAGGAAGAATCAGATAATGTTGCAAAAATAACTAAGGTGAATGCTATTTGTATTGACTGTAATATTTGTGTCGGTTCTTACAATAATGGTAAACCTGTTCATATTATTCACCAGTTTTATCCAACTGTAGCTCCAGGGTATAAAATAGTTGAATCTCCTTTGCCCATTTTGTATTTTCCAGTTAGCGTCAAAGCAATTAACAATATAACAGTTAAAATAGTTGATCAAGACGGAGAACTTATCAGTTTTAGAGGAGAAACTATAACAGTAAGGTTACATTTACAAACAAGTGAAATATAAAATGGTAGTTAGATATAATAGAGCCCTTGGGATGAGACTTGCCCCTACTACTATCAACAAAGTAAAAACTTATAAAAAGAAAAAGCCTAAACAACAGTTCAGTATCAAATCCAACACCAACAAGTTAAGACGAGATAATCGTAAATTTCTCACATCCTTGGGTTTCACTGTTTTAAAATAATGAACATATTAAACGTAAACGAAAAGCTTTATGTAGACAATTCCATCGTCAGTTCTGAGCTTCACACATATCAACCATATATTTCTTCAAAATTCGATTACAATGATGAAATAAGGATCCCAATTCAAGAACTCGATGCTTACACTCTACCATCAGATAGTTTACTTTATATCGAAGGAAAATTAACTAATACAGAAGGTAAATATAAGAAAGAATTGCTATTTATTAACAATGGTATAGCCTTTTTGTTCAGAGAAATCCGCTATGAACTAAACGGAATTACTATAGATTCAATAAGAAATGTTGGATTAGCATCAACCTTAAAAAGCTACCTTTCTCACAATACCAACGAAAGTTTAAAACTGGAAAATGCAGGTTGGTTTCCACATCGGAAAGAAGGTGATACAATTTTAGTTGATAATGATGGAAAATTCTCCGTATCCATACCACTAAAAATGCTTTTAGGATTTTTTGAAGATTACAGAAAAATTATTATGAATATGAAACAGGAATTGGTTCTTATTAGATCAACTGATGATTTAGATGGTGTTATTTTCAAAGAAGATCCGGCACACCTTGTTACTGCTCCTGACACTCCATTGGTTACTTTCGATAAAATTTATTGGAAAGTTCCTCACATTCTAGTTGATATGCCACAACAACTTGCTCTATCAAAAATATTAGAATCAAATAAAGATATATTGATAGGATTCAGGAGTTGGGAACTTGTTGAATATTCTTCTCTAACCGAAACAACCCGTCACACATGGCCGGTAAAAACAACTAGTAAACTAGAAGCTCCTCGTCATGTTGTGATTGGCTTTCAAGAAAACAGAAAAGGGAAAATTGTTAAAGATATGAGTAAATTTGACAATATTACCTTGTCAAATATTAGAGTATATTTAAATTCTGAAAGATATCCTTATCACGATTTGTACTTAAATTTCGAAGAAAACAAATTTTCTGCTTTATACGAAATGTTTGCCAACTTTAGACAGTCTTATTATGGTGTTCCAAATGAACCCATTTTTAATCCTGAACAATTCAAAAACATTAGTCCTATTACACATATTGATTGCTCCCATCAAAAAGAAACAATTCAAACGGGATCCGTAGTAATGAGAATTGAATTTGAGACACACAATGCAATTAAAAAAGATACTTCTGCTTATTGTCTTATTTTACATGACAAATTATTTAGCTACAACCCTCTTACTAAAATTGTGAAACAATTATAAACTTTATCCCCACTATTTTCATATTTCGATTTAATTTAAAGAAATTTTCAAAAGCTTTTAGTTTTAATCATGACATCAAAACTACAACTACAAATTGAAAAATTTATTTTTAAAATTAATCAACTGAAAGAAGAAATTGCAAATTATTCAAGTAAAAAAAGTCTCATTAAAAAATTTGCTGCTTTGAAAATATGAGATTGGTTATAGATATTCAAGGATTCAAAGATGAAAAAAATAAATTTATACCGAAAGAGCTTGCAGCTTTTGATGGTTATGAAATGACTCATTACATTTTTAAAAAGCCTTTTCCAATGGAGTTTCTTTCACCTGATTGTCACAAGCAGGCGGTATGGTTAACGAAAAATTATCATTGTATACATTGGAATAATGGATTTACTCCATTACATCATTTCCCAAAAATAATTGAAACACTTACGAAGAAAGCAGATTTTGTTTTTGTAAAAGGAAGCGAAAAAAGGATTTTATACAGAAATATTCTAAAAAGCATGTGATTGAAATAGATGAACAACCAGCTCTAAAGCTAATGGAACCAAAATGCTTCTATCATTCAAAATCACCTTGTATGTGTGCTTTGACAAATGTGTTATTTTTATATGACAATTGTTTTAGGAATGAATAAAAATATAAAAAAAAAACTTAATTACCTTTTTATTTTGCATTAACCAACCATGATTGAATACAATTAATATGATACCTTAAATCTAATTTTCTAAATTCATTTAAAAGTTCATACTCATTTTTATATTTTAAATAATCATTACAAAATTTAGCGGCTAATTTACATTGTTTCATTCGATCTATATTATTAACATATGCTGACAAATCTTGTGCTTCTGCGTCTTCTTCGCCTACAATTGATAAATATTGGAAGTATGCTGCAGATATAATAAACTCTTCATACATTTCAGTAACCATTTGCTCCATTGTAAATATTATTAAATTTATTCTTCCTTTTCAATTTCTTGAAGAATAGTATCCTCGTCAATAAATTGCTTCAAGTCTTTTAAATAGTAACCAAAGCCAATATCTTTTAGATCTTGAATAAGTTGAAAAAAATTTAATGTTTCAAAGTATTTGTTGCAACAGAGGGCAGCCTTTACGAATTCCTCAGATTGATTACAATAAAAGTCTATCCACTCCGGACCACTTGCCATACAATATGAGAAATAGGTTTTTGAAAGATTACTAAATTTCTCCTCTAATAATTTAACTGCAATCAGCAACTCAGCCATTTCATTTATTTAACATAATATTTTAAATATGTAGGGGGACGTCTCTTGCGAATAGGATTAACTTTCTTTGATAATACCTGTTTTTTATCTTCGTATAATTGAAACCTCTTTTGGGTTGCAATAATAGCAGGTATAAATTGGCAATCTTCTCCTATAAATTCTATTAGGTGGCTTAATTCTCCTACAAAGTATGATTTCCCAAATGTATTGAAAAACGTAGTAAGGCTTATAATTCCTTCTAAATAATCATCACAACAGTCAATTGCTTCCAAATAATCTCGTTTCAGTGGATAAAACAGCTTGGTGTATTCATCTTTCGAAATCACTTCAAAGAAATTGAGATATTTAACTTTTAACTGTCTGATAGTTGTAGTTAATTTTTCGCGATTACACATAATTCACTTATTACTTGACACATTTTTTCTTTTTGTTTTATACAAAATTGGTGGAAAAATTCAAAAATAACTTTTTACGCAACTCGAGCACAGCTTAGTAAATGTGTCTCGGCATACTAAAATGATCATGATGCACCTATTTATAAGACTTAAGAATGCAAAATCAAATGTGGGAGAACAAAGAGAAAAAATTAAAAATATGATGCGAATGAGAATAAAAGGGGAGGAAGTTAAGAATGAGGGACATGAGAGAGAGGAAGAGGAGGAGGAGGAGGCGCTCCCCTATTATAACTACTACAACATTATCCATGAAACTATTCTATATTACACCCATACATTCAGTGAACAAAATGGCGCCAAAGTATCACTTTAGAAGTAATTTCATGAAGCATAGAAATTTAGTGAAAAAAATCAACGACTCCTTACTTTGTTCGCCATTAAGGAAAAAAGAGGTGGAAGCGAAATTTCTACAGCATTTAAAAGTTATAACCGAGGTGGACGATAAATAATATGTAGGTACCTGTATATTTAAGTTGAAAATAAATATCTGTCAAAAATATTTTACACCACTGCTTTTATTACAGCTGTCAAGCTAGGGAGATTTCCACTTATTAATCACACAGCTAGGCGCTAATGAATAGGATGATTTACAAAAAAAATAGGTTGTTGTCATAGAGGCATATCAAAATGCTTGGCTAAAATTAACAGGTATGAAAATTTCAGTAAAATTTTCCTAAAAATAGCAAAAATGGTCAGTAATTCCCACATTTCACAATATTTGTGGCAATGATTTTTTCTTTTATACTTCTTTTTAATTATGTACCTAAATAATATCAAAAACTTACGCCAGTGTCATTTAACATTACTATTGAGATTATGTTGCGAATGCCGACGCCGACTGGATCATCTTTGTGAGGTTCTGTTAGCGCTACGCCCAGGAAATCTGCTAGATTGCTGTCACGGGCTTAGCCAGAGCTAGGGCGACCCTCCCAGCTGGTTTTCATGTTGTTCCAGTTTGGAAGTTATCAGTGGGATATTCGGATGGCGAGCTAAAAAACACCCGATCACCCCAATTTAAAAAAAATATATACTTAAGTTTCAATCTATGTTTGATCTGGTTTAAGGCATCAGGCTTCAAATTCCTTTCAGGTGTGTTTTCGGTCAGGATGCGCATAACCTTTTCTTCCAAATTTCTCTGGAAACTTCTCTACCCCCGCGCCGAAATGGCCATTAGGTTTCCTTTACCATATGGTACTGGCTCAGACAGGCAGAGTAAATTCCCGAAAAAACTAGGAACTATCGCACTTGGACCCTAGCAAGGAGACTGTGATACTCTGAGTTGTTTGAGTTTCACGCGCCGCGGATCTCCGAGAAGCACAGAAAAATCGAAACTCATCGGCACTACGTATGCACTGGTTCTGTACTAGTCAAGGGCCAGCCAAGAACTGCGGTCAACTGAATTTAGTTTACTTCGAGACAATCGACAACACGGAAAGTCCGCGTCGTCGCTACAAGCCTCAGTGTCGCCAACATTTGAATGTTTCCCCCTAAGAGTAATCTTAAAAATCCCTAAAATCAAATGAGAATCCCCTAAATTGATATTTCTTAAAATGCAGGGAAGTCAAAAACGTAAATTTGTTTTTATAATAAATAGATTGTTTATTTAATTAAACATAATTTATGAACAGCCTGTTTTTCGAATTGAATTATTTCTTTTTTTATTTAGAAAATTCTTATCAATAGTATGGTTTAACAATAAATTATCAAAACTTAGTATTTTATAACTAGTAATCTGATTAACTGATTAAGTTAGAATTAAATTCGCTGATTAACAACTTTAGCTTTTAAATATGAGATAGAATATACAAGGTAGAGTTTTTTTAGACCAAATAATTATTTTTAATAATTTCACATAACTTTTCCCGTAATTTTTTTTATTAGAACGTAAATTAACTCCGATCCGTGCATTTACTTCCGATAAAGCAGAAATAAAAATACCCTAATGCTTCCTTTACGTGGGTTAGGCTTTGCCTAGTGCTAAATTTGTTCTCTATAACTCACCCTGAGCAAAGACATATAAAAGCAGTTTAAGCTAATAGAGCTTGACTTTGATTTATATCCCCTTTCAATTTACTTATTTAGATAGAAAAAGTATTTTTTTCTCTAAATTACTTGAATATGTAAAGGTCAGGATTTTGTTTGGTATCATTTAAAGCCTCTATATAAAATATTGGTATTTGCTCTTAATTATGACATGGAAATTAGGAAATGCAATAACTAATTTTAAGACTAAATATTATAATTTAAATATCTTCAGCTGTTTAGTGATTTATTTATTTACTAAATACAATAATAAATAAATAGCCGAATAAAATTAGACCACAATGGGTCGTGTCATCCATTAATTCGTAAAAAGCTGGAAATGGTCTTATTCAGTTTAAGAATCCCAAATTTGCCATGGTTTGTGAGGTGAACTAGAATTCTGCCAAAAAACCGCAAAATTTTGGCACTTTTTTTCAGTTTTGCACTTTTAATGATACTAAAGAGCATTACATTCTCGATTGATCTCTTTAAGCATGAAATTTCACCAGTTTGGTCAGAATCAGCAGTCAAAGGTGAACAAATGTTTCCACTTCGACTGAAAACTACGTTATGCTCACTTTCAAACGCCTGTGATTCGAAAACGGCTTTCCCAAATAAAAAAATGTATCATACGAAAGTTCTAGAACATAAATTCTGCATTCAGGGAGGGCATGATATTTTTCTATTCATAGATACACGCAAAAAATCAACATTTTCTGCTAAGTGGTCTTATGCATTCCCGAGAAGCTTGAAACCAAAATCACCTACATTCGTCTGGGGAATCGAATGTTTATGCAATTTGATGATTTAATGCGGTTTTTTATATTTTATCTTGGAGGAGTGAGGTGATCTGGGGGGTGGGAGAGGATAGGACTTCCGTATTTGGTACAGTTATAGCGTGAAGAGTGCCGCTATACAGAAATTCGTAGGGCGTTTCATTCCGAAAAAACATACAGCGTTTTCGGAAATCACTAGGGTTCGGGAGAAATCATTTGATTTTCGATGATTTCGGGAAAATCATTAAAATCAAAACAAGCTCGCCTGCTACTCTGTTAAAACTCGTGTATTAGTTTTGCTCTGAAAGTTGACGTACGTCTCGTCGCAAAGTCAATTATTATGGCTAGTCGGGACAGGAAAGAAGTCATTATTTGGCAACATTTGTGTAAATATCAGTTAAGTGAGTTAGGTGATGATGAAATAACTCTCCAGGGTTTTCAATCAGTAACGCAGTAACTATAACGCTGGCGGATATTTAGGAGATCAGGCTTTTTCGATTCCGTCTGTCTGTCGGTCTGTCTGTTCGCGGCATAGCTAAAAAACTACTTACCCGATTAACCTAAAATTTTGGTCAACAGTTAAGAGTCATATGGGGATGACCTGGTGACATTTTGATAAAAATCCAATATGGCAAAACAAAATGGCGGCGTAGTGCAATTTATCTCAAATTTTGCACAAAAATCCAGTACTATATAGGAATTAAACTAGTACGAATCGAAGATGGCGGAACAAAAAGGCTTATATGGGGACGACCTGGTAATATTTTGGTAAAAATCCAATATGCCGGAACAAGATGGTGGCCTAGTGAAACGTTAAAAAAATTATTGGTAAAAAAACTAATTATCCAGTTTACATCAAATTTTGCAAAAGAAACTACTTATTAGATTAATTTCAAATTTTGTGCAAGTATTAAGTGTGATATAGTGATAAGTTGGTTCCTTCATTTTAAGTATGGGAAAGCAAATGAAAATTCGTACGAAGCAAGGCGTCTCTATGAAGATGCATTTCCTGACCCTCAGTTACCTTGTGCAGACACCTTTGTAACCGTTCATAGAGGTTTGATAGATAATAGAAAATGAGGAAAATGTTTTAAGAGTGGTTGAATAAAATCCTGAAAAAAGTATAAGTACCAGTAATGGAACTTTTAATTTCCACAATGAACATTACTACATTATTCATCAGTCGTGACATCAGCAGCGGTTTTCAATGAATCAGTGGGCAGAAATAGTTAAAAATTATTAGGTTGAACTCTTTATTTTACTCAGAAGATTAGACGGTCAAACATACCTGCGTTTTTTTCAGGAGAATTTACCTAACCTACTAGAAGTTAACCCTCTTAATATTAGGCAACATTTATGGTGTATGCACGACGGAGCGCCTGCTCATTTTAGTCGCATTGTAAGAGATTGTTTAATCGTTACATTCTAAGGAAATTGGATTGGTCGGTGCGAGCCTATTTCTTGGTCACCCCGACCACCTGACTTAGATCCGTGCGATTTTTTCTCTCATGGCACCTAAAATAACTAGTGTATTCTACTCCCATAGATAATGAAGCGACATTAGTGGAACGCTTTACCAATTCTTGTGAAACAATACGCCAAAGACCTCAAATATTCCATAGACTCAGAAGAATTATGCGAAGCATGTATTAAAGCCATTTGCAACATTTAATTTATTACACTGTTTTTCTATTCAATTTAATAAACTGTTTTCTGAAAAATTGGTAAAAATAAAACAATAAAATTAAAATAAATCAATCTGTGGCTGGCTTATTATTGTATTGATTAATAAAATAATTTTTATTTCGAAAATAATGCGTCAGTACGAAAAAGTAGGTAAAAGGAAAGGGCACCTTTTAAGCAGAATTAATCTGGCTTAAGAAAGTGGTATTAATTTTTCAAAAAATCAGTGGCTTACAGTTTTTTTCGCTAAACATAAAGACTTGCCAGCACGAACTCCACTGATTAAAGTGTTTTAGAAAACCAAAACTCATCTCAATATCTCAACGGGTTTGCGATAAATGTGAAATAAACTATTAAATATGGAAAACTTGGAACGCCCCATACAACGAAAACAGATCTTTTTCGGACCCATCTTTATATGAATTTTTTTTTCATATTTTGAGGGGTAAAATCTCCCCTTAAATGTTCTTCCGACTCTTTTCTACTTATGTTCATTCTGACATTAAAAATAAACCTGACAATGAAAAGGCCTGTAAATTAGTATTTCTCTTTAAAAAATGTATTACTTAATTATTCTGTTTGAAGGTATACTTATTTTTATATTTAATATTATGTAGTGTTACATTAAGCATTTAGGTTTTTTGAACTTATGTAATTTTTTAGTTAGTTGTTTTAAACTTTCTACGTATAATAGTTTATTTGAAAGATGCTATATTTATGTTTGATTTTATTGAAAGCATAAAGTAAATAGACATTTAATCAATAAACAGGGTAGTTTTTGCGGATAATTTTAAAAATTCGTGATTTAAAAATCATTTGGTTATAATAGTGATTTTAATCAAATATTTTAATCAGATAATTTAAATCATCTCAACTTTGCTTTTTAGGGTTTTTTTGAAGCGATTATGAGAAATATCGATTCGTTTTAAAAAAGCTATCTAAAATAGACACAGGAAAAGTTCGTAAATTTTTATGGTTACGTTCTGCATTAAATCAACAGGATGCTTATACAACATAGTGTATAAATAGTATTTATACTGAAAATTTATATTTTCACAAACATATCGCTAGTGAGTAATGAGTATTGATTTATTAAACTTCCAAGTAACTACTACTTGTTCGCGTACATAAATAAATACAAAAACGTTTAAGCAAAGTTAACGGCTTTTCTGCTTTCAGTTTAATTAATTGCATAGTGATTTAGGTACTTTGGCTATGTGAAATAAATGAACAAAGTAATAGTTAAGATGATCAAGATCCTTCGTTAAACATACAACAATTGAGAAATAACGGTTCTTGAGATTAGACCGGGTCAAATTGGAATTACTATCCGACGTTTCGCCTTCGATTGCACAGGGCATCTTCATGGATCTTTATTCCACGAGACCCACCATCCACCCGACATCCCTCCTGGGAAGCCGCCTCTCGATGATAGGTACTACCGGTTTAACGGGCCTAGGGCCTAAATAAACCATAAGTCATCGCTATCTTAGGTGTGTCAGCTCGTACACATCCGGATATGTGTACTCACATCGCACCTCTTCTATATTGTCGCGTCAATATAGGAGAGTGTCTGACAAACGAAGAGAACTGTGTGTGTTATCAGTGTAACGGTGTGTGATCGCGGGGCCTACGGTGGTATACCCGGTGTACCCGCCGCTCCTCCTGGGGGTCGTAGTCCACTAGCATCCTGAGTTCTTCGAATGGGTGTGCTGCTGCCCGCTCTATACCTTTCGTGGCTTTCTTCCTGATTGCTGTCTGGAGAGGCTCCCAGTCCAGGTCCCTCTGGATCTGGGCATTTCTTACGTACCAAGGTGCGTTTACCGCAGTCCTTATGTACTTATTTTCTGTAGCTGCCAGTTGGTTTATGTAGGTGGGCGCTGCATACGCCCACGCTACTGCACCATGTCAACTGTGATCTTGCAATCATTTTTATCATGGTCAGCTTTGTACGAAGAGCCATGGGGCTTCTTCGGTTCAAGAGAGGGTATAGCCTGGCCATAGCCCTGTTTGTCTTTGCTCTTGTTGCCTCTATATGGAGTTTCCATGTTAACCCCTTATCCATAATCAGCCCTAGATATTTAATCGTGTTAGTCCATGGGATGTCATCTCCGTCAATGCTTATAGCCTCTGGGGGTATCATCCCCCTCTTTTGGAAGAGGATGGCCTGGCTTTTTTGTGCATTTATTTTGATCTTCCAAGTGATACACCAGTCACTTATCAGATCCATTTCTTCCTGTAGTCCCCTACAAATGATACCTGCATTTCTATGCTTTGCCGCTATAGCACAGTTGTCGGCGTATAGGGCTATAGAAGTGTTGTGTGTCTTGGGGATGTCATGTGTATACACGTTATATAAGTGCGGTCCTAACACAGATCCCTGAGGCACTCCTGCTTCTAGTCTTCTTGGTATAGATTTGGAGAGTTTGACTCTGACGCTTGCCGATCTATCATCCAGATGGAGGGCAATCAGTTTGCATGTCTTTGTTGCAAAGCCTGCATTTTCTACACAAGTCCTTTGTACCATACTCGGTCAAAATCTTTGGCTACCTCTAGGAAGACCGTGCCAGTAGCTTCTTTCAAGTTGAAACCGCTGGTGACGGTTTCAACTATTCTCAGAACCTGCAATTCTGTTGAGTGGCCGCTTCTGAAGCCGAATTGCTCCTTAGGGATTATATCTAGGGCGTCTGTTTCGTCTTTGAGCCTGATGTTCAGGACTCTTTCGACGATTTTACTGAGTGCGGGCAGCAAACTTATCGGACGGTAGTTCTGTGGGAAAGTTTGGTCTTTCACAGGTTTACCAATCATCACTACTTCAGCATGTTTCCACCTGTTGGGGAAGTAATCGAGTCTCATGACTGCGTTCGTTATGCTAGTTAGTGCAGCAATTCCTTTTCTAGGAAGTTGCTTTATCATATGATTGGTTATGCCATCTTTGCCTGGTCATTTTATGACATTTTCAACATCCTGCGGTGTAGCCGAGTGCTCCACCGTGGCAGGGGTTTCTGTTTTGTATAGTCTTCTGCAGCCATTAAGAATTTCTATTTCATGTTGGTCATCTTCGAGCGGATGTTAGTCTGTTTCCTGATTGAGGTTTCTTGAGCCCTATTTTCTCTACCCAGTGTGAGTACTATCGGATTATGATCCGATGTACCTTCCTCGAGGGTTTCTATGTCGAAGTCATGGACTATATTCTTTAGGATTGCTATGTCTAGCACCTGAGGACGGCCAAGGTTTCTTGGTAGAAACGTTGGTCTATCTGGTCCGATGACTATGCTCCCTTGGGCTTCCGAGAAGTCCAGGAGTCTTTGTCCATTTTTATCCTGTGTGGTGCTGTTCCACTGTGGATGTTTGCAGTTCAGGTCACCTATAATAACCCGGGGGTTTCTGTCACTTAGCAAATCATCTACGTCTTCCTGTAGTAGGTCCCCTCTGGGGGCCTATATGCAGAGGAGATTTTAATCTTCCCTCTGGTGGTGGACAGTTCAATGGATATGGCTTCTATTTCGACATCTTCAATCCCAATGTATGCGTGCGAGATTCCTATCCGGGGATAGAGAACCTGTCTGCCCTGTTAATTCTGGTTTCCTGCAGTGCTAGAATATCAGGGGTCTGTTCAGAGATTAGATGCATAATCTCTATTTTTCGTGCTCTTATGCCGTTGACGTTCCACGACACTATCTTTAGCGTATTTGGGATTGTGGGATTAATTCCTGCCATTTTTAGATTTTAGGGCTGCCTCAATCAGCTTCCTTGTCTCGCTCATGAGACTCTCTACCATATCCTTCATGGCTTTTTGGAAGATTTCCATTGTCATTTCTTTGGGGGAACTGGCAGCTGCAGGCTGTCTGGCCCCCTCATTCTCTCTCCTCTTTTGAGGAGCGGCGGGTTTTTTGTTTGTGTTTGTGTTGGTTGTGGGTGTGTGCGAGCTCTTTTTAGGGCACTTCGTGCATCCCCGGTAGGATGCAGGGTGCCCTGTTTCCCCGCACAGTACGCACTTCGCGTTTCTGGCCTCTTTGTCGATAGGCTGAGGACATGCCGCTGATCTGTGCCCCCCGGCACATTTGACACATCGCTCCTGGAAGGTGCACTTCCACTGAGTGTGCCCGTATCGCTGGCAGCGATAGCATTGGCTCTTTGCTCTTTTTCTTGAGCTCCACTTTGACCAAGAGGTCGTGGAGTTTGTTAATCTCGTATATGCGTTTGTTTTGGGTTTTTTACCATCTAAATGCTTTGTTAGCATCCTATAATCCTCTGCCGTCTTAGGAAACATTTTTGTGGTGTTACCCACAATTTTTGCCTTCTCTAAGCATATGTTTTTGTGTTTTATCTTTCGGTTTACAAGGATCCAATCCTCTGCACCGTCAAGTACCACAGGTGGCACTTTTTTGGTCTTCTCGGCATAGGTTGGGGGGCCGTGTCCATGTCTTCAATAGTAGCCTCAGTGGCCTCCGTAGCCCCCTGAGGAGTCTCGGTTTTAACGTCTAAATTACTTTCTGGTGATTTTAGCGCTCTTTTTCTCTTTTTTATCGCACTAGGGGGGAAGCTTGTTCCTCGGCCCTTTTTTCTTGAGCGTTTTTCAGGGCTGTTAGTTCAGCCCTGAGCATCTCTAGCTGTTCCGCTAGAAGCTTGTTTTGTTTTTTGAGCCTTTTGAGCTCCGTATTTGACTCCTTAAGTGGGGGCTTGGGGTTTCTACTTGCTTTTGGCGTCTTCATCGTCGCGACACTGGTTCGCAGAAAAACACTGACACCCGCGCACTGTCACTCACTTCTAATCTAATATTAGTATCTAAGAGGTATCAATGAGCCTATTCGCTATGGGTGTACCACAGCAGCGCGCAGCCTTCAATAAACTCAAAGATCCTGTCTATTTATATAAAAAAACGAAAAACTAGGATCAGAGAACCGACTCGCTTAGGGTATACCTAAACAGCGCTCGGCCTTCAGTAAGCTCTAAGATCCAAGAATCGTTGCAAAATGTTTATTCTACTTCTACTTTGCTTAAGGCTTGGAAAAAATAAGTCACTTACCAGCTGTATGTAATAACAATAACTCGAAATCTCACAAAATTTATTCACGTCGCACTTTCTCTATTTAGCTACACGTCTGCTCTGTGTCGATGCCAAGTGATGTCTGAACACTGAATGAGCTCGAAGAAAATCAGGCGGGCTTTTATACCCGACTTGTGTTCGCCGAACCGTGACCCTGTGTTAAGATCGGTTTACACGTGTGATGTAGACCGTAACCCGTATCTCTATTGACATTTTTTGTCTGTTTAAAAATTTCAATAGATTCTCTAATATTTCGTTTATAAAATCCTGGGACCTTGGTTCAGCCAGCTAGTGTTCAGATCTCGTGGAGTAAAGATCCCTGAAGATGCCTCGTGCAATCGAAGGCGAAACGTCGGATAGTAATTCCAATTTGACACGTTCTAATCCCAAGAACCATGATTTCTTAATCCTCTTTTGAAATTAAAAATTAACGTTATATTAAAATAAAATATAAAATCCATTAGTAGTATTTAGTTGAAATGTTTGCTCAGGTTTTTGCGAGTTATTGTAATAACACTTCAAATGTTAACTGACCGTCCGCTCCCTGTTCGCCAGCTTGTTATATTGCTAGGTCACGATGTTCTAAAGGTATTCGAAACTTTGAGTATTCCTTGACCAATTTTGATGTTTTGGATTATATAAATTTGATTCTTGCGTTGTGACTGGATCCCCTTATGAGTTTAAAATCATGTTAAATGAGGGTACGGTCAGGCTTTTTCCGGACAAGGTTACTTTCGGTGCCCTTGCGCACGGAGGCAGTTGAAACAGGTAACTTCCTAGAGAAAAAATAATTCCAAAATTAAAAAAAAATCACAATATAAATAGTAAAATAAGGTGTTCCTAAGAACGAGTAGCTGTAATGCAAAATAATTAGCAAAGAGTTGCATACGATTAAGGCTCTCGAAAAAAAAAATTGTTAACCAAAAGTTATTAAGCCATATTCCATTTTCAGGCAAATGCGCAGACTCGAGACTCAAGATTTGGTTCCTTTCTTCTTCTTTAACATAGTAATTTATGATTTATATACGTAGAACTTTTTATGCGATACCATATTAAAGTGGCGGCTCGTGAGTATATTGAAGGGTGAGGCTACATGAGGTTAATTTTGTTTAAATGTGAATAAATTTCCACGTCACCCATGAGGTATTATTCTGCGACGCGTTGACCTTTTTTTTTTAATGGAGGTCATCGCCAATAGCCCTACTAAACCATTAAAAACTAAAAAAATAAACTCTAAAAAAAGTAAACAAAACAAGTAAAATATGTACACCTATCACTAAAATATAGCGGTGATTGCGATAATAAAAACATAATTTAGTTTATTAAAACTTAAAATAAATAGTTGTATGAAATAAGATAAAAAAAATACTTTTTGTACATTAAATCTATACGTCTGTCTTTTAAGGTTGCAAATTTATCTATAATTTGGTCGTAAAAGTTTTGGTCTTCACTAAGTTTTGACAGTAATTCCTGCTCTATTGACATCATTGCTAAACCCGAAAGCCGTTCTTGTGTCATTGTGTTTCTTAGGTAGATTTTGATCCGTTTAAGACATGAAAAATTTCGTTCGGCCGATACACTTGTTGCGGGAATAGTTAAAACTAAATTAAAAAGCTTATATGCTTCCGCAAAAATTGCTTTAAAATCTTTAAATAACAAAGCTAGACTTTTTTCGACATCTAAATTTGAAAATTGTTCATCCCTATACAATACAGAAAGCTCATTCTTTAATCTATCTCTGTCAAAAATGTTTGGATAATTTTTTAATAAATTATTTAATAAGTCGTCTGGAAAGCATTTAACATATTCCGAATATTTTGTGCAATCGACTAAAGCAAAGAAATTTAAATTATTTAAATTTTCAAACCGCATCCCTAATTGAAGAATTATACAATCTATTATTTCGAAATATAATATTTTATATTTAGTAAAAATATCAAAGTCGCTAGAACATTGCCCTCGACGTGTGTAAGTTGGCAGAATAGTGGCTTTTTTAGCAATATTGAAAAGTTCTTTGAAATGGTCCTCGTTTCTAAATTCAATAATTCGTTGCTTGGCAAGGTTTATTTGCGAAATGCAGTAATTTATATCTAAATGCTTTAACTGTAATATTTGAAGCAGTACATCAGTGCAACTAAAAATTTGTTTATAAATATGCGTTAAAAGGCAAAATTCGAAATCATTAAAATGCTTTAGAAATCCTTTTGCACCATTAATAGATTCTGTTCCAGAACTTAAGTTATTAATAATAGTTTTAAATACTATAATTAAATTGTCCCATTCATTAGCCACTAAGTTTAAAATTTTAGGCCGTGTTTACCATCGCGTTTCTACAGCTCGCGGAACCTACTATCTGATTAAGCACAAAAGACCGTTTTGGTGATTGGTGGAAATAATTTGGTATTCCTAATAAAGTGGCAAAAAATATACGACTTTGGGTAATCAGTTTTGTTCCCTGTTGTAAAACTAGATTTAATCTGTGGGCGCAACAATGAGTAAACATAGCTAAAGGAGCAATAGATCTAACTTTTGTTTGAAGCCCATTTATTTCACCTGCCATAACACTAGCCCCATCGTAACACTGCGCGACCAATTTATTTTTAAAGTCATAAGGCTCTAAGCTGTTTTGTATTAAATGAAAAAGGCTCTCTGCTGTTCTATTATCGCTAACGTCAAAAAATCCTAAAAGTCTTTCTTTTAAAGATCCGTTAGTCACATACCTAACTGTTATCGAACACTGTGATTTTTCTGTTATATCAGTACTATCATCCGCAATTACGCCAAAAAAACAACAATCGGTGTCATTGATTTCTTTTTTTATATATTCTTGAATATAGTCATGTATGCAACCAATAGTTCATTTTGTATAGTCTTAGATTGTCCCGTAAAAATATTACTAAATTTAGCACAATGTTTAGTAAGTTCGGCATTTCTTTTTATTAAGCATGCAAATATTTCCTTAAAATTGCCACGGTTAAAAGAATCTGTTGTTTCATTATGACCTCGAAATGCCAAGTCCTGTTTACCCAAAGTAATAGTAACATCAATTAAATAATTTAATAATAAACGGTTTTTCGAACATTTTCATTATAAACAATTTTATTAAGACTTGCATTTTCTTGTAGTGCATCCGCAATAGTCGCCCTATTTTGCTCCAGTCTTGTAAGTGCTACCGAATTTTTAATATGCTCTCTTGAACTTTCATGCGATTTTACTGCTCGTGAAAAATTTTTTAAATCCGAATATCCGCCCCTTGAACTCCAATTATTTTTGACGCAATCTAATAAAATACAAGGCCAACAATATAAGCTTTCTTTATAAATACTTCCGCATAGCCACCTATAAGTTTCGTACCAAGATATTTGAAAAGTTCTTGAATATTTTTTACCTTGCCTCTTATCGTTAAATATTGCTAAAATTTTCGGCGTCGGACGGCTACCTAATATCTGTTTCTTTTCAGTTTCGCTTCTTCTTAAAAAAGGCGTTTCAATTAATGAAGCAATAATGTCGTGAATAGGATTCATTTTAAAAGCAAAAAGCAAATACAAAAAATGGAACGGTCCAACTTACCAAATCAAAACAAAACAAAAACTTACTCACGCGTATTTATTCACCTTAAGGTTTATATCGTTATATATATATTTATATATTATCGCAATCTATTTCCTATTTCTTTCTCAGCCGCACGCACCACGTAAAAAGAAGCCGTTGGAATATTTCGCTAGTCATGTGATTTAAATAACCAATAAAAGCATATCCAAGCTACAGATTTATCGCCTCAAGAATGCAATAGAAAACGCGTGCATCGGCAATCGCCATCCCGCTCTGTCGTAATTAGGTGACTCGCCGGCATCGGCACCGGCCGTTGATAAATAGGTCAGAAGTCGAAACTTTCCAAGCTAAAATTATTTCGCCTCATCCGAGAGCACTTTCTTTAGGAATGGGTTTGCACGGATTGCACGGTCGGTTTTTTGATGTGGTCAGAATTTATTTTCTAAAATATTTATTATGGGATTATATTTTGTTTTTTTTTTAATGTTATTATGTTGTAAAACTGTTAAAAAGTATATTTCTAATTGGTAATAGATAAAAAGTTATATAAAAAAATTCTCTTTTCCTTTATTTTGGGGGTGAGACGCGGCCTCAGAGGCCTACCCTGACGAGCCGCCACTGCCATATTATACCTATCAATGTAAAGAAAACTCTCGGATTTTTACTTCCCTCATAAAAGGGAAGTATTGTAATCGTGAAAAAAACCCTCCGAGATTTTTTTTCAGATCTTTACGTTTCTGGGTCCCTAGATGACGAAAAACATGTTTTTCTCGATTCCTTCGGTCTGTCTGTCGGTCTGTTCGCGGCATAGCTAAAAAACTATTTAACCCATTGACTTTAAATTTTAGTCAAAAATTAAAGGTCCTATGGGGATGATCTGGTAACATTTTGGTAAAAATCAATTAGGGCAAAACAAAATGGCATAGGGAAATGTTAAAAAATTATTACTAAGAAAATGCTTATCCAATTTATCTCAAATTTTGCACAAAATTCAAGTATTATATAAGAATCAACTGGTAAAATTTTGGTAGCAATCCAAGATGGCATGACGGAACAAAATGGCGGCTTAATAAAATATTTAAAAGCCTGTCGGTTTGTCTGTCTGTCTGTCAGTTCGCGGCATAGCTAAAAAGCTACTCATCAAATTGATTTTTAGTCAAAAATTAAGGCTGGTAATATTTTAATAAAAATCCAATATACCGGAACAAGATGGCGGCCTAATGAAACGTTAAAAAAATTATTACTTAAAAAAATAATTATCCAATTTGCACAAAAATTAATTATTTTGTAGGAATCAATTGGTAACATTTTGAAAACCTACTTAATGAACTGATTTCAAATTGTGTGCCATAATTAATTGTATTATAGACATGAACTAGTAAAATTGTGGTACTAATTCAAGATAGCGGAACAAAATGGCAGCCAAATAACATATTAAAAAAAATAACGTAAAAAAATTTTCTTATTCAATTGACTGCACATTTTGGAGAAAAATCAAATATAAGGAGGAACTGGTGCGGATTCAAGATGACGTAACAAAATCGCGGTGTGTGAATGTAAAAACTCCTTATTAAATTCGTTTTAAACTATGTTAGTAAAATATTGGTAAGGATGTCTGAAATGACAGTATATATGTGTTCCTAAAAAACTATGTACTAAACTAAATTGGTTCACGCTTCACTATGTCTAATAAAAGGCAATATTGATAATGGGGGATGTTCCGGGTAAAAGAAATTTACCCATTTTTTTTTGACAAACCGTAATTTTTGTCTCAATATGCAAGCGTTAAACTATTTGAGCTATCTTAAAATTTCATCCCACAATCCTCAACTTTGACAGGAATGATAGGGGGGGGATAAATCACAACTTTTGAAACTTAACTTGTTGCGCAAATCAAAAATTCACTTTTTCCTATCTACCCTAATGTATAATACATAATAGGAATATCAATCCCGAGATCTTGGCGGAAAATTTGTCTGGACAATACCGTGATTAGACCGATCAATTCTGGGCAGCCTATTCCCGTTCCAGTTACGTGGAACTGGAACTGAAACGGACGGTTTGATAGAAACAAAACAAGGCAAATTGGCAACCCACTCGTATATAGTATACCCTTTTATATATTGTTTATATGGGGGAAACAGTCAATTTTACAAATTTAATTAGCTTATTTTCCATTGAACTGTTGAAAAAGAATGACCACGGATTTATTTTTTCACAAATATTATATAGTTGGCGCATTACCTTTCTGGAATGACGTCATTTTTGGTTATTTTTGTTTGATTTATGTTAACTGACAGTGACAAAAACATTTTGAAAAAACTCATTGTCGTTTCTTTACAACAGTCAATGCCGGTTTTGGTTATGTGTCTTTCAGAATATATTCGTCAAAATTGACATTGATTTGTTGTGATTCTTTTTAAACTTTTGCAAGATGCCGCGAAGATATAATCAGCAATCACAGCTAATAGTTTTGAATATCTTGGCTTTTTTTCAATTGGAAAAAGAGCAAGCTAAAAATGGAATCCTTCCGCAAACTGATAATATAATTGAACGAGCTTCAAATGCAACAAAACTTAGCCATACAACAATCATAAATATTATGAAAAGAGGAATAACGAGCGATGAATCCTTTACCTCCAGAATGTCTCAAAAGCAAAAAGAGGTAAAAACAAAAATTACAGATTACTTAAAGAACAAAATAAGAGATACGATCTACTGCATGTATGCGAAAAATGAATATGTTACAATGCAGACTTTGCTTAAAAAACTAAAAGAGATAAATGAATATTTTAATTTTTCCATCACCTCGCTAAGAAAATACGTAAAAAGTATTGGTTTTAAGTGGAAGAAATCAAATAATAGAAAATACCTGATGGATTTGCCCCACATCGTCCACAAGAGAATCAATTTCTTGAGGGAATATGTCAAAAATCAAAATCTAGGACAAGATGCTTATACCACCGTATTTATTGATGAGACTTGGATTTTTAGTAAAGGTTCGTTTAGAAACAGCTGACAGGATAACACTATGTCTACAAGTTCTAAAAAAGCTAGTGAAGATCATCGATATATTGTAGTTCACGCTGGATCAAAGGAAGGATTTATTAAGGGGGCCAGTTTAATATTTAAAAGTGGACTAAAAAGCGGAGATTATCATGACAATATGAACAAGCAAAATTTTGAAAATTGGTTTAAAAATCAGCTGGTACCAAATCTTCCTCCAAAAAGTTTGATAGTGATGGACAACGCAAGCTATCATTCCGGCCTTTTAGAGGATATTCCAAGAAAATCATGGACAAAGCAGAGATTGATTGGATGGTTAAAAGAAAAGAACATTGACTTCCCAGAGAGGGCCATGAAGGATGAAATATGGAGCATTGTAGAAAAAAATTGTAACATTGAAAAAACATTCTACCTTGACGAATATGTGAAACCTTTGGGCCACAAAATACTAAGACTTCCTCCATACCATTGTCAATTTAATGCTATTGAAATGGTATGGTCTGAGTGTAAGAGGAAATACGACCAATACATTGCTAGTCTGAAGGGGACACCATCGGAAGTTTTGGCCATGTGGGAAAAAGCGATAAATGAAGTATCTTCAGAGCATTGGAAAAATTATGTCAGCCACACAGAAAGGGTAATCCAAGAAGCTTGGAAGACAATACAGATATGTGATGCTTCAGACATTGCGCCACTTGTAATTAGTACCGACGAAGACAGCAGTGACGATGAAGAATTTAGTTCTGATTCTGAAGACAGTGAAGGGGAGTAGTTTTTATTTTTAAAGTTAGTTAGTTATACATTAATTTCTCTCTTTTAGTTTTTAAAGCAAAGTCTGCATTGTAACATATTCATTTTTAGCATACACGCAATAGATCATATCTCTTATTTTGTTCTTTAAGTAATCTGTGATTTTTGTTTTTACCTCTTTTTGTTTTTGAAACATTCTGGAGGTAAAGGATTCATCGTTCGTTATTCCCCTTTTCTTAATATTTTTTCAGTATTGTCTGTAATTGAGAATTAAAATAATTTTGATGAAAATGGGTAACTGGCGTCAATTTATTACATTGCAAACAAAGAATAAGACTAAGATGAAAGAATTTATATTAGTAAAGTCTTATTTGCAAAATAATTTTAGTTTTTGAAGTTATAATAGTTATTTTTGTATTAAGTGTGCAAAATGAGGGTTTTTTTATGGCAATGAGAGTGTTAATTTTTTGCCAGCCATTTTCGACAAGTTGCAGCGCTTTCTGTACAGAAAATGCCAATTTTAAATTCGCTTTAGCCAGTGCTGAACGCACCCCTCCTATCTACATCACTGCATACGTTTAGGTTAGGAATCATCGCTGAAATATAAATAATATAAGAAATACGTTATTTGAAACCAGCGTGACGTCATTCCAGAAAGGTAATGCGCCAACTATAGGCCCCGATATATTGGATACCCTAAAAATTTTTATTCATTATTAAAACCAGAAATTTATATTTATACAGGGTGATTCATGAGGAAATGTCAATACTTCAGGTACATATTCAGAACCAAAAAAAATAACATAAAAGTCTATATAAATAAGTGTCCGCAAGGCCTTAGTTCTCGAGATACAGGGTGTTAAAGTTTTTATTTAATTTTCCTATTTTTTAAATAAAATCTATGATAATGTAAATAATGGAGTGATAATTGATATACGGGGATTTTTTGGTATGACAAATTCGAATCTGATACTAGTATTGCTCTTACTTGTAGGGGGCGCCACCTACAAGTCTTTCTGCTCCTTCGAACAATCACAACTTTTTGGTACAGTCTTGTATTACATTTTTGAGTAAAACAAATTATTCCCTTGCCATTTCTACGTCAAAAAGGTATACCTGTTAAAAGTGGATACGAGCAACCTCTTTCGAGATATTTGGATTTAAAACAATTTCGGCGCATGTAATTTTTTATCCCAAAATTTTAAAAGTTTGTTATTTTGTCCAAATTTAAACGCATCTTGGCACAAAAGTTTTGAAATGAAAGACTAACACATTTTTTTGAGGTGTGTTTTCAGAGCCTCAGACATAAACTAAACAAAAGGTATTTATTTTTTTTTTTTGTTATCCGATCCAATAATGCTTCTCTTGTATTTACTTTAGTGGAATATACCAGTAATTTGAACCATCCCCAAAGACAATAATCCAAAGGATTAAGGTCTGGCGATCTAGGTGGCCAATTAAACGGACCTCCCGACCAATCCATCGGTTTGGAAAGTTTTGGTTTAAAAAATCTCTTACAAGTAAACTGTAGTGTGCAGGGGCTCCATCATGCTGCAAATACATGTTTTGTCTTACATTAAGGGGAACATCTTCTAATAGATTTCGCAAGTGATTTTCAAGAAAGTTTAAATATTTTTCTCCTGTAAGACTACCGTCGATTATAAATGGACCAATTAAATGACCATTTAACATTCCACACCACACATTAATGCTAAATTTATGTTGGAAATTATGTTCTACTGTAGCGTGAGGATTTTCATAGGACCACCGGTGTTCATTGTGAAGATTATTACCATCACGCGTCAACTGTGCTTCATCAGTAAACAAAACATACCTATACAACCTTCGATCTTCATTAATCCAGTTACAGAATTGCATTATCAACTCAAAATCACCCTCCTGCAAATGTTGAACCCGTTGTAAATGAAATGGGTATAAACAATTAATGTGAAAATTTCTCCAAGCAGACGATTGTGTAATTTGATAAGTATCTGCAATCCGCCTAGTGCTTATGCTTGGATCATTTTCGACGACATTGAGTATAACCTCTTCTACTTCAACGTTGGGTCCCGATTTCCTTTCTGATACAATTTTCGTACTTGGAAACATCCCAGATTCTCCAGCCGTAGTGAAAACTTGTTGAAAAACTCTTCTATCTGGCACCCTTCTATCTGGAAAACGACGCTGGTACTCCGCGACTGCTTGAATTGCGACCCCATTGCAGAAGCCAGAGACGAATATCATATCTGCATATTCACGATGCGAGAATATCACAGGCATAATGACGTATTTAGATCTAAAGTTCCTTAAATGATTATTGTCAGATAATAAAAGTTATGAACAGAAATTGACAGTGACAAAATTTGATCTTATTATTAACTGTCAGTTGTTCTGTCAGGCAAGGCACAATTCTATTTTTTACAATACAAGCGTACTTTATGTGAATTTGATAAAAAAAATCACATGCGCCGAAACTGTTTTAAATCCAAATATCTCGAAAACGGTTGCTCGTATCCACTTTTAACAGGTATACCTTTTTGACGTAGAAATGGCAAGGGAATAATTTGTTTTGCTCAAAAATGTAATACAAGACTGTACCAAAAAGTTGTGATTGTTCGAAGAAGTGGAAAGACATGTAGGTGGCGCCCCCTACAAGTAAGAGCAATACTATTATTAGATTCGAATTTGTCATACCAAAAAACCCCCGTATATCAATTTTCACTCCATTATTTACATTATTATAGATTTTATTTAAAAAATAGGAAAATTAAATAAAAATTTTAACACCCTGTATCTCGAGAACTAAGGCCTTGCAGACACTTATTTAAATAGACCTTTATGTTTATTTTTTGGTCCTGAATATGTACCTGAAGTATTGACATTTCCTCATGAATCACCCTGTATATAACTCAGAAAAATGTCATTTTTATTTCCCTCGTAATAGGGAAATAAAAATGTATAATAGTCAAAAATTCACCCTCCGAGATTTCTTCAGATCTTTACACCTCAAGGCCCCTAGATGACGAAAAACATGTTTTCTTGATTCTATGGGTCTGTCTGTTTGTCGGTCTACCTGTTCGCAGCATAGTTTTAAAATATAATTACCTGTTTGATTTCAAATTTTGGTTAAAATGACGGTTCATATGCAGATGACCTGATAATATTTTGATAAATATCCGATATGACAAAACAAAATGACGCATGATGGTCGAGTGAAATGTCAAAAAATTATTGCTAAAAAACTACTTAGGTAATTTATCTCAAATTTTGCACAAAAATCAAATATTATATAGGAATCAACTGGTAAAATTTTGAGAAAAAAATGACGCCTTAATAAAATATTTAAAAATCCAGCCTGAAAAAAAAGGCAATTTAGTGGATTCATTTTAAATTGTATGCCATACCTATTTCTGGTATAGAGATGTCTTTCCAGTTTCACGAAATAATTTGTTAATTTTACTTAGAGTAGATTTAGTAGTTTATTTTTGTTAGAATATTTGTCATTAGAAATGTTTCAAACAACTTGTAGGTTTCGCATTCTATCCCCATAATCCAGTATAATTAAAATTTCAACTCTTTAGGTTTCAGTTAAACAAAGGTTTGAGAATTTTACGCAGATTTTAAAAAATTTTACAATTTTGTGGACAAAGCTGTTGTAAAAAAAAAAAATAGTTTACAAACATCAAAATTAGCAAACAAAACAAAACAAAACAAAAACACATCATAAATATTATAGAAAAATAATATTTAAATCAAGAATTTAGAATATTAATATAATAGAATCCTAAAAGAAGTACATTAGAAATGTACTTTGTCAGTCGTACTATGTTATAAACATTTTCATAAATATAATGTAAAAAAAATAAAAAAGCAAAGTAAAAAATAAAAAATAAAAAAGTACGAAACAATTAAAAAAATACATATACAAAATTCGGTAAAAATGGTTGGTAATGGCAACTATCACACTAGGGGTTCATAAGGATAAAATTATGTGTTGTAAAACTCGTTCACGGTGTAGAAGGCGCTTTCCAGTAAGAATGATTTCAAAGCCTTGCGAAATGAAGTCAGAGATATTATGGATTTGATGTTAAATGGCAGGTGATTATGCATTTTTTTTGCATTGTAGATTACTGATCTTTTAATTAACTCTGAGTGTGGGGTTGGAAGATAGAGATCGTGCTCAGTGTTTCTGAGAGGGTAGTTGTGAGAAGGTCTCTCTAATAGAGCAGGTGCATGCTTACGAATTAAGCAAACCGATTCCAAAATGAATAAGCAAGGAAGGGTTAGTATTTTATATCTTTTAAAGAAATCTCGGCAGTGAGTTCTACTGTTAAGTCTCAGTAGGTAACGAACAGCTCTTTTTTGTAGTATAAAAATTCGATCAAATTGAGTCGCACAACATGTACCCCAGAATGGAATAGCATATCTGAGGTGCGACTCAACAAGAGCAAAATAAACAGTTCTAGAGGTAGAAAAGCTAAGCTCCTCGGAAACAGATCTTAACGCAAAGCAAGCAGAACCCAACTTCCTTGATAAAGCGTCGATATGTGGATCCCATTTTAAAGAATCATCTACAAGAAGCCCTAGAAATTTTACAGAGTTTACGACATCAATAGTGGTGCCATTAAGGTCAAAAGGTTGCAGCGTGTTTTTATAAGACAAGACTTTCGTTTTAGAGATGTTCAAACATAGGAGATTAGAATCGCACCAGGATTTAATGGTGATTAGGTCATTAGATACAATCCTATGTAGGTCCGTGACATCTGGGTGGCGCCACGTAAAGCTGGTATCGTCCGCAAAGAGACATATTTTTCCACTAATGTTTAAATTAGCCATGTCGTTTATGAACAGAAGAAACAAGATAGGGCCTAGTACCGAGCCTTGAGGCACTCCATATTCCATTGGCCTACAAGAAGACATCCTGTTGTCAACTTTCACAACTTGATTTCTGTTGCTAAGATATGACTTAAACCAATCGAGAGGAGCCCCTCTAAATTCATAGTACTGCAGCTTGTTAGTTAATATATTATGATTCACACAATCTAAAGCTTTGGAAAAATCACAGAAAATTGTTGCCGTAGCGTTGTTTAGGCTGGAGTAAACTCTATTAAGAAGGGAAAACATGGCATCGCTTGTGCATTTGTTACTTAAAAATCCAAATTGATGTTTTGTAAGTATTTCATATCTAGACAGAAATGATAAAAGCCTTTTTTTAACCAGTCTTTCGATGATCTTAGATAGCGTAGGGAGAAGTGCAATTGGGCGATAGTTCGAAGCTTCTTCTGAAACACCTCCTTTATGAAGAGGTATGATTATTGCAGTTTTAAGGCAGCTTGGAAAAGTACCATTTTGGAAAGACATATTTATCAAAGCAGTCAGATGCTCTAGAGTGCACTCCGGCAGACTTGAATACATTTTTAAAGTAAGCCCATCAATTCCCGAGGAAGATTTATTTTTGATATCATTAATTGTACTGCGAAGTTCTGATAAAACTACTGGTGAAAAGAAGAAACTGTGCAGGTTTACTCTATGATTAGAGAGATATGAAATTGGGTCATTAGATTGAGATACGGATTTAGTCAAATCTTTGGCTACATTTACAAAATAATTGTTTAGGTCCTCAGGAGAGGTAAGGATAGTGTTGGATAAAGGAGTTTTGTTTCTTAAATCATTTACGATAGACCAGGTTTCTTTAGCTACATTTTTGGCGTTAGAAAGTCTATTATTGTAATAAATATCTTTGGCGGCTTTAATAGTCTTATGATAAATTTTTCTGTATGATTTTACATAATTATGAAAAAAGACACTGTCCGAAAATTTCTTTAAATGAGATAGTGACCGCATGTTCTTAGAAGATATACGTAAACCTTTAGTGGACCAGAGTTTACTTCTTTTATTTTTGATAGGCCTAAGAGGAAAAGATTCAGAAGCTATATTAGTTAGAGTTTTTATAAAACGAGAAAATTCAGTGTCGACATCATAAGTGTGAGAGTCCCAGTCAGTTATTTGACATAGGTGTTTGAAATTAATGAAATTTCTAACCGAAAAAATACGGCCTACTTGTCTAGAGGAATTTTTGGCTTTGGATGTAATTGAAAATTTTGTGAAAATTGCTTCATGATCGGAGAAACCTGGACTTAAGACATTACATTCGACGGAGCTAGGATCGAAAGAAGACACAACGTAATCTATAGTACTGGCACTTGTCTTAGTAATTCTGGTTGGTGAGTTGACGTGCATGGCAATTCCTAATGACTCAAAGATGGACTGAAGACATTCCTGAGCTGGAAAAGTCAATATTGAAATCGCCACATAAGATTAATTTGCTTTTTACAGGAAGGGACTCGAGCAAACTTAGAAGGTTATGGCAGAATAATTGCACATCAGCATCAGGTGTTCTATAAATACAAATAATATAAAGGTCATAAGTATTGTGATAAACGATAGAAAATTCAAGTACTTTTTCAGATAATAAATGATTATACTTTGATATTTCGGAAAAATCGTTGTTTAAAGACATTATCATGGTGCCTCCATGAGTTAAATTAGTTCTATTAAATCTGGAAATTGTGGTATAGTTTTTAATAAAAACAGGTTGATTGATATTTAGCCAGTGCTCAGTGATGGCAATGACTTCTGGAAAATTTAGCTCTTCTAACAAAAGATATAATTCGTCTGTTTTATGTCTTAAGGACTGAATATTAAGAAAAAAAAGATTAAAATTACTATTGGTCAATTTTCTAGAGGGTGCTAGATCCTCTTTTCGCGTCATATTGACTAAAAATTTTTACTTTTTGATGGTGAACCACTAGAATAATGTTTACCAGTACTTTCACGAATTTTTTGGAGCCGTAAAATTTTTTCCGAGGAGTAGAAAGATCTATACGCTGCAAGGTCTGAGTCCACTTCAGATGAACCAATCCCATAGGCATCGT
Source organism: Kuschelorhynchus macadamiae (assembly GCA_030620095.1). Lineage (NCBI taxonomy): Eukaryota > Metazoa > Arthropoda > Insecta > Coleoptera > Curculionidae > Kuschelorhynchus > Kuschelorhynchus macadamiae. The sequence continues at coordinate 173,139 of JAUTXW010000517.1, read as the reverse complement.
GGAAGCGATAATACAACTTGCGCAGGGAGTCCTTGTCACTGGGAAGGCCTTCTGAAGCTAGCAATAATTTAATGCTAGTACTTGTATGCACCTCAAAACACACACTAGATGGCTGGTCGTGTAGATAAGCAAGAAATAGCCTTAAGGTCTTTAGTAAGGAAGGATCCCTTAATCTGGCTAATATATAGCGACCATTTGCTTTATCCGAATCTTGGGACAGCCGCACTCTTGGTGGAGTCATTGGATCAAACTGCAAAAAATCATCTTTCCTTGCAGTTTTCTCCATGCTTAATTTAGAACCCTCCAGTGCCAATGACCTACAAGCTGCTATGGCCTCCCTGTCAGAGCCAATCATGACTGACTTATCCTCCTCAGGCACAAATGTCACTGGTGATTCCAATAATTGAGGCTTTGGTGGAGACAGCCCCCGGCTCTTTGGGATATCTATATTGACATCTTGATGACTAGAAGATGAGACATTATGGGCTGTGGAAGTGGGCGGCGTTTGGATAAGGGTTGGTGAAACTGAATCATTGGTAGGATCAATTATGGTACCAGGTGGCCACAGACTAGCGTTCTTAAGCTGAATTAAGTGATCTTTATTTTGCACCCCAATTTTAAAATCGGAGCGCAAAGTGTCTGCATTCTTAAGCATAGGAAAACAACGCACAAAATTCGTGGTTCCTAATTTTTCTTTGATGTAGTGTACAAGCTGATTTGATTTATACGTGGACGGAATTAAGGATACCACTACATAATGCCATTTCTCTATAATGGGTGTTTTGTTGGGCTGGAAGGAAACAGCTTTTTTTGGAGACCTATTGACAGGCATTTGGACATCTGTTGTATCGGTTTGGGTTGATATTGCGGTGGTGTATATCTTCTTTATTGATTGTTGTTTAGGCTTATCAGCAAGCTTCTCCAGGGTAAGTGCCATTTGTTTTACACTATGCCTCAGCTCAGCCATCTCTTTAGTCAACTGCTCCTTCGATGAATCATGCACCTGGACTTTGACAGATTCATTTTGAGATTCCATTAAAATAGATGATAGATTGAAAGTATCCTGCCTAATTTCTTTAATGGATTTAAATAAGGATTCTTGTATACTGTCAGATATTCCAGAATGGAGGCTGTGAATATCCTCAATTTTTTCTAGCAGTATCTGCCATTTGGAGTCATGATTGAGTAAGATGTCGTAAATTTCGCCAATGATCGGAAGGATATCGTTGTTTTTCTTTAAGCAGGAACCCAGGGCTTCGAGATATTCTGAAGAGATTTGAGTCTTTTGGAGATCTGATATTTTATCATGCAAATATTTCAGAGTTGGAGAGTCGCAAACAGTGCAAAAAAATCTTATGTTGTTGAATTTTTGTTTGTAGAGCACTTTTGTCGTGGATTTATCCAGTCCTGTACAGACCATACAAAAATCTCTTCGGCACTCCCCACTACAGCGAATTCTGTAACAGTCTTTTTCCGAAACGATTTTTTGGCAAGAATCGCACTTAAATTCAGCCATTTTATAAATAAATAAAAAATTAAAATTTTCAAAGGAACAAAAAATGTGAAAATTAAAATAAAGATGTAGATAAATTTTATGTAAATATTATGTAAATATTTCCAGTTGATAAATCAAAATCTTTAAATGTCACGCACAAACAATATCTATAACTAATAACCGGATCCGGGTAAACAAGGTCAAGTTTAGTTTATAGCAAACGACGAACTGATGATCGGGTCAAAGCACACAAAAAACAAATTGAAATCAAAACAGTTCAAACCAAAACCAAACAAACGTTCAAGTACCGGCAAAACAATATACGAGCGAAAACACAACCGCCTCGTACAACTACTGGAACTGAACTAAGGAGGCCATGATTTAAAGTAATGTTAGCTCTCAATGCTTTTCTAAGGAGGCCATGATTTATCTGTAACAAAATTGGATTTTGACTTTGACGTTAAGTTAAATAGTTGAAAGTATCAAAGCTGTGTTTTAATAAGTAGTAGGTACGCTTTTATCCCAATAAAATCATAAATTTGACACATAAATTGTCAAAACCTATACAAAATGGCCGGCATTCCCTATTCAAATGAAGAAAAAGTTGACATGTTATCTCTGTACTTTCAATCATACAGAAACGCCGACGTTACCTCAGCAAGGTTTTTGGAGATGTACCCCGAACGACGGCAGCCTCATAAAACCCAATTCAGGAAAATCGTAGTTAATTTAATTAACCATGGTGCCTTCGAATAACCTAGAAGCGGATACAATAATTACAATGAAAATCGAGACAGAAACATTTTGCCAGCTATCAACGAAAACACTAATGCATCGGTAAGAACTGTAGAACAGGAAACTAATGTGCCAAAACAACAGTACAGAGAGTTTTAAAAAAGAATAAGTACCATCCATACAAACCCATAATAGTACAAGGACTTAAGGAAACTGATTTTCCAAGACGACTACAGTTCTGTGAGTGGTATACTAGGAGATGTAATGAAAATCCTGATTTCGTAAATCATGTTCAGAGCAGGTTCACAAATTGTGGAGTCTTTAATAGGCACAACCGTCATCATTGGGCTGTGCAAAATCCTCTTGAAGTGGCAGAGAGACGTCTACAGACCAGATTTGGAAGTAACGTTTGGTGTGGGATCATTGGTAAGTTAATCTAACCAATCTTTTTTAAATACGCACCAAATTATGGTCAAATAATAATCTTTTTTTTTCGTTTAGTTCTTTAATGATACTAAAAGAGTATAATCTAATAAAAAAAAGTAAAACGTTCTACTCTAGTCAGTCAACTTACTTTTTTGATATTGTATTACATTTTTATTCAATCATTTTGTATTGTAGTTTCGAAGAACCTATAAAAATAGAATTGGGTTCTATAAATTTATTAACACTTTATCTAAATTTTCTTCAGATTTAGCTAATTCTCTAAAATTATTTTGATTGTCTGAATTTAATGATTTATTATTACCCGGGAAGCCTAGTTCTTGCGTTATGAAAAAAATACAATATTAATCAAATGTCGAATTATTTTTCGATCTTCATTATGATTTATAGAAAGGCGTTCAGCTGTATTTTCGAATAATTTAAATTTTAAAGCGCAAGGGGTTTGTTCTTTTGATATTTTATGTTGTATTAAGGCACGGTGTACTTCTTTAAGATTATTATATCACTGAAATAAATTGATTTAGTATTTCCGAAATTAATATGTAATACCAACAAAATAATTTATTACGGCTATTACTTCCCGCTAACTAAATATGTTTTTCTTTTTCATAATAAAGCGGAATAGGTTTCAATTGTATACAAGCTCATTCATTAGGGGATGTTTCGATAGATATTTTTGGAAAGAAAATATCTACTTTTTAATAAAGACAAGTTTCCTTTTATAATTTATAGTTTCTAGTACGACCCGGCCGACCCTGCCGCCCTTGACTGTTGGGCACCTATTTATAAATTATTAATCATTTCAGGAAATCGACTTATTGGACCATTTTTGTTTGACTACAAACTCAACGGGCAGAGGTACCTAGAGCTTTTGCGAAACTAGGTTGTACCAGCCTTACGAACTATTCTAACGGAAGATGAATTAAGAAGAACTTGGTTTCAACAAGACGGATGTCCGGCTCACAATGCCATTCAAGTCAGCAACTTCTTAAGAGAGCAGTTTGACGAAATGATCCAATATCTTGGCCTCCTAGATCACCTGTCGCCCTTGGATTTACCTCTGGGGTCACACGAAGAATGAAATCTATGAATTTGATCCCCCCGTGACCATAGAAATCCTGAGACAAAGAGTTCTGGGCACATTTAGAAATATTAACCGAAATACACTTACTAGGGTTGTACGAAAAACAGTCACCAATTGTCAAAAATGTCTCGATGCAAATGAACGTCATTTTGCAGATTTGTAAATTAATGTTACCCACTTACAAAGTAGTTAAAGCTCATTTAGATTTTTTAAGTCGTTATTTACGTTCATGTTGTATTGAAAATTCAATGCATTCAATACATTACTTACTTATTAATGTAATCTTGTGACAAATAATTCATGGCCTCCTTTAAAAACATTGAAACCTAATTTACGAAGTGTGATATTTTGATGGCACCAAAATCTTTAATGCACTTGAAATTTTAGGCTTTTTCCAAAAATCCAAAAATCCACTATGGCTGTCATAAGAAAAATGAAAGCTGAGGCCGGTTGCGGGTTAACAAAAAACAATGAAGACGTGTTGTATACGCCATCTTATTTGTCTTAAAAGTGTGTCCGAATAATGTCACATTTTGACAGCTATCAATTTTACCGTTCTGGATATACTGGCGAAAAATGAAATCCGCCATTTTCGGTTTTTTCGGCGATATTTCCCAAACTTATCGATCGATCGTAAATCTGAAGCCGGATATCGAATGCAATAAGTTTCCTCTAAAACTTTCCCCATTTAACCTTTGCTGTAGGTATAATGGGAGCCGAGATCCCTGTATAGAGTAGCGAATCTGGGACACACTGTATGTGTTACTAAATGACTAATGTACTGAACTAAATTGAGTCACAGTTCACTATTTCTATTATTCATTTTGCTTCATAAACAACGTATTTTTCTTATCGATTAGTGTTCTGTAAATCCATAATGAAAGAAAAGGATGAAACATGCAATAATGTCTTCCTAATACGAGAAATATGAAAATATGAAATTACTAAAACGAACTTGCTACACAAAGACATCAAGGCTTTTCACGTCAAAGCCTCCAAAGTCAAGGATTTGTTTCAAAGTTGTTATTATTGTCATTTTATATTATTCGTATTTGTGTATTTATAAAGGCTTTTGGCCGTTTAATCTTCAAGTCACTCCTTTTTTAGGAAGCTAGTTTTGTTATATTTTTTACTGCCGGTGAGTACTGTTATTAGTATCATGGTAATTTAATTTAAATATTATTTGTATTTATATCTACGCCCAATATAAATGTGGACTTTTTTGACTATTTTATCCACGAAATTTTGATTAGATTCGTATGAATATAAATGATGACGCATGGGAAATATGTAACCTTTCATTTCTTTACTTTTTTAAACTTTGTTATCTTGTCTTATATTTCTCATTTCATATACACTTATATGTTGTTTTAATTTATTTTAATAGTATTATTAGTATTATTTGTTATTTATGTAATTTTTAAAATACATTTTTACTATGTATAGGATGCCCCATTTTAGTAGTTTTGCGGGGTATCTCCGTTATATTTATAGGTAACAAAATTTGCATAGCCATTTTAGTTTTTAAGATACAGGGCTAAATTGAGAATGTTGCATTTTCAGACACCCCTCGTATCTCAACTATCAGATAACTTATCAAAAATATGAAAACGGTTTCTTATATAACTCATTTCCGCCTTCGGAATTAGTATACAGGGTCAGGTCAAAAAGTTATTGGACCTACTTAATTTTTTTAAATCGCACACCCTGTATATTTATATGCTATAAAATTTGTCTTTTTTTACTTTTTCAAAAATATATAATAATATGCACTTTTCTCAGAGACACGCAAATAAATGACAATTTTTCATTTCATCTCATCAATTTTTGTATCGAGTTATAAAGCAGTTTATAAACGTTTTATAAAAGTTATAAACTGCTTTATAAAGCAGTTTATAAACGTTCTTTTGGTATTTTTGTTTAATTGATATTTAACAATTTCTTCGAATAATGGCAGCGGTGATCTTGAAGAAATATAAGTATCATCCATACAAATTTAATATAGTGCAACATTTGCATCTTGGTGATGCCGAGCGCCGGCGCCGGGAACTCTTTTGCCAGTGGTATTTGCAATAAATCGATGCTATCGATTTATTTGTCTTGTTATCTGGTCAGACGAATGCTCTTTTTCAAGTGCGGGAATTTTTAATCGTCACAATACCAGGAACTGGCTTAGTGAAAACCAGAATTTAATGTTTGAAAAGGCAACAAGGTGTCGTATTTTATTTTGGGCAGACATAGTTTATAGGATTTTTGAAAGAGGTCTTACAGCACGTAGATACCTAGAATTCTTTGAGGAAGTTATTCCAGAACTGCTCGAAAATATTCCATTAGCCCAATATAATGCTGTTTACCTACAGCAAGTTGGTAGCTTAGGTCACAACTCTTAAGGGAATTTCTTGATAATAACTTTCCTCAAAGATGGAGAGATATCCACGGACTTGTTAATAAATGGCCTCCCCGATCTCCAGACTTCTCAATTTTAGATTTTTTTATGGGGCTATATACAAAATGAAGTATATAAAACCAGTGACGGTTCGCGGATGAAAAAGTAAGTGAAGTGCAAATGAAGCAAGAAAATATAGTAATAATCTTTTTCCAGAATTTTTTTTATATGTGGAAGGGGTAAAATATTTTTTTACGAACTACTTAAATTTTGTTTACTAAATCAATTCTCCTATCCTTCATAGCAGCAAGACAATGGACAAATACAGCCTGCGGCGCTTTTTTTTTTGAAGGCCATTTAGATGGCCAGACATCACACTTGCACCATTGTAACATTGTCCTATTAAGTTATGTTTATAGTTAAATTGGTCCAAAATTTGATCCAATAGAGAATATAAATTCTCCGACGTTTTATCGGAGCTGACATTATAAAATCCTAAAAAAAAGAATCTCTCGACTACTGAACCTTCTGAATTAACGTATCTTAAAATTATGGAGCACTGGGAGGTTTGCGTAATATCAGTGGTGTCATCCACTTGCACAGAAAAAAACTGTGTATTCATAATTTCATTTTTTACATGATCATTTAAATAATCAGAAATTCATTCAATTATTTCGTTTTGAATTGTTTTCGAGTCACAAGTAAAAACATTTTTAATTTTTTCGCGATGATCTTTTAGTTCTTGGGAACTTCTCGATATTAATAAACCTAAAAGCTTTTTAAAATTCCCCCTATTTATTAACTCGCTGCTCTCATCATAGTCTATTTAATCGAACGTTTTCGTTAAAATGTATTTTATATAGTTTAGCATTTTCTTTTAAAGTATCAGCTATAGTGCTTTGATTTTTTACAAATGTTTTTAGCATTATTTCGCATTTTAAATGCTCCACCGAGTCTTCATGTTTGTATAAAGACCTTCATATATTTAACATGCGTACAAATCCTTCCTTATTCCACACTGAATATTTATTGGAAATTATAGTAAACAAGGCTAGCAAAACAATTTTTGTAATATTTGACTACTACATAACGATTTGTACGCGGAAAACCAGGATGACGATTAAAACTCTGATCTTGTTCTTTCCATCGATTAAATGAACTTTCCAACAAAATCCAAACCACATCCGTGATCTGAGTCATCAGTAATGTAAATTAATAAACCTGACACCAAATAAAGTTGTAACAACACCATAAATAAATATAACACAAAACAGTCAAGTAAACTGCAAAGGAACTAACCGGTTGCAGCGAAATTCGCGAAAATAAAAGTAAACAACCATCCCAAAGTGAACGACACGTGGGTGTAGTTTACTGCGTTAGCAATTCACGGAGAGCGTTGTATGGCGCTGGTTAACATTATTCTTCCATGTGGTCGACGTCATCACGTACGCGTTGTCATGGCAACGTAAAGGCAAAGTCGAAGCAGTTTGCGCCACTGTTATAGTTGTTATAATAAAGTTCGATTGAAAGTTTTAAAAAGACATGCCGCCAACGGCCAAGTAAAATATTTATATGAGATGTACAGTTTATTTTTTGCCAATGAATAATTGAATGTAAAAACTTAAATTTTAAGAGATATATAATAAATATTGTTAGAAGTTTACTACTTTACCTGAATAGCCGGCACTGTATAAAACACGATATAACCTTTCGAAATCTGCGAATGAGGTCAATGGTTCTTTTTAACGCTATTCAAAGAATTCCAAAAATATGCCAATTTTGCATTAGTGTGTAAAAATTTGTTTTTTCTTTTTTTAATAATTTTATTTTTTTGTATTTGTTACATTGTTACTTTATGCTATAAAACTGTTATTACAAACTTACTGCTATTAAAAATTTTATTTTTATATAAGAAAATACCTATACGCAAGGTATCTAATTCTTCGTTCGCAATATGTAACTTTCCATTGTTTATTATTGTTATTCATGGCCTATTATTAAATTATGCATTTCATTTCAGAAAATTGTCATTTATTTGCGTGTTTCTAAGAAAAAGTGCATAATGTTATATATTTTTGAAAAGGTAAAAAATGATAAATTTTATAGTTTATAAATATAGAGGGTGTTTAAAAAAATAAAGTAAGGTCCGATAACTTTTTGACCTGACCCTGTATACTAATTCCAAAGGCAGAATTGAGTTCTACAAGAAAAGTTATATAAGAAACAGTTTCCACATTTCCACATCTGATAGTTGAGATACGAGAGGTGCCTTAAAATGCAACATTTTCAATTTAGCCCTGTATCTTAAAAATTAAAAGGGCTATGAAAAATTTGTTAAAGGCATCTTTAGTTTTACGAAAAAGTAGCACAATGTCGCGAAAACCACAACTTTCTATCTATAAAAATAACGGAGATACCCCGCAAAAGTACCCAAAATAGAACACCCTGTACATATTATGTATAATATCTTAAGTAAGTTATATCTAAAGCTGTACTCTGGTAAAAACGGACATTAAAAAACTTTGACTTTGACTTTAATAAATGGAAGGGCTTACTACGAAAGAAACTCCGGTCAAAATGCAAATCAGATCGTTTTTGTCTGGAATTCTCCTCACAATAAGTCTCTCCATTTATTAGGGGAATAAAAAGTAACATTATATAGGGCACCTTTTACTAACTTTGTGCCGAACTAAACTGGTGCAGTGAAGCCAATTTAGAGATTTTTTCCATTGTTAAAGGCACAAGTGAAATATATTTATGAACTAATAAAAAAAATCAGAATAATCATTCTCACACCGATTATGGCGACATATTTATTTGATTTGAAACTTTATCCAGAAATTTCGCCTGGCTAACATATCCACCGTATGTCTTCGGGGCCAATAGATCTTCCCAAAATAGACCGTACACCTGTCACTGACCTACAAAATTAAATTGAGTTTTAGCACGCCAGGTTAGGAGTTTCGAACGAGCGACCGTTTCGTGTACGTAATTGTAGCAAATGAGCGGCCCCAACTAAATTTTTAAATCCCCAGCTGGAACCGAACTGTAAATTTTTAAATAATTGGGGGAACATTTTTTTAACTCGTACACGTTTGGTTTATTTACGAACGCCACGCTGGGCTTGTAAATTGGCCGTTTAAATATTAAGGTAATCGGTTGTCCCAGATGAGTTTGTTGTAAAAGGTTTGACTAAAAAAAAAACGGTACATTTCCTTCACCCTAAACTTACCTCATTATGAAATGTTTCGTTTACTAGGAATAGTGAAGCATGGTCCAATTTAGTTCCATCATCAATAGTCATTTAGTAACCCATATATATTGTCTTTTCAATTTTTTTTTGTTTCGCCATAGTTATTTTGTACCAAAAAGTTTCTACCTATCCACACTTGATTTTTGAATATAATTTTTAATAATTTAAAATAAATCGAGTAAGTAATTTTTACACTGTTTTTTTTTAAGACCGCCATTTTGTTCTGTTATAAAAATGAAGAAGATTTCTTATCCCTTCTCGCAAGTGGGCCTGTTAGTTAACATTAAAGTCGGCAGAAACAGATTGTAGATTTCTTTTAGTAGGGAGAATAAAAAGTTCCTGAAACACTCATCAGCAGAAGAAGACTGACCATATTTAATTATAGAAAAAAGCACAATGGACATACACAACCTTGTTTTTCACACTTAATTGTAATTGGTCAGCTATTAATTCTAAAATGGTTTAGTTTTCACTTTTTTCACCGTATTTTATAATAACCACCTAGATGTTTTCATACGCTTTTTCTACAATTACTGACTTTTTATAGAAATATCCTTCGTATACATATACCCGGCAAGAATTTTAAAATTAAAAACACCGATTTATTTTACTATCACTACTTATTATCCGTCTTAAATGCATTATTGATACCGTTTTCACAGTTCTCGTTAAAAACTATAACCACTACATTTTTATCAATAATTATACTGGAAATCAAGAAGGATGCCAAAACTTTTGGCGATCTCAGGAACAACAAGAAGGAGCTACTTTGCCAACTAGCTTTTCTCCTTAGATGCCGAGATGAAGACGTAGTACCAAAATCGCTACAGATGAAACACCACATAACATCAAAAAGTGCCAGGAACATCTACAAACGAGCCAGTATGGCATTGGTAAGAGAAAGGATACAAGCTACTCGACGTGATTTGGATATAAACGCTCGTAAATTATTAAATATTAATTTAAAATTAGCTTTTATATATCAATATCAAACATTTAGAACTCTCGATAACATTACCAATGCGCAAGCAGAAAGGGTACATCAAGCAGTTACAATTAAGCAACAAAAAAAGTTCGAAGAACTGCTAGACAGCCAAAGACCACTAAAACCGCCACAGAACACCGTTATAAATTGATCTTCCAAAATCCTTACTGAAGCAGAACAATCCGTCCTCTCTAAAGGTCAAAACTTCGCCATTACACCAAAGGACATACCAATAGAAGACATAGTGTCATCCGTTGAAGCAACAATTAGAAGACTTACCGCAGAAGAACGCAATAAGGTATGATACAGCGAAGATCATCAAAAATTTTAACCCACCTAAGTCGAATCTATCAGCTGCGGAAAGAACGGCAATAAAAACATTAAACAGCGATAGAGACATTTTGGTCCTTCTAGCGAACAAGGGAAATGCGACTGTCGCAATGGACAAAACAGATTACGTGAAGAAAATACAACTACTTTTGGACGACAACATCTACAGAATGATCCAAGCAGACCCGACCAACAAAATTGAAAGGCGGATAACCAACCTTATAAATGCATCCAACCTACCAACAAAGGAGAAGAAGATGTTAAGGACAAGCAGCTCAAGGATCCCGCGGTTCTACGGACTACCTAAAATACATAAGGTTAATGTACCACTTCGACCTATCGTTAGTGCAATAGGATCGCCTACTTACAAAATTGGTAAATATCTTTCAAATATTCTTAATAATTTTACACGAAAAATACATTCATGTATTAGAAACTTTACGCATTTTGTAGAAAAAAACTAAAATCAATCCAATTAGGTCCCAAAGATATCTTAATTTCGATGTAGAATCGCTATTTCCATTTTCCGCCAATTTCCATAATATCAGACTTATTTCACCATAATAATGTTGACAACTCACTTTTAGATCTAATTGAAGCAGGTCTTACATCAACGTAGTTTGTCTTTCAAGGAACTTGCTATGAGCAAACCTCAGGAGCAGCCATGGGATCTCCACTGTCACCGGTGGTAGCCAATATCTTCATGGAACCTTTTGAGGAGGAAGCTTTAGCGTCTCCACTACGCTTTTGTAATATGGCCATATGGCCCAGAAAACCTCCCTGAGTTTCATGATCATCTAAATCTACAACATGCTAACATAAAATTTACAATGGAAATTGAATCAGAAGGCAGGATTCCCTTTCTAGATGTTCTTGTACAAAGGAAAGGGGATGGTTCCTTAGGACACTCTGTATATAGAAAACCAACGCATACGAACAGGTACTTAAATGCAAATTCCCATCATCGTCCAGCACAAAAGCAATCAGTCATTAATTCATTGGTTTACAGAGCCCTTGCGATTTGTGACCAAAATTCTTTACAATCGGAAACAGAGAAACTGACTCAAGCTTTAAGAGGGAATGGATATTGCACTGATGATATTAGACGATCAATTAGAAAATATAATAATCCTACTCCCCGAAATGATACTAATAAGGAATTATCGATAGGAAATATAGTTCTTCTATTTATACACGGAACCACAGACAACATTGCAAGGTTACTTCGCCGGTCTAACATTCGTACAATCTTCAACACACACAAGAAAATTGGACAATGTTTGAGATCGCTAAAGGACATTATTCCTTTTCAAACGGAAGGAGTATATGCAAATCCTTGTTCCTGTGGTGATGTTTATATTGGAGAAACTGGACGATCCATATCGACTAGGCTTAAGGAACATGAACGATGTATCAGAAAGAAACAAATTGTACACTCTGCTGTATCTGAACACCAACATTCTACTGGGCATGTCATAAATGTAAAAGAAACCAAAGTTCTTGCATCGGTTTCGGGACTCTATAAACGCATCTATTGAAATTTATAAGCATCCTAACAATTTTAATAGAGATACGGGCTTCAGTCTACATCAGACGTGAAAACTGATCGTTACAATGAGTCACGCTTCGATAAACGCAGGTCGACTATAAATAGGCGGCCTGGGTGTCTCCGAGCTCATTCAGTTTTCCGATCTCGTGAAGTGAAGATCCCTGAAGATGCCTCGTGCAATCAAAGGCGAAAAAGGCTGAAAGGCGTGAAAGCTTTCGTTCTGTTATATTTGAAATCACTTTCCCATTTTCGTCACTTGAATAACCCCTGACTAAGATGTTTAAAACAAAAGTAAAAGTTAAGACGTTCTTGTCAGATCAGGTTATTGTTACTTCTGGAGTGCCTCAGGGTAGGTATCTTGCTCTTAACTTATTTATCAATGACATCTTGTTTTCATCACTGTCAGATTCTATTATATGCTGACGATCTTAAAATTTTTAAGGTCGTCAACTCTGCAGATCATATTGAGGGTATGCGGGATGATCTCCTGAGGTTCGAGAATTGGGTTTGCTCTAATCGGTTGCAATTAAACATCAAAAAATGCAACTATATCCAATTCTCCCGGAAACGGTGTTCACGAAATTAGAGATCTTGGTGTAATCTTTGACACCAAACTCACATTTGCCAGCCACATGCAGGCCTGTTGTAATAGAGCTCTAAAAATGTTAGGTTTTTTTAAAGCGCCGTACAAAAGAATTTAAAAATATTTTTGCATTAAGAACCTTATACGTCCTATTTGTACGTGGAAAATAGCACTTCACTTTGATCTCCTCACTTTACTGTTCGCTCTGATGCAATGGAGCGTGTACAGAAAAAAATTTTGCCCTATATAGGATATAAACTGGATATTCTGGCTGAATTTATTAATTACTCAGATCTGCTAACATTCCTAAATCTTAAGACACTTAAAGAAAGGCGCATACACTTTGATCAGATGTTTATTTGTAAGTTGTTGTACAACCACGTAAAATGGGAAGATCTTTTGTATTGTGTCAACATTCATGTTCCATGCAGAAATTTAAGAGAAGTCCAAACCTTTTCGTTGGAGCATTACCGTACGCTTAACTCAATTAATCGTATGATCATGTCTGCCAATGAGATTAAACTTGATATTTTTAGAACCCCCTTTAATTTTATCCATAATTCTATTAAATAAACTGCTTATTTTATTTATGGATTTTTGTTGCTGTAGTTTATAAATTATGTAGCTGTTATTGTTTATGTTTTATACTTGCTTCAGTGTTAAAAATTTTGTTCAAATGACCTAGGTTAAATTAGTTTTGTAAGTGACTTATTATAATTTATGTAGCACTCATGTGCAATTGGGTACTTCCCGTTTATAAATAAATAAATAAATATATAAATAAATAAATAGACAAATAAATAAATAAATAGACAAATAAATAAATAAATAAATAAATAAATACATGCATTTATCAGTGATTGTAAAAACAGAGATTGTCAAAACTTAAAAGTAATCAGAAGTTTCTCAATTTTTTCATTTTCTTTTTTAAAAACACATTTTGGATTTCTTCGCTAGAGAGCCAAGAGGATAGTGAGAAATTTTAGTTGATTCTCAAAAATATCGGGTACTGTTTTTTTCAATAGCTTGAGCCGCTTTCGAGAAATTCACATAAAATGCCTTTTTCATTATTATTTCTTAATTTTAATCCTTTGTAGTCCCGTCTCATCGAAGCGCTTACAACACAGTGCCGAATTAACATAGAACGGAAACTTTGACGGCTTTGGCCAATTAGATTAAACCGTATCAAATTAAAATTACTATCCGACGTTTCGCTTTCGAATACACCAGACATCTTCAGGGATCATGACATTAACTTAGAGATTCAGACGGGCCTTTATACCGTGACTTTGTGTTAAGATCGGTTTTCAGGTGTGATGTAGGCCGAAACCGGTATCTCTTTTGAAGTTTTTTTGTATGCTTAAAAATTTCAATAGATTCTCTAATTTTTCGTTTTAAAATGCAGGAACCAATGCTAGAACCTTTTTGTTATATATATATATATATATATATATATATATATATATATATATATATATATATATATATATATGTATACTTTTGGAAAGCCTATATTATTGCGAAAAATTGATCAAAATTCAGAAACTTAAAATTTGGCTTTTATATACAGTTGCCGTGACAATATAATTTCGTATATGAAGAAATCAAAATGGCAGATAAGTATTGTCATGTGATCTTACTTAACTAAAAATCGGTATCTTTGAGTTTTAAAAATATAAATTACGATTTTCTTATATTGTGTCTTCCTACTAAAAATCCATATTTGACAGTTTTCAAGGTTGAAATGGCGAATAAAAACGGAAAAACTACATACAAAATAATCAAGGCTAGTGTGAGTTTTAATTTTATTGCCATCTTCATTAGTTACTTACTTTTTCTTAGGTTTCTCACATGCAATGTTACAATCGTAACTTTTTGATAGTGTATAAATACGTTTAGATATCGAAACATGTTTCAAATCTTCAAGCACGTAGCCAGGGGGGTGGTCCTGATGGAAATCTGGATCCCCGAAACTTTTAAACTGTTGATATAAGCTGTTGAATTTCTGATTTGCACCCCCTCTCCCCGAACTGAATTTCTGACTAAGTGCCTTCATATCATATTAAAATTATATATTTATTGTATTTTGGTGGCAACCACTTATTTCCAATATGTGACGTATAAAACTTTACAAATTGTTGAAGATAGAAATATACCACCGAAAGATCATTAATATTGTTATGTGTCGTCCCATATTTAGATCAGTATACGTGTAATATCAATAAATGTTCATTAGAGCTATTACCAGCGAGCCTGGTATTATTTCAGATTGAACGAGCTACGGCACCTAATGGGGTTGCGTTATGAAATAAAACAAACTAACCATTTAAAACTTGTGTGTCTGAATATTCGTCGACGTCCGCTTTATTTTCATTTGTTGTGATAATTTAAATTAATCAGATAATTCCCAGTCGAAGTTTATCTAACGTAGATTATTAGATTGAGGCCTTTATAGCCATCCTATCTAAACCAGTGCAGTTCGTTGCACGCAGAATACTGCAGTTAACGGTAAGTTCTTGCATATGAGGCACTAGTGAGTATAATGCTAAATATGTGAGAAGTAATGTTTACATTTAGAATTATTGCACTTCCTGATGTTGGATTGAGCTAAAATATGGCATATGTATAGGGTGGACCGTTTATCTTGGGACACCCTCTGATATTAGGTGGGTTTTAGGAAAAAACTTTAAATGCAAAAGTTTCTTAGATTGACTTGTATTTTTTATTTTTTCTAATTTTATATATAGAGGGTGTTTCGTTCTGCGTGAAGAGGTATGGACTTTTTTATTTTAAACGCAACACACTGTATATTGATACAATTTTAAATAGCTGTCTTAAACACCATATCAATGATACGTAATTATATAGATCTGTGATGCAACTTCACGGACTTATTGACGTTTATCTCCATTTTTTGACATATTTTCAACTCGGTATAACAATGTTATCTATTAACTTTTTCAATTGGTTGTTGTACAGGTTGATCAATTAAGGTTAGCGAGCGGCCATATCTCATAAGATATTGATCGTATAGATTTGAGAAAAAAAAATCATAATAAAAGTCGCCAAGAGAAATTGCTGAAAATTATTTTCGAGTTTGTCAAACGTCCGCTAGAGGGCGTAACAACCAACACCAAGTAGAAAAATGGGGTTTTTATAGAATTTTGCCTAATGGAAATATATCGATGATATCATTTTCATATTTAGTGACCATTTCCCTACACTTTTGTCTAAAATGTTTTGTTCTATATATCAAAATAAAGCGGTGGGGGAAGTTCAATTGTTTTTTCAAACAAACCAAGATGTCTCCCGTTTCTTTTGACCGATTTTAGCAAACTTAGGCTCAGGCTCATATGAAAGAGCATAATTTGCACTACAAAACGCTTATTTGGTTTTGAATTTTTGACTTTTGCTGGCGTCGCTAGATGGCGTTAACTGAATTAGTAGCATATTTTTAAGTTTTTTTCAAAAAAAAACAAATGTAATGGTATATTCATTTTTACATATTTTAAAAGGGGATAAATTTCTCTATAATTTAATGAAAATAATTTATCATCTACCTTTTTTTGAACCGTTGATATTGACCAAAATATTATTTTATTTTATTAAAAAATGGCACGCCACTGCTTTTTGTCAAAATAAAAATCATTTTCGTAATCACTTATTAGTTGCTAACAAGAAGAACCTCTTGACTTTTTTTCGTTAGACGAACGGTTTTGGATTGAAAAAATAAGATGTTTAACAATGAAAAATCTTAATAAAACTGTCCAACAACAACATCTTATTTTTTCAATCCAAAATCGTTCGTCTAACGAAAAAAAGTCAAGAGGTTCTTCTTGTTAGCAACTAATAAGTGATTACGAAAATGATTTTTATTTTGACGAAAAGCAGTGGCGTGCCATTTTTTAATAAAATAAAATAATATTTTGGTCAATATCAACGGTTCAAAAAAAGGTAGATGATAAATTATTTTTATTAAATTATAGAGAAATTTATCCCCTTTTAAAATATGTAAAAATGAATATACCATTACATTTGTTTTTTTTGAAAAAAACTAAAAAATATGCTACTAATTCAGTTAACGCCATCTAGCGACGTCAGCAAAAGTCAAAAATTCAAAACCAAATAAGCGTTTTGTAGTGCACATTATGCTCTTTCATATGAGCCTAAGTTTGCTAAAATCGGTCAAAAGAAACGGGAGACATCTTGGTTTGTTTGAAAAAACAATTGAACTTCCCCCACCGCTTTATTTTGATATATAGAACAAAACATTTTAGACAAAAAGTGTAGGGAAATGGTCACTAAATATGAAAATGATATCATCGATATATTTTCAGCAATTTCTCTTGGCGACTTTTATTATGATTTTTTTTTTCTCAAATCTATACGACCAATATCTTATGAGATATGGCCGCTCGCTACCCTTAACTGATCACCCTGTACAGAAGGAAAGACCAATTGATGAATTATTTTTTCTGTATTCGAAACATCCTATATATTATATCGCATTTGAATAGCATATTAAAAGATCTTTCTAACGATGTATAATACTATGGGATTCGCCGACTCGGAAATATCGAGAATTGTCTTCAGGAGTATGCGAGGGAATATCCTTATACCATCGATTTTCTCTTTTTTTTAATGCGACTCTGTGTATATTATACTGAATTCAAATAGAGCGTAAATGCCGGTTTTAACGCTCTATAGCATTGTGTGTTTGAGAGTTACTGTTTCGGACTTATTGGAGTTTATCTGATATAATATGATTCTTCTTCATCGTTTTCACTATTTTTAGATCAACATAATATAAGAGACATCTAGGATCATCCTACAGGAGATACTTCATTTTTTGATGAAAATTTGGATATTGTCAGTTTTAAATCACCTGCGATCATACATTCTGTTTTAGAAACACTAGTCCTAGGATTTATTGTATGGGACAAATTGACAATTTAACGTAGTTGGCCATGGATGCTTCATTTGTGTGTTTTTTTAATGTCATGGTTACAATATTTTGACACAAGATTAATATACCCTCGTATTTACTTATTTCTCGTCTTTTAATAATAATAATAATAATAATAATTTTTTTATTTCACCAATAAAACAGATATACATAATATGCAATCAGCAATCGAAGAAAACGTCACAAAGAGTAAATCTAGTATACCTACTTATAAAAGTACATCGTCATACAAGTTACACGTAAGTACATAAATAATCACTAAAAAAGAAACAATACAAATACTACATTAGACTCGTGCATTTGTAAAAACAACAAAAAAAAAACTAAACTAAAAACTAATTTAAGAACTCTTGCAAAGTATAAAAATTACCCTCCACTAGATATTTTTTTAATTTACGTTTGAAGGATTTAAGATTATCGGCATCTTTAATATCATTATTTAATTTATTAAAAAAACCTACATGCATTATATATCACATTTTTTTGGAAAAATGTGGAATTATGTAAATTAGGTAGAAGTAATGTTTTATTTCTAGTACTGTAACCATGTGCAGCGCGATTGCTTTGAAGTTTTTAATATTCTGATATGCAAAAACGGAAACTTTAAATATGTAAATTCCAGCCAAGGTCAATATTTTTAATTGTTTGAAATAGTCTCGACACGAATCTGTACATGAAAGACCACACAAAATTCGTATAGCATATTTTTGAAGCAAAAAGACTCTTGTCACGTCCGAGCTTGAGCCCCAATTCCTGATGCCATAGGACAGGTGAGAGTGGATATTAGAATAATATACCGACATCATAGCATTTTGACTACAGTAATTTGACAATGATTTCAAACCATAACAATTTTTTCTTAACCGTATGCATAGACTTTCTATATGATTTCCCCATCTTAGGTTTTCATCAATTTCCAATCCCAGCATTACTGAGGACTTGGAAGGTGTAATAAGACCAAGGTCAGATCCATGAAGTAAAAAATTGTCATTTTTTTGTTTTTTGCTTGAAAATACGACGAAATTTGTTTTACTTTGATTTATAACCAAACCATTTTTTTTGGACCACAACATAATACCCTCATAAACCAAATCTGCTGTTCTTTTGAGAGATAGTGCACTCTTTTCCACGATCACAATATTTGTATCATCTGCATATGATATGACAGAAATACCAGTGGACATATTCATTAAGTAGGAAGTGAGATCATTAGAATAAATAAGATATAGTAGTGGACCAAGGACTGAACCCTGGGGAACACCCTGATTTACTGGCAATGAGTCGCTTCCCATCCCATTCACCACAACACATTGTTGACGTCCACCCAAATAAGACTCCATGCCTGTCCTCTAATGCCATATCGATGCAACTTTATTAATAATAGTTCATGGCTAACCATATTAAATGCTCGGGAGAAATCTACTAATAAACCCAATACATGAAGATGTTTATCAATTGGATCGACAACTGTCGATTGGAAATCACAAAGGGCACTTTCTGTACTGCGTGATTGAGAAACGCTAATAATGTTATTTCTATTAAAAAAATGAAATAATTGATGTTTCAAATTCAACTCAAAAATTTTAGAAATGCTTGTTAATAGACTTATGCCTCTATAATTTGAGTAATCATTACAATCCCCTTTTTATAAAATGACAGTTGCAAACTTCAATTGCTCAGGAAATATTGCATACTGCGCTGAGAGATTTATCAAGTACGTTAAAACATCACACAAAGCAAAACCACACTTTTTCAACAAATTATTGGATATGCCATCATGTCCTGTGGCATTTGAGTTCTTAAGGTTTACAATAAATGATAAAACATCTTGTTTACACGTGGGTGACAGAAAGCATGTATTTATACAAGGTGGTACACAGTTATCAAGAAATGTCCTATCGATATTATTATTACTAAGAGGTACATTAGTAAATTGATAATTAAAATTACTTGCAACTAGATTATCCGGAACTATTTCGCCGTTTTCAGTTATTTTCAGTACCGTATAAGAATTGTTTTTATTTTGAAACGTTTTTATAATTTGCCACATTGCCTTTGATTTATTGCTTGAGTTTTGAATCATTTCATCATTTTGTTGTGTAAAAAAGAGTTTAAGTTTTTCTCTATAAATACTGTTAATATGTTTGCTAATATACTTGTACCTTATATCTTTTTTGATAGGTCAGAGAACAAAGTAATCTTATCTTTTAGGCGAACTAGCTCCGGCGATAGAACTACCTTTTTTGTTTATTTTGAGTGCTGTTATTTTTTTTAATTAATGGAAATGACAATTCATAATAATAAAATAATTGCCTGGCAAAGACTTCAAAAGCAAGATTGGGACACTCACGAGAATAAACTTCATTCCACTCCTCTCTGTTTAAAAAGTCTAGAAAACGTGTTACATTTTTATTTGAAAAGTCGGGTCGCATAACATACCTTGCCGTGGTGTCCTTCTTATCAGTTCTGACAGCCCAGATTAACAACAGATGCTGAAAACTGTGTGGTTGAACTTATTAAAAAATTATCAATGCATGTGCTTGAATTTGTAGCTACTCTCGTGGGTTCCCTAATAGTATGTATAAGATTAAAAGTAGCTAATAAATCTAGAAAAAACGACAGTTGTGTACTACAGTCTAAAATGTTTAAATTAAAATCGCCCCTAATAACAAGGGTAGTAAGTGGATTAAATTGATTTTTAATTTAGCTTGCTTGTATCTTTATATTATATTTCCGTTTCTGAAGTTACTTTACCCCCTTTTTAAAATATTTCCTGTACAGAAAAATATTGATATGCTAGAGAATTATTTTTTCCAACAATAAAAATCGGACTCTGGCATTCAGGGATAACTAACTATCCTTTAAGGCGTCAACCAGAAAAAAGATATTCGATAGGATTTACCAGCAATATATTTGACCGAAGAAGAGAAAATTGCATTTTGAAGAGACTCCGGAAAATGCAATGAAAAAAGCATCTTTAGAATTGGAAGTTAAAAGAACAATGCTTCGAACCTGCCTTGAAATAAACCATTGGAAGCCCTATAAATATTGTCCAGTGCAAAAATTACATCAAGGGGACTATAATACAGGTTAGATTTTTCTAGTACCGTTATGGACAGACATTTCGCGGAAAATATATTCTCTGATATTATTTGAACTGATGAGTCAATATTTACGACGTCAAATAAAATGTACATACCGGAAAAATACGCATTATTACAGTCAAAGTATTGTGCACCATTTAGAGGTCCAGTATTTTGCGATTACAATTTAAATTCCCGACGTTTTCTAGACCTGTTAATGGACATTCAGCCACTGGTGAAAACGAAATTCTTCTAAGTGATTGTGCTAATTTAATTTGCCAGCAGGATGGTGCACCATACCACAGAAGTCCAGAGATCAGAAATTGTTTAAATACTCAATATGGGAAATGGATTGGGGAAAATGGAAGTTACGCCTGGCCTCCGAGGAGCCCCGACCGCACTCCTCTGGATTATTTTCTCTGGGATAGACTAAAACAGCTAGTTTATAAAAAAAGCCTACAACTGCATTCGGGAGGGAATTCAATTTCTGAATGGGTCAGAAATGCTATAACACATTTAGAAGCTCTTTACACCATGCGCATTGCTTAAAATGGCGGGCATATAGAACAATTCTTGCAATAGTTAGTTGTTTTTTTGCCACGAACTTGTTACTATAATTAGGTATTCATTGTTAATATTCGTTGTTTCTTGCTATTTGTCCAAACTTGTTGAGATAATTAGGTTTTCTTTGGAATTCTATTAATTGATTCTTTTGTTATTTATTAATAATGTTCTTAATAAAATGTTTGCTCAAGAATACTAAAGATACTTGTCTTTATATCCAAAAAGATGAATCGCTATTGTTTTTAATATAATTACCATATATTGACCAAAATAACTAGTCACAAAATTTAGCAATACCGTACCTATATTTCTTTTTATTGTACTAGATATTATATGAAACATAAATTTAATTTAGTTTTTAGTTCTGTTATCCAGGTAGATTTTTCTAACTTAGACTAAAAATCTTAAATATGCTGGTGTAAATACGTCAAATAATGAAGACGAATAATATTCAATAGGTCTGAAACGGTGATTCTTATACGTTTAATATTTTACATCTTTGTAAAGGCTTTTTATTGCTCTGTTTGAATTCGCCATGAGAAAATCAATGGTATAAGGACATTCCTGAAGACAATTCCGAAACGGTGAATCTCCGACCCATAGTATTATACATCTTGCTGCACTAAAATAGTTGAGAAAAGTAATGGTACCCCAAATTTGGCAACACAGTAACATCTTTGAAATATTATAGCTTTTCGAACACAGAAAAGATAATTCATGAATTCGTCTTTCCTGCTGCATGAGAATCAATGTTATACCGAGTTAAAAATATGTCAAAAACTGAAGATAAACGCCAATTAGTCCGAAACGGTGCATCACAAACCCATACTATTATATACCATTCAGATTATTATACAGGGTGTTGCGTTTAAAATAAAAAAGATGATACCTCTCCACGCAAAACGAAACACCCTGTATATATACAAAATTGAAAAAATGAAAAACACAAGTGAATCCAAGAAACTTTTGTATTTAATTGTTTTTCCTAAAACCCACCATTTCTGATATAAAGGGGTGTCCCAAAGATAAACGGCCCACCCTGTACGTAGCGTACATTCGTTTATTGTAAAATTCTAAAAAGGCCTCCCCAAAATTGGGAATAAGTATTGTTATATGTGAAGCGATTCTAATAATATTCAATGTCTATGGGTTTTTAAAAATGCAATTACGATTTTTTCATATTTTGTCTTTTCGCTGAAAATCCATATTTGAGAGTTCTCAAGGTTGAAACTGCTGATAGGAACCAAAAAATTATACAAAAAATAAACAAGAGTAGTTAAAATATTGATATATTTATTGTATTTTGTATGCAACAACCTATTTATAAAATGCATAACGTATTAAACTTTACCAAATTTTGAATAGACAAAAACATATCAACGAAATATCGTAAATATTGTTGTATTTCGTCCCACATTTAGATCAGTGTACGTGTAATATCAATAAATGTTCATTAGAGCTATTATCTACGAGGCTGGTGTTAATTCCGACTGAACGAGCCTCGGCACTTAACGGGGTTGCGCTATGAAATGCAAAATTTAAAATTATGTGTTTGAACATATCTCGACGTCTGCTTTATATTCATTTGTTAGAATAGTAAAATAAATAAAACCGATTTCAAAAAAATGCACTAATAAGTGAAAAATATTCTTTTATTTCATTTGGAAAATTTTACTTTGTAAATGAATTACCCTATAACACAAATATATTTATGTATTGAGTGTTTTGATGTCTAATACCACGAGTATAAACTCTTACTGTCTTTTACTTCCCTCGTAAAAGGGAAGTATTGTAATCGTGAAAAAATCAACCTCCCTCCGAGATTTTTCAGACGAAAAACGTGTTTTCTCAATTCCGTTGGTCTGTCTGTCTGTCTGTTTGGCTGTTCGCGGTGTAGCTAAAAAAAACTACTTACCCGATTGACTTCAAATTTTGGTCAAACATTATGGGTCATAACCTGGTAACATTTTGGTAAAATTCCAATATGGCGAAACAAAATGACGACCTAGTAAATTGTTAAAAAAATTATTATTAGACAACTGCTTATCCAATCTATTTCAAATGGGGATGACCTGGTAATATTTTGGTAAAAATCAAATATGGCGGAACATTGTTAAAAAAAATTGTTGGAGTGGTGTATTTTGTGGGTTTAAGTTCCAGTAAAAAAAAAACAAAAGTCTTTTTTTAAATTGTCTACGTTTCGCAATTTTATTGTTATATATATATATATATATATATATATATATATATATATATATATATATATATATATATATATAGTGTGTATCAGCCAAATGGAATAAATTCGATAATAAATAAATGGGGGCGTGTTCGAAAAAACGCTTGGACCCGTCGATTGGTATTTTTAGTTGCTCATTTTCTCCAATAAAAACTTTTTATACAGGGTGTGTCCTGTAACAGTGGTCAATGCCAACTTTCTTACTTCAAATGCAACACCCCGGATATTATTTAATTTTTGGATTCTTTAGGAGATTCTAAACATATCTGTTGTTCAATGTCCTATACCTATCTTCAACTATTTCGGCAATATTAAGTGTTTTCAAATTTATTTTTATTTTATTTATTTCGAATTTATTATTATTCATGAAAGTGGCTCTGGTTACTGAACTATTTATTTGATTACAAAAATTCGCTACAACACACTCAATACTTATTTACCATTTAGGTCTTCATATTAAGAATGTAAGCAAAACCATTTTAGCGTTCCTTTTTATTGATATGGAACAAAAAGAGCCAGTTTTGTTTACTTTTTTAAGTTTTGTTTACTTTTGTGTAAAATGCCTGGCCTTTCTCTTTGCAAGACAGTAGTTGTCAGTGTCAGTGTCATAGTCTTTTGAATTTCGTTAACTGCATAATACCTAATATCAGAAAAATGGTTCATTTAACAGAAATGCATAAAATAACAATTCTACAAGTTGCTCGCTTATTTCGTGAAAAATTTCCAGATTTGCCGCATATATCCCAAGGGACAATTAGTAAAATAGAAAAGGAGTTTCGCGATCTTGGACATGTGAGGCAGATAAAAAAAGCAGCTGCCAATTCAATAAATGATGATACTAAATTGGATATTATGCTTGAGTTTGAGGAAAACCCACATATTTCTAGTCGACAAGCCGCCGCAATGTTCGATATTAGCCATTCGTCGATTATTCGACATTAAAAGAAAATAAAATGCATCCCTATAAAGTGATACCAACTCAGGAGCTCATGGAAGACGATTATGATAGGAGAACTTATTTTTGTGAACAAATGATGGCTATGTTAGATAACAATGTTATTCAATTAGAACATGTTTTGTTTTCGGATGAGTGCACCTTTACACTTCACGGTCATGTAAATCGTCAAAATTGCCGCTATTGGTCTAGGGAAAATCCTCACTGGATCAGCGAAGAACATACTCAATATCCTGAAAAGGTTAATGTTTGGGCAGGAATTGTTAGGATCATATCATAGGCCCCTTTTTCATTGACGGCAATTTGAATGGCGATAATTATTTAGCACTGCTCCAAAATAATGTCGTGCCAACTTTGACAAATTTGTATCCGGATCCAGCAAATCCACAAGTTCCAGCGAATATGATATGGTTTCAGCAAGATGGAGCACCGCCCCATTACCAAATTAACGTCCGGCAGTCCCTCAACGGAATATTTCCAAATCGGTGGATAGGGAGACGAGGATCGATAGAATGGCCAGCGCGATCCCCTGATCTGACGCCATTAGACTTTTTCTTATGGGGACATATTAAAAATGTTGTATACAAAATTAAACCCCTCGACTTAGCTGACTTAAGAAGACGAATAACGCTTGCGATTAGATCGGTCACGCCTGAGATTCTAAATAACGTTAGAAGAAATTTCTATTTAAGATTAGGAATTTGCCAAGACGGCGAGCATATTCAACAGTTCCTAAATTAACTTTTTACTTTTGTTTATACATTATGAAGAAATAAATAATTTTATTTTTTTAATCTTAATTTTTGCAATAAATTTGAAAACACTTAATATTGCCGAAATAGTTGAAGATAGGTATAGAACATTGAACATAAAATATGTTTAGAATCTCCTAAAGAATCCAAATATTAAATAATATCCGGGGTGTTGCATTTGAAATAAGAAAGTTGGCATTGACCACTGTTACAGGACACACCCTGTATAAAAAGTTTTTATTGGAGAAAATGAGCAACTAAAAATACCAATCGACGGGTCCAAGCGTTTTTCCGAACACGCCCCCATTTACTTATTATCGAATTTATTCCATTTGGCTGATACACACTGTATATATATATATATATATATATATATATATATATATATATATATATATATATACACGAGTCCAGTCGCATATGTATTGGACCAAAGAAATTCGTAAGATATTTATTTTTGTTACCTAGTATTTATTGTACATAACATAAATTCAACAAATACAACTACGTTTATTTGAAGGTATGTGGTATTAACAATTAATCAACAATATTTCTTATCTATATCACTAATAATAATAATAATGATGATAAAAAATATTTTTGTTAGGCTTGTCGCATATTAATTGGACCACAAAAATTTGAATAATTTTTTACTGTTACCACTGAGCACAGACACCTTTTTGTTTTATAACTGCATCAAGTGTTGCTTGCATGGTGTATACTAATGCTTTACAATATTTTGGTTGGAAGTTATCCTCGATTTCCTGAATTTTGTCCTTAAATTCGGGAATGGTGCGGACGGGACTGATTCGTAGAGTTTTTTTTATTTGATGACATAGTGTTTCGATAGGCGATAAGTCGGTGCTACTATATGGCCATTTTAAAACAGGAATATTCATCTCTTGCAGCCAGAATGTTATGGTTTGAAGCATTTTCAAGAGCATTTTATTGCATGTATAAAAAATATACATAATACATAGATTAGTACTTTTCAACAAACATACGCAAATATTTAACATGTACTATACTTAACTAAACAAACATTCATAATACTTAACTATTGAACAATTAATTAATTAAAATATGTTTGTACTCACAACATTTAATAATACAACTATAGCGTAAAATATTAAAATAAATTTTATATGTACCTTACCTTGGAAACGACAATATTATTTTAGTAATAATTTTGATGTTCTGAACGTTTTAACCGATGGGTGAGATCTATATAAATTCCTTAATTATAAAAACCATTATCTTGATTTTTTTTATCTTATTAAAAACCTATGTATTTTGGTATACAGTGGATGGCTGAAAACATGTATAATTGTTTATTTATAGGTGTTATTTAAAGTGAATTTTAGTGTTTTGAAAATCATTATATTGTTTTAGGTTATTTTTTATTATTAAATTTAATTATTATTTGATTAGGTTGTGATAAATTTGATTGATATTAAAACAAAATGCTATACAAAGGAAACTTGCTCAGGTCGATACTTAAATTTTAATTCCCACCATCCAAACAGCCAAAAAAACAGCGTTATAATTGAGCTTATTGATCGGGCTATTGCTCTCGCTTCTCCAGAATTTAGATCAGATATTCTAAAAAAAGTTCAAGACATCCTAGAAAAAAACCATTTTCCTATAAAAAAATTAAACGAATTTTGAAACAACGGACATATAAATTCTATAATAGCCAGAAACAGAATAACACACACAGCATCACAAACAACACTAAATACATATCAATGCCATACACAGATAGTTTGTCAGAAAAATTAAAACACAGTTTATCTAAATATGACATAATTATATGTCATAAATCATATAATTTATTAACAAATTTATACACTCCTCTAAAAAGTGAAATTCCAAAAAAGAAAAAATCAAATGTAATTTATTCTGTGCCTTGCCTAAATTGTCCTAAAAGGTAGTATGATCACACAATACTTAGAAAATCAGTTAAACGGCTATAAATATAAGGGGTCATCCAATAAGAATGTCCTATTTTTAACTGCGTATTGTGGCCAAATTCCTGGCGATAATGTTATCATATTTTGTATGTGTTTACAGTCAGTTCTAACAAATTATCATGGAGAGATACACGATTCCACAGCGCGTGCAAATTGTGAAATTTTTTTATCAAAATGGGTGTTCTATTCGTCAAACGTATCGCGCACTTCGTGAAATTTATGGTCAAGTTAATCGTCCAACAGAGCGCACGATTCGGCGTTTAATAACGAAATTTGAAAATACTGGGTCAGTTAGTGATCAGAGAGTGCCTGTTCGGCGACGTACTGTCCGTTCCATTGAAAACATCGAGGCCGTTCGTCAGAACGTGCGTAATAATCCATCGTAATCAATTTCTTGCCGAGCACAGGAACTAAACATTTTCTGGGGCACAACATGGCGAATTTTGCACATGGATCTAAAGCTTCATCCATACAAGATTGTCTTGACACAGGAATTAAAGCCAACCGACCACAGATTGCGCCGTTTATTTGCTAATTGGGCTATGGAACAACTTCAAGACGACCCTGACTTTGGTCGCAAAATCATTTTTAGCGACGAGGCCCATTTCTGGATGAACGATTATGTGAACAAGCAAAACTGCCGTTTTTGGTGTGAGGAGAATCCAAGAGAGCTTTATGAACGTCCTCTCCATCCCACTAAAGTAACAGTATGGTGCGCATTTTGGGTCGGGGGAATTATTGGACCTGGAAATGAGGGAGGAGATACCGTAACTGTTAATGGTGAAAGATACCGGGCAATGATAACAGATTATTTCTATCCCAGACTGGATGACATGGATTTGAGAAACTTTTGGTTCCAACAAGATGGCGCTACGAGTCATACTGCTCGTGAAACAATCACTTTATTGAGGGAAAGATTTCAAGGTTGCTTAATTTCGCGTGGTGGTGATGTCGGCTGGCCACCAAGGTCCTGCGACTTAACACCCTTGGACTTTTTTTTATGGGGATATTTAAAGGCCCGAGTTTATGCCAATGCACCACGAACAACTGAGGATTTGAAGATGAACATTAGAAGAACTATCAATGAAATTCATCCAGCTTTATGTGAGACTGTTATCGAAAACTGGATATCACGAATTCGCGCTACTCAACGAAGCCGAGGCGGTCATTTGCTTTTGACATCTTATTCCATACATAATGGTATATATTGAGCTTCAAAATAAAAAAATAAATATGATGATACCTTTTCTTTATTTAATTTAATTTCAGTTGAAAAGTAGGACACTCCTATTGGATGACCCTTTACAAAGAACGCTTTCCACGGCCTTACATAAACACGAAAAAAGTTAAAAACATGAATTCAACTTTTCCGAAAAAAAAATTTTAAGTCGAGACAGCAATTATCATAAATTGGCAATTACATAAATGATTCATATAAAGAACGATCAGAATGCAGTAAATGACAAAAAGGACATACAAAATCTAAGTCAAATTTATCACAACCTAATCAAATAATAATTAAATTTAATAATAAAAAATAACCTAAAATAATATAATGATTTTCAAAACACTAAAATTCAATTTAAATAACACCTGTAAATAAACAATTATACATGTTTTCAGCCATCCACTGTATACCAAAATACATAGGTTTTTATTAAGATAAAAGAAAATCCAGATAATGGTTTTTATAGTCACGGAATTTATATAGATCTCACCCATCGGTTAAAACGTTCAGAACATCAAAATTATTACTAAAGTAATATTGTCGTTTCCAAGGTAAGGTACATATAAAATTTATTTTCATAATTTGCGCCATAGTTGTTTTATTAAATGTTGTTAGTAAAAGAATATTTTAATTAATTAATTGTTCAATAGTTAAGTATTATGAATGTTGTATATATATATATATATATATATATATATATATATATATATATATATATATATAAAACGAAAACCAGTAACGGTAAGGATTACTCCTTCACCATTTTGTCGGGAATCGACCAAAACATGACGCTATGTTTGTTTTCAGGGCCAAGGTGCCAATCTGCTACCGTGGTATCGGTATTAAAACCGAAATACCCAAACCCTGAAACAAACAAGGTGCTTGTTGCGTCTTGTGCTCCAAAGTAGGTCGCATCTAAAGCGATTTAGTTGCACCATAGTACCTACAGATGGCGCCACTGGTTGCCTATTTCCCTCGTCGACTTTCAAAGTCGAATGACATGACACCTTGTTTGTTTCAGGGTTTGGGTATTTCGGTTTTAATACCGATACCCCTCAAGGAAACTGCCTGATGAGCCTTGCCGGGGCAGATACCACGGTAGCAGATTGGCACCTTGGCCCTGGAAACAAACATAGCGTCATGTTTTGGTCGATTCCCGACAAAATGGTGAAGGCGTAATCCTTACCGTTACTGGTTTCGTTTTGTATAACTTTTTACGACCAAGAACCGCACAGAAATTGAAATTTCTGTTTCTCTTTTATATATATATATATATATATATAATCTATATCCTATATTCTGCATGCAACTCATATTATCAGTCTATCAGATATATTTTAGTTTCTAAATGGTTTTCGTTAACGTCCTAGTTGTCATGTTAGAGTATTGTATCACGGTTAGAAAATATTTGTGGACCAACGGAGTAGGTAAAGACTGATAGCATGGGTTTTATGCAGGATATAAAAATGTATGTGTCCTGAAGATGAAACAATAAAATTGCGAATTGTCGACAATTTAAAAAAAGACTTGTTTTCTTTTACTTGATCCTCCGCAAATAATATACTACACTAATGTAATAATAAGAACGATAACTTAACGAAAATCATTTAGAAAGTTAAAAAAATTATTCTTAAAAAAACTAACGTCCATCATATTATTACAAGTTGTCACAGCTCTGTTGTATAGTGTTCTTATGATGCCCTCTTTTGTTGGAGTAGAATGGTTAGAACCCTGGTTGAGATATTGTCCAGTGTGTGTAGGTTTTCGGTGAAGATCACTTAACGAGAGCGTCAAGAAAAGGCAAAGAAGAATTTTCCTCTTTTTTCACTGCAAATTTAATATATGTTCTTATGATATTTAAGTGATTGAAAAATTATGTCAAATGATTGTCATTTGCAGTCCAAAAAGCCTTAGGCTCGATTTGAGCGGTATTTATTGCGCGCTCTTCAAATCACTCCTTATAAATATTTGCTAGCATCGGGGAGAAAAATGATCTTATGAATAAAACCTATTTTTCATTCGAGGAAGGAGTTACGGAGACAGCATTCCAATAGTTCCATCATACCATCCAAAGGCAACATGATTCGTTCAAAGAGTGTTCCCTACACTTTCGCCTAATAATGTTTAATGATTTACATATCTAAATATTTGTGTATAAACTTTCGACATCAAAACTAACAAATCTGTTTTCTTGCCCTTATGTGATAAATGATTCGAACGTTGAACAAATAAACTGCTATTAACTTATAAAGGTTCAATGATCTCTACTAAAAATGTGTCTAATGCACCTGTTGGTCAGTCCCTGGAGCTAGTAATTAGTGTTAGAGGCAGGTTCTGCTTGTGGATCTTTCGCAAGCCATAGAGATAAGGTGGCTTGCTGTAATTTGGCGTTAACTTGCTGCGTATCATATCTAGGATGCAGACACTGTATTTCTTCAATGTCTTGTATACCTTGCTCTCCCTTTCGCTTGTGGGATCCTTCGATAATATTTTATAGTTTCCTTTCGTTAATACTTCCTCAATCTTCTGGTTATATGTTTCGGTGCCCATAACTACTGCAGCATTCTCTTTGTCTCCGATTGAAGCGTCTGCAATGTCTCTTGGTGTTTAGTGTTCAACTGTTCACGTAGTCTTTCAAAGGTTTTTTCGATTTTGTGAAAAGCTGGTCTGTATTCCTCTTCTCAGGTATACTCCTTGATTTCTTCATATCTTTGCATCGATTCGGTCTCTAGAATAGATCTGTTGCCGAAGATTAACAAACAATACTCTATCAAAATTGCAAAATGATCATCATACTACAGCACAATTCGGTATACAAGAAACAACACCATTTCTCCTAATGCTCTATATTAAGGGAACATCTGAAAAAAAATCGGAGAACAGCTAGGGATTCCAGCATCAAAATCGCTTTTAAATCTAGAAATACGTTAAAAAGGTTATCGATAAGATAAGAAAAAAAATGTATTTACTAAATCCAGTGTGGATGTGGTGACTCGTACTTTGGAGAGACAAAACGCCCTCTTAGTATAAGAGTCAAAGAGCATTTTAATCATACTCAAAGGAGAGAGACGTCAAAATCGTGCATAGCGAACAAGTCTGATCAAACCAACACCGGTTACAGTGGTTTGAGGCTAAAATTTTGAATAGAGAGCAGCACTGGCGAAAACAAAAGTTCATAGAAGCAGTATTTATAGAAATAAATCAAGGCATATTCAGTAAGCTTAACGTCGTTATTTTAAACATATGGAAGCCCCTTCCAGCTCAAACTTACCTCCTAAAACTTCACTTAGCAAGAGAGGCAAAGACTTCACGCATCACCACGTTCGACCAGTATATAAATCCGTAGCTTTAGAGTTAGCATTTAATTTACACTTGAAAATCTAACGTGGAATCCAAAAATAGATTAATATACAGAGCATAACTTTTAAAATTCTATAGTTGCTACTAATTACATATAGATCTAACAACACGGCTACAATAATAATATTTTTAATTGATAGAGCGCAGCTCCCTTGTAACAACTCATCTCAAAAATATATCTTTCAGAAATCATAGTTCTTGGGATTAGACCGCGTTAAATTGGAATTACTATCCGACGTTTCGCCTTCGATTGCACGAGGCATGTTCAGGGATCTTTACTCCACGACATCTGAATACTGAATGAGCTTGAAGAGATTCAGTCCGACTTTTATATCCGACTTGTGCTCTTGCCGAACCGTGACCCTGTGTTAAGATTGGTTTCCAAGTGTGATGTAGACCGTAACACATATCTCTATTGAAATTTTTTTCAAATTTCAATTTTTCGTTCGTAAAATTTTGGAACCGATGCTAAAACCGTGGTTTCCTTCATCAGAAATCGAAATTGCTCTAAATACTACCGAGTTAATAATAACCGATTTCTTTTGTACAGGGTGTCCCATTTTCGTAGGTTTTACGGGGTTTCCAGCTTATGAGTAGAGATAGAGAGATGCGGTTTTCGCGACACCGTGCTACTTTTCGATGAAACTAAAGAGGCCGGCCGCAAACAGATTTGCCCTAACCATTTTAGTTTCCGTGCTACAGGGTGATTTTGAAAATTTGTCATTTTCGGACACCCCCTGTAACTCAGCTATCGTAAAATATATTTAAAATGTTTCAACTGGTATTTATAGATTTTTTCACGTAGAATTCAGTGGCGTACTCAGATTTTTGCTGAGAGTCATAGTTTTTGACATATTGGCATAACCTACTATTTTTTAAATGGGACACCCTATATATTATTTTTTCATCTTATTCTTCGTGTCGAGAGCTTTTCAAAAACATACCACAAGTCATATTTATTTTCATAAATAACATGAAAAAATGCATTTTTCTTTAAACGGATTTATGGCATAGCAGATCAATCGAAATAAGAGAATGTGGCTGTGGAGCTATGGAAAAAGTTAACAAATATTTATTAACGAAATAACAAAGTAACAGCATCAGAAAAAATTAGGAAGTAGGTAAAAGGTAATAATTATAATTTCATTAAAACTACAAATATTGTTCAAATTGTAGACCATTATGTGTCCTACAAGTGTGACAAACTTTAAAAATTCTTTTCAATGCATTTTCTATTGTAAATGACTGTCTTTGTAACTCTGCAAAAGCGTTTTCGGTGGCCATTCTTAGTTGTTCTAAGTTTTCGTATCGCCTTACATAAACCTTGTTTTCTAAATAACCCCACAAAAAGAAATCTAAAACTGAGAGGTCAGGGGATCGTGGTGGCCATCGAACAGGTCCGTGTGTTCCTATCCATCTTCCAGGAAAATGGTCGTTAAGCCAGTTTTGACTTATTCTGGCATTGTGGGCTGGAGCTCCGTCTTGCTGGAAATAAATCCTATTTAGTTGAGCCAAGGGAACATCATCCAAAATTCCTAATGCGTCTTCTAGGATTCGCACGTAACCAATCGAATTCAGATTTCCTTCATATATTTGGTAAACTATTTTTCGGTTGAAAATAAAACAGGAGACATTGAATCCAAATCTGCGCTGACGCTTCCTAGGAAAAATAACATGGTTGTTTTCTTGACTCCAAAATCGCGTGTTGTGTCTATTTAAAATCCCTGAACTAGTAAAATGTGCCTCGTCTGACCAAATAATCTTTTTTTTAAAATCGATATCTTCTGCCTTCATATTTATAAACCAATTGCAGAACTACAATCTGCGCTCTGCATCACCAGGATGCAGATGATGCACAAGTTTGTATTTATAGGGTTTGAATTTGTGCTTTTTCAAAATTTTCTGCACTTTGGTTTTCGGTACACCCGCCTCTTCGTCTATTTTCCTGCAAGATGTTTCAGGAGCTGTCTGAACGAGGGCTAAAACGTTGACCTCAGATTCTTCGTTGTCTTTATATATATATAAGTTCGCGATCGAGGCTTGTTAAAAGATCCATATTGGCAAAGATTATTTTTAATTTTTTGAAAAATTCTTTTTTCTGGTTGTCTTCTCTCGGGATATCTAAGATAAAATAAAGCGAACCAATAAAGTCAAAATGCAGGAAGATAAAAAAGAACTAACCTGTTCAGATAAAGCTCTGCCGCCTGATCTGCATCTTCATTAGACAATATAAAACACGCGTTCATATCATATTTCTCAAAATATTCAAATTTTTGATTCTGAGCCATATTAAAAACAATAATTATAATAGACGTCAAGAAAAATTTAAACGCAATAATGCCAAAAATGACAGCAGTAATGGCTGCCTGATCATATTTTTGTTGGCGTTGCCATGGCTACCACAGCCACCTTCTCTTATTTCGATTGATCTGCTATGCCATAAATCCGTTTAAAGAAAAATGCATTTTTTCATGTTATTTATGAAAATAAATATGACTTATGGTATGTTTTTGAAAAGCTCTCGACACGAAGAATAAGATGAAAAAATAATATATAGGGTCTCCCATTTAAAAAATAGTAGGTTATGCCAATATGTCAAAAACTATTACTCTCAGCAAAAATCTGAGTACTCCACTGAATTCTACGTGAAAAAATCTATAAATACCAGTTGAAACATTTTAAATATATTTTACGATAGCTGAGTTACAGGGGGTGTCCGAAAATGACAAATTTTCAAAATCACCCTGTAGCACGGAAACTAAAATGGTTAGGGCAAATCTGTTTGCGGTCTCTTTAGTTTCATCGAAAAGTAGCACGGTGTCGCGAAAACCGCATCTCTCTATCTCTACTCATAAGCTGGAAACCCCGTAAAACCTACGAAAATGGGACACCCTGTACTGGATGGTGATGGCATGCGTCGGTTTTCTATACACAGAATGTCTTAAATTTCCTACCTTTGAACACATACATCTAGAAAGGGAATCGTTCCATTAGATTCAATTTATATTGTGAACTTAATATTATGATGTTATTGATTTAGGTGGTCCAGAAATATGAGGAGATTATCCTGTCCATGAGGCCAAACAACAAAAGTATCATCTAAAAATATCTGAACCAGTGCTTTGGTTTTAGTGGAGCGGATGTTAGAGCAATATCCTCAAAGGCTTCCATAAAGATATTCGCTACCACAGGTGATAGAGATAGCTGCCCCTAAAGTTTGTTCATAAAAAGTTCCTTGAAAAATTAAATAAGTAGATGTAAAACAAGTTTCCACTAGGTATATTAAGTTCTTATCAAAATTATTATGATCCAATATGTCTGATATAATGGAAATTGAGTCGTTGACAGGAACATTTGGGTAAAGTGATTCTACATCGAAACGTGCAAGAATCTGTTTTTCCACTAAACGGATTAAGAAAATTTGAAAGATATTTACCTAGTTTTTACCTGGGAATCTTGGAGCTGCTTGGTTTTAATGATTTCTTCTCTGCTGGTGGCAGACTGGATGCGTTCATCAGATTGGTAATGCGTCTTTCTATTCTACTAGTAGGGTCTGTCTGCATAACCTTATAGTGTTGCGAGTTGCCTTTTCCACATATTCCGTTCAATCCATGACAACTGTGGCATTGCCTTTACCAGAATGTTTGCGTCTTCATTTAAAGTCCACATCGCTGATTTCATCGGCTTGCTTCACTGGTATTTTTCTGATTGCTGCTTCAATAGAGGATACTATATCTTCTACGAGAATGCTATTCGGTGCTATTGCGAAATTTTGGCCTTTAAAAAGGACGGTTAACAGCTTCGATGACAAGTCGATAACTGTATTCTGCGGAAGTTTCACTGTTTTTTTTTGTTCAGGAGTGATTCAAAAATATTTCGTTCTAAATATATCTTTGTTTTATTCGCCAGTGTAAAATACTATCGAATATGAAACACCCTAAAAACTAAATTCAGTTTTATCCCTTTATTCAACGAAACGTAGCTAATTTAATAAACTATTTAAATTTAAATCAAGGAAGGTCGTCAACTTTATTAAACCTATTTTTAAATTTATTTTCACAAGAAATAAGCATTCGCTTTGAAGTCAATAAATCAACATTTTGTGACCCAGTTGGTGGCCGGATCTGTTTTGAAAATACACATTTTATTATGGGCCGAAGTGTGTTTGTGCACGCGCCGAAATGTTTTGAAAGTGCCTAAACTCAATAAGATTCAAGATAAAGTGCATGTAAACAAAAGTAGTTGTGCGAGCAATACGCCTTCAAAAGTTTACTAAAAATTTATATCATAATCGGTCACCTTTATTTAAACGCGTATTGTTCGCACAACCACTTTTGATTACACGTACTGTACTTTGTATTTGAATAGGCTTTAGTGGTTGGTATGGATGTAAAATAACTATAAAAACCGACAGCAAACATATGTAATTGCTGTTGCCAGTATACATAAATCACCTAAATGCTAATTTAGAGACAAATTTTTATTTAAAATAAATAGTAAAGTAGCTTTGCCCGGAACTTCCCTCGTTATCATTTCTTCTTTTTGTCAATGAAAGTGGTCTTGTTTAGTTCAGCACGTAGTTATTTAGTAATCTATACATTACATATCGACGGTCTAATTCTAATATCCCGTAAGTGCAAAAATCAAAATTTTGCAGTAGAAGCATTTTTTCATTTTTAATAATGCAATATGATAAAAAACAAACTAAAAAAATGGATTTTATTTTATTCACTATACACATAACATATTTTTACTTAAAATAGGTATTTTAATATTTGTGTATTAGAAGAAAAAATAATTTAAAAAATTACAATACCGGTAATTATATTTCCCTTAATTAAACGGCAAATTATCGTAAAAACTATGACAATCTTTAGAAAGAACGCTTTTAATTTCTTGTAAGTGCTTCCACTTGGTCTCTTTTATCTTCAGGCGTGAATTATGAAGAGCTTTATACTGTACATTTGGATATTTAAGAGACCTAGCTGGAAGAGGCTGCAACTCTTCATCAAAATCTATTTTAAAGTCTATTTTTTGGGTCTCGAAATTGTATTTTAAATGTTTCAAATCAGATACAGTTGGGTCATTTGCCTTCTTACCAGGGCGTATCGAGCTATATGCCCAAGTATTTTGATCGGCATCATTAAAGAAAAAGTCATGTGTTATGTATACAGCCTCTAGTGGTAATGGTTTGTTTCTTGCCTCTAGTGTGATTTTAATGTAGTCACTGGGTAACTCAATGATTAGCCCTCTTAGCTTCCGTTCAATGAGGGAGTGAACGGCATCACACTCCATTTGTGTGTGCCCTTTTTGTAAATATTTCTGCTCAATAACTACTTTATTTTTAATGGAGTAGTTTAGTAATGCATTGGACAGAATAACATTCTTGTTCTGATATGAACAACTATCTGAATAGAGTATTATTGGAATTTTTTTAGTACATTTGTCATTGATAAAATCTATAACAAAGTTTGCAAAAGTAGAAGCACTTAAGTCCCCTTCTGTTTCATTGAACCAGTAGTTTCTACAAACATGGGAATCCATGTCGTAGATAGTGAAGTTATGAACACTTAGTTTGGTTTTATAATAAATTGCACTGGCATTTACCACTGGACAGATTTTCACAGCCTGCATATCCATACAGAATGTATACACTTTCCCCTGCTTTGCTAGCTCTTTGTCTCTGTTCTTTTCCTGTCTAGCGCGTTCTTTTTTTCTTAGATGTTCTTGATACTCCTCTTCACAAATATTTTTCGTTTCGTAACCGCAACAAATGTCACACCTGTCTTTCTTGGGCTGATAAAGAGCCAAGTTCATGTCTGAAAAAACTTTATCAAATACCGGATTGCTCAAAATTAGCTCGGGACATGAACTCTCTTCGCAATGTTTTTTGTATAGTTTATAGAGATCCTGTTTAGTTTGAAAAAACTGTTCAAGGTACAACTTAGAAGTTTCTTTTCGGCAATAATGCGAAGGCATTTTTGGTAAACTGTCAAAAAATTTCACCAGTTCAATTCGTTTTTTGTTATTACTTTTTTGACTTTCTTTACGTGCAGTTAAAGTTGAGTTAATTCCATGGTTTTGGTTGGTTTTTTTCACCCAGTCCTGAACCATGTCTTCTTTAAGGCCCATTGTTCCTAAAAACCTTTTTTTTAGAAACTTGAAATTTTGTATTGTCGGCTTTTCTTAAGAAATAATTAAAAGTTCCACTACGGCGGGAATTCCCTCCAGTAGAACTTCTCTTTTTGGAAATGTATTCTATGTTAGATGTGGCATAAACCCGTTTCTCGTCCCAATTCATGTTTTCCCAAAAGCTAGTAAAAATATTCGTTCTTTCTTCTTCTGTAAATTTGGCGCAATGCCTATTTTTCATTTTCTTGCAGGCTTCTGAAAGACATTCCACTGACATTTGCCTTGCAGGGCGAGAAATTCCTTTTTTAACTACCCCATCTCTATTTCTTTTATAGCCTTTATATTTGGTACCCTGCATTCTTAGTTTTTTGGTCACATTTTTGTCCCACTTCTCTCTTAAAGCATTTTTATTTCTTTTTCTATTTGTTTCAGTTAGTTCTTCTAAACACTCATGCTGCTCAGGTTCTTCTTGTTCTGCTGTATGGTCTAGATTTGTTGATTCTTTTGTTCTATTATCAGAAGAATATACTTCGTTCTCATCCACCTCGTAGTCAGGATCTATTTGTTCTTTCTCATTTTCATGATCAAGATCTATTATGTCTTTCTCCGCCATCAAGGTCTCCGTAATTAATTGACCTCCGTCTAAAGCTTCATTTAAAGTTTTGTTTTTTTCGTTGTCATCCATTCCATTTCCTAAATAAAATTCAAGGATATTTAAAGAGAAAACAAAATAAAAATAGATTCCAATTTACCTTTATTGCTTATTAACGTGAATTCAGAATGATCAGAGTTTTGATCCCCATGTTGATTTTGCATATCATCGCTCTTACTACAATTCCCACTAAGCTGATTCTCTTCTAAGTGATCTAAAAACAGTTTAAATGCGAATAAACTTAAACGAAATTATAAAAATTCGATTTGTACAAATATTTAAAAAGATCATTCTCATTAATGTAATTTTTTAATTAGTGTTGCCGCAAAATAAGACAAAATGTATATGTCTGGCCTCGATCTATTTCAAGTGTGGAGACGAGGCGAGACGAATTGTGTCAAGCCCAAGCGTAAATTTTATCTCGACCAAACCAACAACAAATGTTTTTTGGTAATCCACTTATGCTTAATACCAAGCTTCCGCATTACAATTTATGCGCGAATGGATGTTATTCCTTTCATAAATCGGGAAAAGGGGCCACACAAAAATAGTAAATCTCTGATCTCTCACTTCTATCTTTAATGTTTTTATATTATTATATTAGTAACTGCCTTAAAAGAGAAAGATAAAATGTCCTAGATACCAATGAATGTTTATATTTTATATCGCGACAACACTGTTTAAAGGCCATAGCCAAAATGCTTCTCTGTTAGCCTACCTGTGCTGTTGTTTAGCAACTCCGAATATTGCTCAATTTTCTTAATTGCAACGTTACAAGCTTCTAAAAGTAATTCATCTGATTGGAAAATAAGTTGTTCATTGTCAACTTGTAGATTATCCAGTACGGGAGTGCCATCAAAACTCATAGACTCATTCACTAAGCTTGTGACAGAATTTGTCTGCATATTTTGAGATTTCTCAACCATTTTTCTGCTGCGAGAACTGACTTGCTAACAGTAAAATATTATTGTAATTATTATTATTATCATTATTATTATTGCTATTATTTCTCTTATTAATATATTTCGTAATTTCCCCATAATATTACAAAGAAATATCTCGTATCTTAAAATAAATTCTTGATAGGAAATTAATATTAAAGGCAATATCCCGTATCGCAATAGCATGTTTTTCCTGTCATTTTATTAAATATTTGACATAATTATGATTAACGTATTATTTAAGAGTATAGTACACACTAATAAGGAACGCAATATGTTAAAAAACTTACCGTTAAAAACGACATCTTCTTTAAAAAGACACTTTTTAATGCAGCAACATTACCCTATGCACTTACACATGAAAACTCAGACGATACGGGAAATTATTTTGCGCGTTTCGACGTGTTTCGATACGGGCTATTAGAATACATGATTTTTGGCGCGAAGGGTTTCTATTGGTTAATAATACATACATAGAAGCATTGTATAAATCCTACTTTACCGATCGGCGCGAAAAAGTGGAATTTGAAATTTTTGCAGATACGGGGTATTAGAATTAGACCGTCGATATACAAATTATCTTATCTTTCATTTCTCTATTGAATGGTAGCCAGTAAATAACTGCCCCCTTCCCCCCCCCCCTCCCAAGATATCAAAAAATATGTTTTATCAAGTAATTCACACACTAAAATGAGTATTTTAAAAACTTAAAGTAAATGCTGAAAATGACTACCGCCACTATTTAAACATGCACGAATACGGCGAAGCCAATTTTCTTGCACAGATTCAAGAACGTTAGGTCTTTGTCTAATTTGTTCCGCTGCAGCAAAAATGCTATTATAGACTACTGTTTTCATGTGGACCCAAAAATAAAAATCAAGGGGCTTAGGTCTGGTGATCTCGGAGGCCATTTTCTAGGTTCTGGGGCATTTCGACCTATCCACCTATTGTCAAACGTATTATCTAGATGTTGTAACACATTCCTATGAATGTGGGAGGAGTTCCATCATGAAGAACCAGGGACTGGCTTGCTGAGGCAAAGGAATAACTTCTAAAAGAGTGGGCAAGTCATTAGTTAAAACTTGGAGGTATGCCTCTTCTGTCAAACCTTGGTAGGTCAAAAGGTCTGATTAACCGATTATGGATTATTCTAGCCCACATATTTATTGAAAACCGATATAGTGTATGAATTTTGTTGAGCCCAGGTATGAATGTTATGATAATTTAAGATTTCATCTCTTGTAAAACAACATTCATCGGTTGTCAGTAAGTTTAAAGTAAAATTGTCGTATTCTCGATTTCAGGGTAAGTCCTCTAAAGTCAAAGCCTATACTCGCTCTACATGATAAGGGTACAAAAGGTTTTCACGAAGGGTACGATAAAGAAAATCCAACTTGTCGCGAAATTTCCCGAGGGCTCAAACGAGAGTTTGCTTTCACTAGGGCAAAAATATGTTTCTCGTTTTCGGGTGTTATTAACCTTTCAGACCCCTGATTAATTTGGCGGCCGTTTATACTTTTACGAACTCTTTATAAAACCGCCACAAATGGTCTGTTATTAGGACACCTCATGTTAGGATATCTTTCCCGGTATGCTTGGGACCCCAAATGAGCATTCTGTCTACATTCTTCATAAATATGTAACATGTGTGCATATTCAATATTCGTATACATTTTTAAAGAGTTTTTAAATCCCGACTACGATTAAAACGTATAGAATTGCCTCATACGACAAACAATTAAGGAAGAACCAAAAACAAGACAACTGCAACTCTACGGTGAGCGGTGTTGCCGTTTCAAATAAGCATTCTATGGTAAAATAACAGTTATTTATACTATAAGGGATGTAAGTAACATCGTCAAGTTGACAATTCATGGCGAAAAGTTTGAAGAAGTCGAAAGTTACATAGCTGAGAGCCTCAATAATAAAAAGGAAGTAGCGAATAAAATTTTATACAATAAGACCCAGCCAGAAGTCTCTTGCAGTGCTTCAACAGTGACAGAAACGTTGATTCGAAATGAAGGATCTGTGGAGTCAAAAAATGTAATACACATCGAGAAGAAACGAGAAAACGTGTGTCCAAATTTTGTTAATAGTGTGAATAATTGTAATAATTGTACTATTAATATTCATTTCAATTAATATCACCGGATTTTTGTAATATGTTGATGAAATCAAAAATTAATGCTACTTATAATAATTTTAGATTATTATTTCCTTAGGGATGTAAGTTGACTTACATCCTGTCGTGAAGGGCAACCAATACCTTGTTGAGTAACTTTCACTTACGTCTGTCAAAGCAGTGTCAAAAAAGGATGCTTACAATACAGGGAGGGGGAAAACAATTTATTCGTATTTTATTTTTTAAATTTAGGTCGTTCAGAAATTTTACTAGGAAAAAATTTGTAGGCATTTTGTAGAAAATCATATAATTAATTGTTTTACATAATAAAATTAATAAATGTGTTAACGATGGGCTTAGAAATTAATAAAACAAAATACAACTTTAAGGCCGTTTTTCTTAAAAATGGTATGGAATTGACCCAATGTTATTTAAGCATTGTTTAATCAAAGTGGTCTATACTATCACGTATTAAAATATTTGTAATCAAATCCCTAACACCCCGTGTATGTATTACTAAATGACTATGTACGAACTAGATTGGGTCACACTTTACTATTTCTAATAAAAGAAAATCTCATAACGAGGGAAGATCCGAATAATGGAAATTTAGTGATTTTTTTTAATTGTTGTAAATTGTGCTATTCTAAAGCGTTGATGTTATTTAAAAATGCACTTTTAAAAACATATTTCTTATATTGAAATACTTTTTATTTCATCTACCATATTATATTTTTCACATTGCTATACCAGTTATTTATTATTTTTTTTATTTATGTTATAAGAGAGTCAAACATTTAATAAAATACACTCCTGGAAACTTAACATGTGTTTACGCGTTTAAATTAGCAATCGGGACCGCTGTGTGGTGTGGGCTACGTTATGAAAAACTTCAGTATATTTACGTGTCCAGCGACACCTGGATAATTAATTAGTTTCGCTTTCAATTAACACCGGCTGACGTATACAACACCTAGCCGTACTCTCTACATCTGCCATCGTCCCAATACGTAGACCAATTAGTTGTTCAATTGAATCCGAGCCGATAATACAAATTGAGGACGGATGAACGTAATTACTATATAATCGAGACGTGCATTGTGCCCAGTTAGCAACGCACATTGTTTCGCTAAAATGGAGACTGCGGCCTCGCAATTACGAAAGTTTTTCGAATATTATCCGAAAAGCATGGAAAAACTGCTTTCAAGGCTTTTCCAAGGAAAGTTTTCGCAGCGGCTTATCGAAGTTTCCTTAAGAGGGTATAAAGAAGCTAATTGTGGAATTAGAGCGGAAAATTAGTATTTTTCTGGGCATGTTCATCTTTAGTTTTAATTTAAGAGTTACTTCAAGTTTAATTTAACGTTTAACAAAATTTTTTGTTAAGAATTCTTCAAATTCATCAATAATTTTTCATAACTCAGAATACTGGCTACTTCTATACATATAAGTTTGTTTCAGAAATGTATGGAGGCAGGTAATAAAATACAGATTATAAATACTTCTTAATTGTGTTTTATATACTAATATTTGCTGAATATTAATAAAATGGCGACATTCACTCCAACGAAAAGATGTTCTAATAATTCTCCATTATCAGCGAGTGAAAAAGTTATTATTTTAAATGTACTCGATTGCGTAAAAACGATTACGCTAGTTTTAGTGTACAAAAAGTTGTTACACGATATTCTCTAATGGACTGGAATTGGAAAATCCACCGTTTTCGAATTTTTGCGGGAGAGTCGGCGGAGAGAGCCAGTCGAGAGAGTCTGCAGTCGGCAGTCACTCCGAGCAGAGCGAAGAAGACCTCCAAGTAGTAGATCCGTGGGGCACCCAGTCGAAAACCTACTCATAGAAGTGGACGAGGAGGACCTAAGAGGAAGACCTCCAGGTAGGAGGCCTGAGGGGCATAGTGCGAGAAAAGCCTGTTTGATAGCAAGAGCTACAAGCATGGTGTAGAGATAGCGATTCTCAAAGGAAGACCTCCAGGTAGTGGACCTGTGAGGCACAGATATAAAACAGTGAAAACTGCAGGAGTCGGAGTATACGGTCGGGAGATACCGTTGTGTTATTCTTTCTGAGGTTCCGTCTTTCTTTAACTTTTTGAATTTGTGCAAATTATTATTTTATTTTAAATTACCTTTTCCTAAAGTGCGGAGAGAAGACAGGAAGCCACCATCAAGGTGAGTGGCGCCTGTGTGCGTGGAAGGATTAGCCACCTTGGGAAGCATGTATATATTGA
This sequence comes from Kuschelorhynchus macadamiae, assembly GCA_030620095.1. Taxonomy (NCBI): domain Eukaryota; kingdom Metazoa; phylum Arthropoda; class Insecta; order Coleoptera; family Curculionidae; genus Kuschelorhynchus; species Kuschelorhynchus macadamiae. The sequence goes on along the minus strand of JAUTXW010000517.1, from coordinate 129,089 downwards.
CTCACCTCGAGTTAGAAAGGTGGTGAGAGGAGTTAAGCCGAGTGCCAACAGGTTTTCCACTGGGAATAGCTACACGAGTCCCGTGGGAGCACATTCAGACCCGGAAATCCCGGTGGCACAACCCAGAAAAGGGGATCATAAAGAGAAATTAGATAATACCCGATTACAAGCCACAGAAAGACCGTCTGGCTAGTGCCATCCCATATTCCTGTAGAAGGTGGTTAAGAAGGTCCCTCAGGATAGACCCAAAGCCTGGCGATGCTGGTAGGACGGTGGCATTAGCTGGAATAGCGATTTAAACTTAAAAATCCTCTTCAGAAGGGAGGACTTGCCGTACGAATAACTTACCTGAAAAAGAAGACGTTTCGACTAATATCAAGCCATCATCAGGCTATATCAGAATGGGGTCTACGAAAAAGGACAGCCAAAAGCTGGCAAACGGGACTGTGCCCGTAACAACACAGATGGCGTCTTTAGAAGTAAAACAGCCACGAGCTAGAAAAGATATGGCCACTTCCCAATCATGGGAAAGGCAGCAGATGTATGCAGGACCATCTGGAGGATTTAAAAAGTGTCTGTTTTATTTATTAACTTTATTTAAAAATGTTAGGCGGTTTGAGGTTTATTTTGTACTGTGGAAATAGAATACGTTTATATTAAATGAATATAACTGTTTTAAAAGACCAAAAGAACCTACCCAATTATTCTACGGGGTGTTTCACAATCGGTGAACAATGGGCTAGTTTTCTTGAGGTACTTCTCATCTCGAACGAACGGCTATTAATTCATGTATTTTGCTTAGAACTTTGCACTGAAATGTCTTATCAATAGTTTACCACACGGGTGCCATTAACAAAGCAGGAGTAACCTATTGTCTGTGTCTTGCAAGAAGAGGGGTATATTAATTTTCTGGTCAAATCATTTGTTTTATGTGCGCGAGTTTTTTGAAATAGAGATCTATTGCACACATACAAATAATAAGGAAACGTTCAAAATTGAACATTTATGAACCTATAACAATAAAGACGCAAAATTGACCCAAAACCGGTTGGTACTACCTGCACTGATGAAATGGAAGAATTTTGTGGCATAAATTTATTATTCAATACATTTCTGAAACAGACTATAGTAGCGTATTAATTCCCAAAACCGAAAAACTTTTGATCTCTTCCACGGTTAAGACGTTTTAAATTATCTAATTAAAATCTTTGATTAAAATCCTCATTGTAGTCAAAATGTGCCGTTTTTATTGATTAAATGTCTATTTACAAGAATAACATTTTGAAAGTGCTTTCAGTATAACCAAACATAAATATAGCACATTTCTAATAGACTCTTATATGTATAATATTTAAAACCAACTATTTTGGTGACAAGAAGTTTTTACACAATGGAGCGAGAAAAAACATTTTTAGCTTATCTTCGTGAAAAACCTGAAACCTGCAAATCTTCTACGCTATGGTCAATTTTTGTAATGCTCAGATTGATCATCAAAACAAACAAAGATCTGAATATAGGTAAATATTCAAAATTAACAGCATTTTTGAAACGAAAAAACGTAGGACGCCGTCCAAAAAAATCCAAAGTTTTGCAAAAGCGGAATAAGCAAAATTTTCTCCGAGGCACCTGATGATGTCTATTGAATAAAATTGCTACCATTGTTGGATTGACAGGTGCATGTCGTCTGGAAGATCTTACTAAATTAACCATTGATACCATTGAAGACAAAGAGACCCTACTGATCATCAAAATTCCTGATAAAAAAACTTATATTTCCAGAACATGTGTAGTTGGTGGAGATGCAGTTCACCTTCAGCTTTATAGGAAATATGTCTTTCGCACATATCGTCGTTTTTTTGTAAACTGCAAACAGGGAAATTGCACAATACAATGTGTGGGGATTAATACATTTGGGAAGATGCCATTCAATATTGCCGGATACCTGGGTTCACCAGATCCAGAAATGTACACAGGTCACAATTTTCGCTGATCTTCCATCTCAGGAGAAAATATAGCTAATATCAAGAGGCATGGCGGATGGAAATCCACTACCGTGGCAGAAGGCTATTTGGAAGACTCAATGGAGAACAAAAAAAAAATTGCAAATACTATTTTTACAAAAAAGAAAGTTAAAGGTGAAGCTGCTTCATTTCCATTAACAAGTAGTACAACAATACAACACAGTAAACAGTGTTTATAATTGACATCTTCTCTAAATGTAAACTATTCGACAAACTGTACGTTCAATATAAACCTTATAACCAACAATAAATAACTGGGGTCTTGTAGGGATTAGGTATTTTTAATATTCTCACTTTTTTTGATTCCCTGTAAAGCTTACCGCGAAATAAACACATTTCAGTAAAAAAAATTGCGGATGAACCATTTTTTTGCAAAAAAAAGCATAACAAATAGTTGTAACTTTGTAAGGCAATATATAATTATAAACGTCTACTTTCACTTTAATTATGTTAAAATTGCACGCAGAATAGATAATTAGAGTATATTATTATATAATATACTGTTTTTTAATTTAAGTTCGTAACTAACTAATGTTAAAAGGGTAAAAATAAAATACTCAATGTTATTCAACTAAAAAAAATCCTAAACAGACATTTGACATTTCAAGTTTAATCGGGCATTTCCTCGTATTCAAGAAGCAATGTTGCCAAATTTAATTTAATTTTATCAGCGAAAATTTCATTGCTATTTATTAGGGTTGTTAATAATATTTTGTTGCATAGTTGAAACGTTGTCATTAGGAGCACAAGGTGAAACAGTAAAGGGTTAGCACCAGGTTAGGCGCCGAAGACACCGTCATTAAAGTCATAACATTAAAACCCGTTTAGCACAAAAGCTGACAGCGGAGCTGGCAGCCGCTGATACAATCGGTAAATCGGTAGCGGGTTAGCACCAGGTTAGGCGCCAAAGGCATCATCATTAAAGCCATAACTTAAAAAAAGGTACAGATCAATCACTGGGAACGTAGAGTTAAGTTTAAGATATTTATATCAGAAGTCAAGAAATGTCAGGCAATTTGGCAACACTGTAAGGATCCTTTCATTTCTAATACCATATTAAGGAGTTTTTGCATTGCAATGTTTTGAAAATTGTAGGAAATTTGGTCAAGTTCTATTTTTTTTCTGGTCAAAAGTGTTTCATCCGCAAATTTTACTTTTTTAGTCTATTCGATAAGACATAGGCTTTCGTTTAAAAATCGGAAATAAAATAATAATTTAAAAATATATTTTTATTTGTGAATAAATGTGACATGTGTGTGTGTGTTTTCTAACTATTTTTGTTAAAGGTAAATGCAATTTAGGAATTCTGAAAATCACTTTTGACATATTTTAAACTTCTAATTTGTGATCAAATCTAATCTGATGTAATCAATTCTAGTAAATAAAAATTTAACATACTTTATTTCACCCTCTTGACTAAACTGCATTTGTTAATACATAGGTACGCCATTGTGAGTTTTACGCACTCGACTGCTACCGAACTACGCGTCGTTGATCACGTGCGGAAAAGTATCACTTTACACACTAGTTATGTGTATCAGGCAGGCGAGATTTCTGGTTTTTCTTGTCATATTTTCAACCGAATTCTCAATCGTGTTTTTATTTTTTTGTATTTTACTTAAAAAAAATTGTTACCAACGGTAACAATTAAAAATTAATTTATTTTTTTCTGAACCCTGATCTCTTCATGCTGCTGTGCAGAATCGTTGATATGACAGGTTATTGTTTTTTCCTTCACGCTTCAGGTAAAGCCTTACAACCAAATATTCCTGAAGACCCTGTAAATACACATTTATACCTACTATATGCATATAAATTAGTGGCTGAATTGATTTCGAGCCGATAATTCCAAATTGAGGATAGATGAATTTAATTACCGTCTAATCGAGTCGCTGATTGTGGCTCAGCTGGTAACGCACTGTTCCGGCAAAATGGAGATTGCGGTCTGACAATGAGAAAACTTTTTCGAAACTGCTCAAGTTTTAGCGAATCTTTTCTCCGAGAGTTTTCTCAGGCATGAATTTATTCGCGATGGTTTTGTAAAGTTTGTTATATATTTTGAGAGGGTATAAAGAAGAGGTCTAAAATGGCAAATATTTCAGCCTAAATGTCGAACAGTGTGAGAGGGGCTGCAACAGCGAAAACAATCGGGTACCCAGTTTAGTTTCCGACGCAGTTATTTATTAATATACATCTACAGGGTGTTATAAATTCGAGGTATGAGTAAAGTCATCATATTTTTTGTGAGAAAAACAAACTGAAATAGTATTATACACGTTTTTTTATATTCATTTGAATCCTTTAAAAACAAATACAAATTTGACACACAAACTTTATTAATAAAATTCATTTTGTTCCACTATCTTGAATTTGTACTACAGCTTTAGCTATGTATACATATTTAATGCTTGCACACAATTTGAAATTATTCTAATAAATAGTTTTTTTTCAGGCCAATTTTTGAATACTTTGCCGCCATTTTGTACTGTTGTCTTATATTCATACCAAAATGTTACCAGTTCATTCCTTGAATTGACTTGATTTATGTGCAAAATTTGAGGTACATTGGATAGTTGGTTTTATTATTATATTTTTTAACATTTCACTAGGCTCCCATTTTGTTTTGTCATATTGGATTTATACCAAAATGTAATCTACATATGGCGCTTTATTTTTGAACAAAATATGAAGTTATTCCGGTAAATAGTTTTTTGCTATACCACGAGCTGACAGACAAACAGAGCGATAGACAGACCGACAAAAAGACAGACAGACAGACCGAAGGATTTAAGAAAACATGAAGATATGTAAAACGAGGGAGGGTGTTTTTTTCACGTTTACAAACATTTTATTAGGCCACCATCTTGAATTCATACAACTTTACCAGTTCGTTTCTATATCACACTTAATTCTTGCACATCAGAAATCAATCTAATGAGTAGTTTGTTCAGGGTGATTTTTTAAAAATATTTTATTAGGCCGATATTTTGATTTCCTCATCTTGGATTTGTACCAAAATTTTACCAGTTGATTTCTACATAATATATGATTTTTATGCAAAATTTGAGTTAAATTTGATAAGTTGCTTTTTACTAATAAATAAAAAAAAGTAAAAAAAGACAGACAGAGATTCAACAGACAAGCAGATTGAATCCAGAAAACATGTTTTTTAACAGCTAAGGACGGTAAATGTACAGGGTGGTCCACTTAAGATGCTCCTATACTTTATCTCAATAAATAAGACGCTGAGAAAAAAGTTAAATACAAAAAGTATTTGACTTTAATTTAATTTTTTTTTATAATATTTTTATGTATACAGGGTGTTCCATTGTGCCAGGACAGTAACCAACTTTTTTCTTTTTAATGAAATGGTATGAATATTTTTAGAAATTCTAATTCTACGCTTGATTTTGAGTATTTTTTGTCACTACACAGTATACGAAATTTTAAGTAGTTTTTGAGAAAAATTAACTTTTCAAATTTTTTTCGGAAAAACAGGTTTTTGGGAAAAATGGGATTTTTTCACACCTAAAGACTAAAATTGTTAATTTTGGTTATGGATCCATGGGAGTGGTTAATATTTAATACTCTGACCTATCAAGAGCGAAAATCTATTATACAGGGTGGTCACAAATGACCATAAAAAAATATTTTTGTATCTATAAAAACTTAATTTTTTTAAATGGAACACTCTGTATTTAGCACTTTTATTGTGTTTAGGATTTAATGCTGCATCATTCCATATATATAGTTTATATTCCAAAAATTAGTAGTTTAGAAGTTATGACCCATTTTCTATAATTTGGGTTTTTTTTGTTAAAAATCTAACTAAACCTAAATAATATCCTATTCTAAGTTTTTTTTTTGACATTATAATTAAATTTAACATTAAATGCAAGAAAGAAAGTAACTAATTACTTATTACAAAACATTTTCGACATAACCCCCGTCTTTGGCAATACAAGTAGTATACATGGTTTAAATTCTCGCAATAGCATTTCTAACCGCATCTGTTGCATTAAGTCTTTCTACGTCTTGCCTAATTCTCCTTTTTAAATGTTGAACAGTATTACACCTATTTTTATACACCTCGTTTTTTAGGTTGCCCCATAAAAAAATCCAAGGGTGTTAAGTCGGGGCTCCTCGCTGGCCAATCTATGGTCCCGTACCGACCAATCCAAAATAAAAACCGTTGATTCAAACAATTTCTAACAGGCACTACAGTGTGATATGGAACACTATCTTGTTGATAAACAAGACCTTCTTTAATATCGTTCGGCAGATTGTCAATTAACGGAAATATTTCGTTCTTCAACAAATTTAAATACCTCTCACCATTCAGAACAAAGTCATAAAATACTGGACCTATTATTCGATCACGGATAATACCACACCACACATAAACACTTCTCCGACCCTGTTTTTTCATTTCTTTTACACGATGTTCATTTGAGTTACACCAGTAATGAGTATTTTTTACTCATCGGTAAATAATATATTTTTAAAAATGTCAGTTTCAAAATGGTGGTCCATCATGAGAGAATAATAAAAAAGCCTTGTTTGAAAGTCCTGTTGGGATAACTCCTGAACTGGTAAAAATTTGAACGGATGGTAGTTATTATCAGCTAAAGTCCTTTGACCACTAGTCTTACTAATTCTCGGTAGATCTTGGGATGCATCTCTTTGCGAATTTTCGTTGTTTCCTTCAAAATACAGGAGAATTTCTAATTGCTTTTCTTTCTTCTGTTAGGACAATTTTTGGGCGCCGTTTTTGTTTATTGATTACCACTCCACGTTTAAAATCACGAACAACTCGTGAAAAAATATGTTTCGTAGATACCCGTCTTGCAGGATACAACAACCGATAATGCTGGACTCTTATTATTTCTTATGTAACATTCATGAAGATTTAAACGCTCTTGGACATTGTATAAAGCCACTTTTTCTTTAAAAAGAGTTAGAGGCAACTAAATGTCAAATAAAAACTGTGTATTTATTGGTGTTCAGGCAACAATTTTACTAGTTATATTTTTCCATGGATATCTTGTAAAATTGAGACGCGTTTAGAAATGCTATTACTGCGAAAATTAAAACCGTAACCGTAATATTATACTACTTGTATTGCCAAAGACGGGGGTTTGTCGAAAATGTTTTGTAATAAGTAATTAGTTACTTTCTTTCTTGCATTACTTGTTGATCTAATGTTAAATTTAATTATAATGTTATATACTTATAAACTTAGAATAGGATATTAATTAGGTTTAGTCAGATTTTTAACAAAAATACCTGAATTATTATAGAAAATTGGTCATAACCTCTAAACTACTGATTTTTGGGATATAAACTATATATATGGAATGATGCAGAATTAAATCCTAAACACAATAAAAGTGCTAAATACAGGGTGTTCCATTTAAAATAATTAAGTTTTTTTAGTAACAAAAAAATTTTTTTTTGTATAATGGATTTTCGCTCTTGATAGGTCAGAGTATTAAATATTAACCACTCCCATGGATCCATAACCAAAATTCAGAATTTAGGCTTCAAGTCTGAAAAAATCACAGTTTTGCAAAATTAGAAAAGTTAATTTTTTTTCAAAAACTACTCATAATTTCGTATGCTATGTAATGACAACATTTCATTAAAAAGAAAAAAGTTCCTGGCACAATGGAACCCCCTGTATCCATAAAAATATTATAAACAAAAATTAAATTAGGGTCAAATACTTTTTATATTTAACTTTTTTTTCTCAGTGTCTTATTTATTGAGATAAAGTATAGGAGCATCTTAAGTGGACCACCCTGTACCAAACAGCCAGTGGGAATAAACACTTTTGGAGGTATGCCTAAGAATATTGTTTTGTTTTTAAAATTGTCCAATCCAGAACAATATACCGGCTACTGCTTTAGAAGGTCTTCTACAGGATACATTGAGGCTTCGTAACAAAACAAAAAAAAGACTGCATTGAGTATACTCAGAAATAAGGAAAATGAAGCAACCAGTATCCAAAAATTGAACATATTTAATGAAAGTTTATCGCAAGTTAAGTCCAGTTCATTAAGCACATCTGGTATTAATTTAAATAACTGCAATAGTTGTGTAATTAATATTTACAATAAATAGGTTGCTGTTATTAAACAAAAATAAATGTATTTTCTTTAATTATGTTTTAATTTTAATATTAGTAGATAACTAAAACAGTGCGGTAATGGCTTCTTATTTTACGATCGTAGATAAATAGTCTTAAACAATTTCAATTAATTAATATGAAAATTATAAGAAAACATAGTAGTTTTATATTAATGGAGAATATTCTAAAATGTTGATGTTAATATGGTAAGCATAATAAGGCACCTTCTAAAAGATATTTTGAGACTTATTCAGGAAAACAGTATTTTTCAAATACAGAACGAAAATGAATGTTAATTGATACATATCAATTTCGCATATAGTCGTTTAGAAGTTAGGTGTACAAACTGGATTATCTTTTACTTTTATAGATAATTAGGTAAACCGAATCTCTAAGGAAACTAAACAGGAAATCTCTTGAATTCTCCCTCTTGTTTGTCTACAAAAGTGAAGGAAATCACAATTCATATAATATTTGCTACTAAGCGCCTATGTGCGGAACTATAGACATGGTCACTATTCCTAAAAAAAGGAAAAATTCATAATTAGGGGAGTTCCGGGTAAAGGAAATTTACTGACTTTTTAATATAATATTTGTTTTACACTTTTTAGTCCTTGAAATATTAAAAATTCATAATTTGCTCTAGGACGAATAACTACCGTCTTGGTCGCGAAATAAAAACCGAAAATCATTCTACTTTTAGGATCAAAATCATTTCAAAATAACCTTAATATCATATAGGCAACTTAAAATACATTTCGGTTAAAAACGGGTTCAAGCGCTACAGAAATACAAAGACATAAGTGCGATTTAACATTTCAAATTTTGCAGTTATGTAGACAAAGGATCAATGTAAGGCGGTAAACGGCCATTTTGTGGAGAAAGATATTATATGGGGCGGCATTTGCGCCAAAAAATCGTCGAAAATAGACTACTTTGCTTCTAGTTTTATAATTTTAAATTCGATTTTTTCATAAAAATATGCATTTAGCTCCCAGCTATACATATTTCTTCCCTATTAAAATCACATTGAAGCTAATACATATCTCTTATAGTTTTAACATAACAATGCTGTGGCGGAAAGCTTCCAATGATCCGTAATACTGCGTGTAGAAACTCCTTAAATAGATCATGTTGCTATATTTTTTCTGTCATAAAACAAAACTAACCTTTCTATCCAATGTCTATATATTTTTTTATTTTGCTTTCCCTATTTCTCAAAACATTATTAGGCTTTTGCCCTTTGACCTTTCTCCATTATTTCATACGTTATGAGCTCATGTAATAGTTACAAAATCCATTATCTATTTTTGTTTTTTTCTGTTGTTTTCGTATACAGGCTGGTATTTGAGGCTGGTTTTATGGTTTTAATTAATAAATAAATTAGATTTTTTAGGGTCAATAACTTTGATGGAGGGTGTAAAACACAAAATATTGAACAAAATAGCTTTGTTGTTAAAAGTTTTCTTTCTGTCTATGGACAGCACTATTATGAACGCTGAAAGTCTTGAGTACTCATACCGTGCCTGTTCGAGTTCCAATAAAATTTAATATTTTAGTTTTTAGTGCTGTTTTTGAAGTCGGTTTAATTTTTACTTCCCCTATAAAAGGGAAGTATTGTAATCGTAAGGTTTTATATATCTTCACCATTTACCGCCCTTAGATGCTAAAAAATATGTTTTATCGATTCCGTCGGTCCTTCTATCGGTTTGTCTGTCATCTGTCATTTCGCAGCTTAGATTACAAACTACTTTTTAGATTGACTTCAAACTTTAGATCAAAATACAAGAGTTCTAACCACACTACACCACAACTTGTTACGTTCTGGACGCGCGTTTTGCTAACCAAGTTAGCATCATCAGCAGATGATATAAACTCCAGTTTATATCATCGCGTCCAGAACGTAACAAGTTGTGGTGTAGTGTGGTTAGAACTCTTGTATTTTGATCTATCTTCCACCACAGGTTCCAGTGTTAGGACTTCAAACTTTAGTCAAAAATTAACGGTTTTATGGGGATGACCTGGTAATATTTTGATAAAAATCCAATATGTCGGAACAAGATGGCGGCCTAGTTAAACGTTCAAAAATTATTAATAAAGAAACTAATTATCCAATTTACCTCAAATTTTGCACAAAAGTGAAGTGTTACATAGAAATGAAGTGGTAGTTTTGGTATGAATATAAGATAGTGAAACAAAATAGCGACCTAATAAAGTATTTAAAAAATCAGCCTGAATAAACTACTTATGAGATTAATTTCAAATGTTGTGCAAGCATTAGGTGTGATATAGAGATATACTGGTAAAGTTGTAGTACGAATTCAATTAAAAAAATGACACATAATAAAAATGTTCGACAATACAATATATTAATGTGTGTTCCTAATGACTATGTACAGGGTTTTCCCGTATATTTTTCCACCCACTAGAGAGTTTATTTGAATAGATACGGAAATGTCGTAAATACAAAAGTTGTTGGGTTTTTTATGTAGATTTAGAATATTATATCATAAGTGCGAAAATATTATTGGAAATGTCAATTTTTGCCAGGTTGTCAGTTTTTTTAAATGAAACACCCTGTATATAAATATAAATCATATTCTTGAAGATCTTTCTTGGATATATAAGCGTTTAAACATTAAAGAAATGGTAAGGTAATTTGCGCTAAATCATAGTGAGGAGCCATGGTCAAGACAATTGCAATGAACGACGCCTTTTTGACGTTTACCGGTCAGAAGTATCTATTTACGAGCATTTCTAATACCTAATACGTCGGACGATGGGTTATTCGGAAGAAGAGAAACTCGACATGATAGAATTATTTTATTTGCGTGGTAAAAATGCATCGATAGCTCGTAACGAATATCATAGACGGTTTCCAGATAGACCAACACCGACTCGTAGCATAATATTAAACATCGTTAAACAATTGAATGAAAGAAAAACACTTAAGCGAAAAGTTAGAACAGTGGAAAGAAACAATACCATAAAAAAATCAATAATATAAAGTAGGTAAATAATAATATTAGCTTAAAGAACTAAATTTTGGTTTTCTATATAGCCTCCTTGATTTATAATGCATTTCTGAATATTTCTTCTAAATTTTCTGTGTATGGTGTATGTATGGTGTATTGGGTGCTTAAATCGTCGATTGTTTGGACTATATTTTGCTCTAAAGCTTGGATGGTTCTTGACCTATTGTAGTATATCTTGTTTTTCAGATAACCCCACAAAAATATGTCCAATGGAGAGAGATCGGGACTGTTTGCTGGCCATCTTAATGGTCCATGTCTTCCAAACCACAATGGATACCTGTCATTTAAAAAATTGGGGACCGGCTGGACATTATGAGGAGGGGCACCATCTTGTTGCCATATCAAATTAAGATATGAATTAATCGGTAGTTGTTCTAAATGCCCCTCGATTTCGTTTTCTAATAACTCCTGATACCTTTATATAGGTCCAATGGCATGATTGTTAAGAAGACCACACCAAACATATAGGGATCTTCTTCCCTGAATTTTGACCGCTTGAAGAGCTCGCATCTTTTCTTTTGACCAAAAATGCTTATTTTTCCGTTTAAACATGCCTCCAGTGGTAAATGTTGCCTCGTCAGTGAAAATAATGTTTGACCGATTTATTTCGTTCATCATAATACGTCTTTCTATTTCTTGGCAGAAGTGTAATCGGTCTATTTTATTTTGATCGGTTAATTCTTGAGTAGGTAAAAACTTATATGGCTTATCTTTATAATGTTTTAGAACTGAGTGGATTTTATGTCATGATTTGTTAAAAAGAGTGGCTGCATCGGGAATTGAGCGCTCAGGATTTTCTAGTTACTGATTTTCACACAGTGTTCTATCACCATCCTATCGAATAACTCTACGAGTTGGATTTTTCCAAATTTACATATCATACACTATATAAAAGAAAGATAATAGAATCTTTATTAATAGTGTGTTACTATTAAAAGTGATATATTTTGAATATATAATCAGTTTTAGTTACTAAGATACTGACCTTCTTTATTAATGAAAATAACAATTTTTTCATTTACAATAAAATATTCTGTTTTTTTGGTTTCTTCTTTCAGTCCATTTCACTCACATGAATTATGATTAACATATTTACTCTCTTCTTTCTTGTAAATATTAATTTAACACTTCGAGAACACTTGAACTATTAGAAAGTTTCAGTTTACATAGCTTTTTTTTTCATTTATCCAAGCTGCTTTTCTTTATGTTTGCTTAGTATGAAATGTTAAACAGACATCTTACTGATGGTTTTTCACTATTTTAAGCCCATTAGTAATTGAACATTATAACTTTGATGTTAAATATAACCGTTAAACTATCAAGACTTATATGTAAATTACATTTTACATACCTCAATGTTTTATTCATAATTTATTGGATTACATTTTGTAAAGTATTTTCAACTTCTCTAAATTAAGAATTTTGTTTTTGTTTTGTTTACAAATATTCGGAATTTGCCTGCCTTTTTTTTCTGTCACTATGGTTTCATTGGTTTCTCATTTTTCGGCATCCAGCCAGCTTTGACAATGTCGTGTTTTTTCATTTAAGTTATAATTTTGGTTCTGCTCAGAAGCAATTCGCCAGCATTATTCGGGTTTTTAGAGTTTTTAGAGCCCTATATTGGCTCATTCAACATTTTGCCTAGAACTATTTTTACCGAATATGCTTTATAACTTCCTCAAGGGTTAACAATAAGCTGATTTCAGATGCTTCCTTACATGCTGGTTCTATTGCCTAGATATGTGCCAAATTTAATGTTATATCTCATCTTTTACAAAAAAACTTGGCATGAGATTTAAATATATAGATTTTTAGAGTGTAATGGTAAATATATCTGTAGTGGTAATGAGTTTGATACATTTTGTAAAACCAACTTTGTACCGTATCATACTCCTTGTTTTTTTTACGCTCAGCTAACGGCAGCTTTTCATCTGGAGAGCACTATGGGTTCGGGGGTAAATGAAAAATAATTTTATTAAATTAACTTTGATGTTAGATATTAGAATTTAATTATTAAATTTTGGTGTGTTCTTTAAAATTAAAAGTCAATCTTAAAAAAAATACATTACATAATCCAAGTACACTACTAAAAGGGCGCCACGCTGTTTTTTTTATATAATAAAATAAATAAATATATAATAAAGGAAAACTGCGAAACCAAAATAAATAAACTTTAGCCTAAGCTAGTTCCTATAGCAAAAAAAAACTGAAATAAAAATTAGGTGAGTGTAGGCAGGATAAATGAAAATATTAGGTACATTTTCTATACTTGCGACACCATATATTATATAGCAAATGTACAATTTAAATAAGATAATTCAAAATAGGCAAAAAAAGAGGAATTTAATATGCCAATATTTTCATAAAGAAAATTAAATAAGCCCCATAGTCGACTATAGTTCACATAACTCATTAATAATTTTAACACCTTTAATTATTGTTACATAAACGAAAGTTAGAAAGAAATATTTAATTAACTGGTTCACTTTTAAATAGCATAAATTGTTTAAACTGTAAATCAAATGTAAAAATGTATAATATTAAATAACGCTTGTAGTAAAAAAAATGAATAAAAATGGATAATTAATAGTAAAAATATTATCTGGCCTACATAAATCCTACCAGGGATGTCAGGACTTCAAGGGCTGCATCAAAACATCAAAAGAGGATCACTTCAAAATCACAGGAACAGTTACAGTGTCTGGAACTAACAGCATTCGAACAGAACTGGATCAAATAAAGAAGTCTAGGCGGGACAACAGATTACGTTTTTTTAAGACCATAATTCATAACTCATGGTACGATACGGTATGCCAAAACTTAGGAGTCGACTCCCATGTGGATTCTAAAAGGAGAAGGAAAACCATGGATGAGTACTCCAAAAAAAAAACGAAAACTGGGAAATACATAACATTTTTCAAAACGAAGAAAAAGGTATGTGAAATTATTATAAGCGGCTTACCTTAACTAAATCCCAAAGTTACTATACAAAAAATACTCCAAAACGTTTGATTCCGGCATGGCCAAAGATTGCTGGATAAAAATCCAGGTTTTCTCCAAAACACAAACTTTACTTTGACTCTCAGATAAAGCAGATAGTTAATCCATGCGAAGAAACAAAAATTCAAATCACCACTACTGGGTATATTCGGGATGACTCCCGATTTTTCTTCGGATCAACACATGAGGTGTTGTAAGTACCTCGACTACTAACCGGAATGACGATACCAAGGGATGAAGACCGTTGGCCAACCAAGAAGGTCGAGCACGGAAATAGTCAGTAAAGTGACTCGTGAAAGGAAGCGGCAAATTCAAATTCACCATGAAAGTTAAGAAAAATCATTAACTCGATTCGGCAACACTGCATCTGAAAACCGAAAGTAGAAACGCAAGTCGACGTCAACAGACGCCGTGAATCCATGACTTGAGAGTACCAAAAGGATATGTTCATATTAAATATAAAATTCCTTCACCTGCTTTCAATATTGAAATATATGGCAAAAATTGTGATTTTATCTGGATGGCAACGTAAAAATAAATATGAAGTAAATTACTTGTTTTGATTTATGTACAAATTATAAAAAAAAACATTTCCACCCTAAAATTAAACATTACGTTATAAATCCCACTTATAGACAACCCTAATTACTTCTAATATATATATATATATATATATATATATATATATATATATATATATATATATACAGGGTGGCCCATCGAAAACGTACCGCAAGGCATAACGGCCAGGGTAATTTTTTTTTCAAAAAATCCAAAAACACGTCAATTTTGTTTGTGAGGGGGACAATTTTTGCCCTTAAAATGATCGCAAAATTTTCAACCCTCTAAGCGGGGGTGTCATCCCCCAAACTTTTTCAAATGGGAAGAGGGGTCAAGTGGTACCGCAATGAAAAGGGCTTTCTATTCTCTATACATTCCCGCTTTGGTTTTGAAAATCGGTCAAGTCATTTAGAAAATATGAAGGATTGAAATTTAAAATGTTTATTTACAAATTATCAGAGTAAATGATAAGGATAAATTCCTTCGACCAATTTTGTCTGTCTATTTTTGTCCTGTTATTTTAGATGTTTACTGCTGATTTTAGTGATTTGACATGCCACAACGATCAGGTGCGGTAGTTGCTAGATAGCTGTTCTGTAACTTGTGCGTTTAAATTTCTCAATATCATTAAATTTTTTATCAATAATTATGGTGTACTCACTTGCAGAAAAAGTGGAAATAATCGAACTTTATTTTAAAAATAATGAATGTGGCAATCGGGTTGCGCAGATATTTAATGAACGACATCCTGAAAAACACCTTTCCGGCAAAATTGTTCGCGAGTTAGTAGCAAAATTTCGCGAAACTGGATCCCTTATGAATAAAAAGAGGCAGATGGAAAATCCTGTAGTAAATGAAGCTATGGAGGTTTTTGTATTGGGCCAAGTTGCCATGGATAGTACGCTGAGTACAAGAAAATTAGCCAATGAGACCGGCGTGAATCGTACAAGTGTCCAAAGAATATTGAAAAAACACCTTTTCCACCCGTATAAAATTCAGTTGGTACAAGAACTCAACAAGACGATTTTGATCGCCGCTTGCAATTTTGTGAAACTATTAGTGAACGAGTGGCCAATAATAATAATTTTCTATTCAATGTGTGTTTTTCGGATGAGTGCACTTTCTTTTTGAACGGTGTAGTTAATCGGCATAACTGTCGGTACTGGGCTGAAAACAACCCCAGGATATTTCACGAGGTGCACACACAACATCCTCAGAAATTGAACGTGTGGGCTGGTATTTTTGGAAATTCTATTGTGGGTCCTTTTTTTCTTCCTGGAACTCTAACAGGTGATATGTACTTAGATTTACTGGAAAATACCATCGACCCAGCCCTAACTGACATCATCGAAAATAATCCTGGATACGTTGAAGCGGAACTGATATTTCAACAAGACGGTGCACCTCCACATTACTCTCAAAATATGCGTAATTATTTAAACACTAACTTTCCCGGGCGGTGGATAGGACGAAGGGGTGCCATTGAGTGGCCTCCCCGGTCACCCGACTTGACTCCTTTAGACTTTTTTCTATGGGGACACATAAAAAGTAAAGTGTATAGCACTCCACTTGCCTCATTAGAAGATCTGCGAACACGAATTATTGACGTTTGTCGCGAAGTGACCCCTCAAGTTCTTCAGAATGTTCGAGAACGATTTGAAGCTAATTTGTATTACTGTATGGAGGTCGACGGGCAACATTTTCAGCATTTGCTTCATTAATACGGTAAGTTTTTTTTATTTAATTCAATTTATGCGTTTTTTGAAAAATGTATTTTTCAAATTTCAATCCTTCATATTTTTTAAATGACTTGACCGATTTTCAAAACCAAAGCGGGAATGTATAGAGAATAGAAAGCCCTTTTCATTGCGGTACCACTTGACCCCTCTTCCCATTTGAAAAAGTTTGGGGGATGACACCCTCGCTTAGAGGGTTGAAAATTTTGCGATCATTTTAAGGGCAAAAGTTGTCCCCCTCACAAACAAAATTGACGTGTTTTTGGATTTTTTGAAAAAAAAATTACCCTGGCCGTTATGCCTTGCGGTACGGTTTCGATGGGCCACCCTGTATATATATATATATATATATATATATATATATATATATATATATATATATATATATCGGCGTGAATTAAACTGTTCACCAAATGAAGCAATTTAGCTCATGAAAAATATAATGCTACAACTTTCAACTTGTAGGATTTAAGGTGTTAAAATTAGATCTTTTTAAATACTGGCATTAATACAAT
Source organism: Kuschelorhynchus macadamiae (assembly GCA_030620095.1). Classification (NCBI taxonomy): domain Eukaryota; kingdom Metazoa; phylum Arthropoda; class Insecta; order Coleoptera; family Curculionidae; genus Kuschelorhynchus; species Kuschelorhynchus macadamiae. The sequence goes on along the minus strand of JAUTXW010000517.1, from coordinate 112,091 downwards.
TCCTAGCGATTTATTCTTATTAAATGCAGTATTATGAAATTTAAAATTCATTGTTACATATTTATCTTAAAAAAAACAATATTACATCACACGAGTTCAAGGAGACACAACCCTGTTACACGAAATGGCCCTCTTTGTCTGCGTTTATCACACTTCCACTTCATTTTGGAGACATAATAAAAACCATTTCTTTCGATTAAATCTGCCCCCGGAGTCGACAATTTTTCGTAATAATACTTGGAGGCGTTGCAAATTCTCCGTGCTTCCGCATAAATGAGAAGGATATTCATATAAAGGGAAACCCAAACGAGATAAGAATGAATTTTTTAAATGTGCAAAATCAAAAAGTTGTAAATGGTTTTATTAGTTTTCTATTTAACGTTAATAATGGTGACGTTCTATGTAATACTATGTGTCATTTATGTCATTTTGACATGCAAATCTATTCTTTTATAATTTTTATTTTAAAATCTAGAGTGCTGTTATTTAGCAAAAGCGATTAATACACTTCCAAGTAGCCTGGGAAAATTTTCTCTCATACATCTACTTAATATACTGTTAAATAAGGTCATAATATGTATTTAAGTTCAAACGATTAAAATGAATTTTAAAAAAATTTAAATTAGATTTGATTTATTGTGATTATGAATTACACTACTTTGTAGCAAAAATCTTTTTAGAGAAACCACAAAATTTCAAAATAGACCAAACGTCTAGGAAGTAAAAGAGGTCCCAAGAAATAAGAATCTTGTATTAAATCAGATTTTCAGATAATATTTGAAGAAGTTGCAGAAGTAATTAAAGCAACCTGTATAACAAGCAAACTATTTACCATATCTCCGACTTAAATTAGACCCAAAAAATTGTTCCGGGTAAATTTCCTTTACCCGGAACTTTTTTCCATTTGTTAGGAATAGTGAAGTGTGACCCAATTTGTTCATTACATAGTCACAGTATATATGTTTAACAGATATTGTCTTTTCAAACATTTTTACATTTACATCATATTGGATTCCTATTAATATTTTACCAGTTTATTTCACACTTGACTTTTGGGCATAATTTAAATGAACTCAATAAGTAGTTTTTACGTTGACACACACCGCCATTTTGTTACGCCATGTTGAATTCGTACTCGTTTATCCTATTTTAATATTTAATTATTCATTAATCATTTGAACAAGATTTTTTTACGTTGATTTTTAAAAAAATTTATTTGGCTGCCATTTTGTTTCGTCTATCATAAACCGCTGACATGCAGTCAATTTAAGAGCAAGAAACAAATAAATAAATAAATGCTTTATTGTCAAAAAAATTTTACAATTTTGTGGACAAAGTTGTTGTAAAAAAATAGTTTACAAACATCAAAATTAGCAAACAAAACAAAACAAAAACACATCATAAATATTATAGAAAAATAATATTTAAATCAAGAATTTAGAATATTAATATTATAGAATCCTAAAAGAAGTACATTAGAAATGTACTTTGTCAGTCGTACTATGTTATAAACATTTTCATAAATATAATGTAAAAAAATAAAAAAGCAAAGTAAAAAATAAAAAAGTACGAAACAATTAAAAAAATACATATACAAAATTCGGTAAAAATGGTTGGTAATGGCAACTATCACACTAGGGGTTCATAAGGATAAAATTATGTGTTGTAAAACTCGTTCACGGTGTAGAAGGCTCTTTCCAGTAAGAATGATTTCAAAGCCTTGCGAAATGAAGTCAGAGATATTATGGATTTGATGTTAAATGGCAGGTGATTATGCATTTTTTTTGCATTGTAGATTACTGATCTTTTAATTAACTCTGAGTGTGGGGTTGGAAGATAGAGATCGTGCTCAGTATTTCTGAGAGGGTAGTCGTGAGAAGGTCTCTCTAATAGAGCAGGTGCGTGCTTACGAATTAAGCAAACCGATTCCAAAATGAATAAGCAAGGAAGGGTTAGTATTTTATATCTTTTAAAGAAATCTCGGCAGTGAGTTCTACTGTTAAGTCTCAGTAGGTAACGAACAGCTCTTTTTTGTAGTATAAAAATTCGATCAAATTGAGTCCCACAACATGTACCCCAGAATGGAATAGCATATCTGAGGTGCGACTCAACAAGAGCAAAATAAACAGTTCTAGAGGTAGAAAAGCTAAGCTCCTCGGAAACAGATCTTAACGCAAAGCAAGCAGAACCTAACTTCTTTGATAAAGCGTCGATATGTGGATCCCATTTTAAAGAATCATCTACAAGAAGCCCTAGAAATTTTACAGAGTTTACGACATCAATAGTGGTGCCATTAAGGTCAAAAGGTTGCAGCGTGTTTTTATAAGACAAGACTTTCGTTTTAGAGATGTTCAAACATAGGAGATTAGAATCGCACCAGGATTTAATGGTGATTAGGTCATTAGATACAATTCTATGTAGGTCCGTGACATCTGGGTGGCTCCACGTAAAGCTGGTATCGTAAGCAAAGAGACATATTTTTCCACTAATGTTTAAATTAGCCATGTCGTTTATGTACAGAAGAAATAAGATAGGGCCTAGTACCGAGCCTTGAGGCACTCCACATTCCATTGGCCTACAAGAAGACATCCTGTTGTCAACTTTCACAACTTGATTTCTGTTGCTAAGATATGACTTAAACCAATTGAGAGGAGCCCCTCTAAATCCACAGTACTGCAGCTTGTTAGTTAATATATTATGATTCACACAATCGAAAGCATTGGAAAAATCACAGAAAATTGTTGCCGTAGCGTGATGGTTGTTTAGGTTGGAGTAAACTCTATTAAGAAGGGAAAACATGGCATCGCTTGTGCATTTGTTACTTAAAAATCCAAATTGATGTTTTGTAAGTATTTCATATCTAGACAGAAATGATAAAAGCCTTTTTTTAACCAGTCTTTCGATGATCTTAGATAGCGTAGGGAGAAGTGCAATTGGGCGATAGTTCGAAGCTTCTTCTGAAACACCTCCTTTGTGAAGAGGTATGATTATTGCAGTTTTAAGGCAGCTTGGAAAAGTACCATTTTGGAAAGACATATTTATCAAAGTAGTCAGATGCTCTAGTGTGCATTCCGGCAGACTTGAATACATTTTTAAAGTAAGCCCATCAGTTCCCGAAGAAGATTTATTTTTGATATCATTAATTGTACTACGAAGTTCTGATAAAACTACTGATGAAAAGAAGAAACTGTGCAGGTTTACCCTATGATTAGAGAGATATGAAATTGGGTCATTAGATTGAGATACGGATTTAGTCAAATCTTTGGCTACATTTACAAAATAATTGTTTAGGTCCTCAGGAGAGGTAAGGATAGTGCTGGATAAAGGAGTTTTGTTTCTTAAATCATTTACGATAGACCAGGTTTCTTTAGCTACATTTTTGGCGTTAGAAAATCTATTATTGTAATAAATATCTTTGGTGGCTTTAATAGTTTTATGATAAATTTTTCTGTATGATTTTACATAATTATGAAAAAAGACACTGTCCGAAAATTTCTTTAAATGAGATAGTGACCGCATGTTCTTAGAAGATATACGTAAACCTTTAGTGGACCAGGGTTTACTTCTTTTATTTTTGATAGGCCTAAGAGGAAAAGATTCAGAAGCTATATTAGTTAGAGTTTTTATAAAACGAGAAAATTCAGTGTCGACATCATAAGTGTGAGAGTCCCAGTCAGTTATTTGACATAAGTGTTTGAAATTAATGAAATTTCTAACCGAAAAAATACGGCCTACTTGTCTAGAGGAATTTTTGGCTTTGGATGTAATTGAAAATTTTGTGAAAACTGCTTCATGATCGGAGAAACCTGGACTTAAGACATTACATTCGACGGAGCTAGGATCGAAAGAAGACACAACGTAATCTATAGTACTGGCACTTGTCTTAGTAATTCTGGTTGGTGAGTTGACGTGCATGGCAATTCCTAATGACTCAAAGATGGACTGAAGACATTCCTGAGCAGCACACACACTGGAAAAGTCAATATTGAAATCGCCACATAAGATTAATTTGCTTTTTACAGGAAGGGACTCGAGCAAACTTAGAAGGTTATGGCAGAATAATTGCACATCAGCATCAGGTGTTCTATAAATACAAATAATATAAAGGTCATAAGTATTGTGATAAACGATAGAAAATTCAAATACTTTTTCAGATAATAAATGATTATACTTTGATATTTCGGAAAAATCGTTGTTTGAAGACATTATCATGGTGCCTTCATGAGTTAAATTAGTTCTATTAAATCTGGCAATTGTAGTATAGTTTTTAATAAAAACAGGTTGACTGATATTTAGCCAGTGCTCAGTGATGGCAATGACTTCTGGAAAATTTAGCTCTTCTAACAAAAGATATAATTCGTCTGTTTTATGTCTTAAGGACTGAATATTAAGAAAAAAAAGATTAAAATTACTATTGGTCAATTTTTTAGAGGGTGCTAGATCCTCTTTTCGCGTCATATTGACTAAAAATTTTTACTTTTTGATGGTGAACCACTAGAATAATATTTACCAGTACCTTCACGAATTTTTTGGAGCCGTAAAATTTTTTTTGAGGAGTAGAAAGATCTATACGCTGCAAGGTCTGAGTCCACTCAAGAAGACCTTGGCGCTCTGTCCCTCTTACTATGAAACACAATCAGAATCGCTTAGCCTGGTGTCGAGAAAGAATCGGTTGAAATGAAGAATGGAACAACGTCATGTTCACGGATGAAACCAGAGTGTGCTTGCAATGGTGATACAAGGCGATTGAGGATTTGGAGAGACACTGAAGGACGCGTTCGACCTGGTCTAGAACAAGAGGTTCATCCTTACGGAGGTGGAGGAATAATAGTTTGAATTTTTACGGTGGTCGTACTCAATTGTACTTATGCGACGGTACCATGAATGGTGAGACTTATCGAAAAGACATCATAAATGATATCGTTGAAGGACATAGGTACAATTTTGAACCTAATTTTATATTTCTGGATTTCTGGATAACGCTCGCCCGCATAGGATTGTACTTGATCAAATCCAGGAGAGCTAGATTGATCATTTAAGATTGCCAACGAGATCAACAGACCTTAATGTTATAGAAAATGTCTGGGATTTTCTGAAAAAAGCCATTCGTTCACACCATCACCCACCGAACACTCTACAGGAAGTACAGGGTGTTCCAGCGAGGACTGAACAGGGACCTATTTTCGACCTTCCTTGTATTTTGGAAAAATTCAAAATAGCCAATCGATGTATTTTTTCTTGTAGAATCCAAAAATGTCATCGAAAAAATATTTGAACAAGAAACAAAAGAGTTACGCTATGCATCAAGTGTTTTTTAAATGGAATGTATCGTTTTTTATACGATTTTTGGAAAGAGTGATTTTTTTATGTCCGTTCTGATTAAAAGATTTGATTTTGCGATAGCTGTTTATATTACATTTTAATGTTTTACAAACTAAAATTTTAGCTTCACCTGTTTAAAATATACGATAGGTTGGTATAGGTGATCAAGGTAAAATGACGTTTGAATGCTTTGTCAATAAAAATTGACATTATTTTAATTATTGTCGAAGTCTTCACCTAAAAAATATATATTTGACTCTGATCGAAATGAAATACTCTTTGGACGAGAGACTACAGATTGTTATGCTATTTTACAAGTGCCAAGAAAATGCAAGAGAAGCAAGAAGAAGATTTATTGCAAATTTTCATAGAAATATATCCATCAATACAATTCTAAGGATAAAAAACCTATTTGAGGAAAATAAAACTTTACATGATAGAAAAAGAAATTCAATAAAAAATAATTATTAAATAATAAAATAAAACTACTAATAACATAAGTTTTCAATGTGACCGCCGTTTTTCTCGAAACAACATCGATAACCCCTTTGTAGCCTTTCTAAACTTGCTGTTACAATATGATTTTCCTGGTTAAGGCGGTTTATTTTATCGACAATTTTTCCCATGATCTCTTAAATATTTTCGTTTCGTTGTCTGTATACGACGTTCTTCAAATGGCCCCAAAGAAATGTATCCAAAACTGAGAGGTAGGGGCTATTGGGCGGCCAAGCATATGTTCCATTTCGCACTATCCATTCGTTATGGCGCCGATTTAAAAATTGAACCACATCATGCACGGCATGAGGAGGCGCCCCATCATGTTGCCAAATTAAATTCTGATATTCTGCCAATGGTAAGTCTTCCAAAAAATTTTCAATTTCGTTTTCTAAAAACTCATAATATCTGTGCCCATTTAAAGTCCCGTTAAAAAATATTGGTCCCAAAATTTTATTGTTTTTTATCCTACACCAAACATGAATGTTGAATACTCCCGATGTTGTGAAAGTAGCTTCGTCGGTCCACACAATATTTTTGAATAACTCAGGGTCTTCGTTTTCTTGCCGAATTACCATTTGAGAAACAAATTGGAAGCGAAGTTCTTTTTGTGCCGGTGTTAGGTGCTGAAGTGGAAGGATACGAAAAGGCCTAAATTTATTTATATATAATTTTCAGAGTCCTGTGAACAGTCCCTCGGGTTTTTTTTTTCGATGATATTTTTGGATTCTACAAGAAAAAATACATCGATTGGCTATTTTGAATTTTTCCAAAATACAAGGAAGGTCGAAAATAGGTCCCTGTTCAGTCCTCGCTGGAACACCCTGTACGAAACATTTTACCTGTTATATGGGATCAGCTACCGCAAGACGCTATTGACAATTACCTAGACGTATTCAAGCAGTGATAGAAAACAACGGTCTTCATATAGAATATTAGTTTTTAATGTTTTTGTTTTTTCCATTAAGTTGATCCCATTTTTTTATTTTTGTTGAATAAATTTATAAATTTTCTTAATAACTACTTCCTACCATGAATAAATTTGTAAAATTAGTAAAAGAGATGTTTTTCTAACTTAACTTCAACATCAATAACTTCTTTCCATATGGATAATCTGTGCTAAATGATGTTTTTACCATTTTGAAAAAAAGTCAGTATTTCGAATGGAATTTTTAATATTCACATTTTTATGTATGGGTAAGAGAAATACGGATAAAACATCACCATACTAATATTGCTGTATTTTCTTTAAAAAGAAAGATACTTTGATCATCCAAAAATCAAAATGTTTCTAAAGAATCAGGCTTCAAAATTGCCGATATAGAGTTTATGAATTGCAGGCGGTTTATGCTATACCATTTTCCAAAATCACGGGTGTTTCAAAAATTCACTCAAAACATATGCTTTGACTTTACCCTGTATCATATTCAGTAGTCAATTTTATTTTATATTATTTTCATGAAATCGTTTTTGAAATAATATATTTTAGGCTATAAAGGCAAATTTTTAATTATTTCAACTAAGAATATTATATTTTGTTTGCAAAAACGACCTTTTTTTCATTATCCCTAACTTTTTTTCATGTGTGTATTTAAAAAACCAGTCTGAAAAACCTACATGTTAGATTAATTTCAAATTTTGTGCAAGCATTGAAGTGTGATATAGAGATAAGCTGGTAAAGTTGTGTTACGAATTCGAGATAGCAGAAAAATTGGCGGCCAAATAACATGTTAAAAAAATTAACGTAAAAAAATATTCTTATTCAATTCACTGTACATTTTGAGGAAAAGTTAAATATGTTATAACGATAAACTGATGCGAATTCAACATGACGTAACAAAATTGCGGATGTGTCAATGTAAAAACTACTTCTTGAATTCATTTTAAATTATTATGCCCAAAATCAAGTGTGGCATAGGTAGAAACTGGTAAAATATTGGTAGGGAATAAAAATGTTTGATCAGAGAGTATAAATGTGTTCCTATATTTAACTAAATTGGTTCATACTTCACTATTTCCAATAAATAGAAACATTCATAGGGAAGTTACGGGTAAAGAAAATTTACCGTTTTTTTTTGGTTTTGACAAATTTGTCTTATTTTTATTTTACCCAAATTAGATGTAGGCTGTAGGTATATTGTACGTTGTACATTTTGTTTTTATATATTTTTCTATTTTATTCAGTGTTATATTTTGTTTTGTTTTAAAAACGAAAAATAACTGGTACGTATATTCTATAAGATACAATATGTATCTCTTCTGTTAATGGTTTATTGTTTAAATGTATTGTGTTTATAGGGGGTTGCGTGTTGTATTTATATTAACTGTCGTAAAAATACCATTGTCGCTAATTTTGGAATCATGGATGTTTCCTAATTTTTTTTCGTAAATTAATAAATAAATATAAAGATAAGGAATATATTACCGAACCTAATACGTTACGAAACTTAATACGTGTTATTTAACGAAAGAAAATAACGAAACGGCTAGTGGTCTAAATCGACTTACCATGACTTCCAGGCTGGTTCTGGCGATGGATTCGTAATTTAGAGTACAGTACCGATCGACACAAATGTATATGGTCACCGTTCGATAGGTGTCAAGCAAGTGGTTCCAGGTCCAAATCTTCGCCAACGGGCTGTAAGTTATCCGGACCTACTAGTGTGTTTTCGCGGACAAAATACCGCGAGATTTATCAACCTTTTGCAATTTTCAGTTAAAAACAAGAAAGCTATAATTAATAAAATTAATAACCCAAAAAAATATACAAAAAAAATAAAGTAAAAACGCGTGTACGGAACATTCCGCCCACCAAAATAAGAACTATTTTAAACTAGAAACTAAAAATTTGGCAGAGGACAAAGTTTTACAACTGGCCTCTGAAGTACGCCTTGCGCCGTTTTCACTGTACATACTCTACAAATTCCATCTCTGCCTTTGTGAAGTTGAATAATTCGGCCAAGATGCCACTGCAAAGGCGGAAAACAATCATTTTTGATTAAGACAAGAGTATCAAGTTTTACTGGTGATGCGGGCTTATTCCATTTTGCTCTTTGTTGCAAGCTGTGCAAATATTCAATATGCCACCGCTTCCAAAAATCTTGGGACATTTTTTGTAATAATTGCCAACGACTTAATCTGTTAATTTGAATAGTCGTGAAGTCCGGCGAGGGGATAGCCGTTAAGGGTTCCAAGGTTAAAAAATGTCCTGGAGTTAAAGCATTGAGATCTGAAGGATCTGAACTAAGGCTACAAAGAGGACGAGAATTTAACATAGCTTCTATCTGAACAAAAACTGTATATAATTCCTCATATGTCAAAATTTGCTCTCCCACTACTCTCATGAAATGGCCTTTGACAGATTTTACTGCCGCTTCCCATAAACCTCCCATATGAGGCGAAGCAGGGGGATTAAACGACCATGAAATGTATTCTGCCTCAGCAGCCGTTTGCATAAATTTTAAAAGTTCCCGATTGGCCCCAACGAAGTTAGAACCACAATCGCTATAAAGCTTGCTACATCGACCACGACGGGAAATGAATCTACGAAGGGCAGCCAAAAATGATTCAGAAGACAGATCAGATGTCAATTCAAGATGCACTGCCTTTGTCGCAAAGCAAACAAAAACACAAAGGTATGCTTTCTGAGATTTCGAACCGCGTCTTTTTGACATGGTTATATAAAATGGGCCTGCCATATCAACCCCAGAACAACTGAAAGGTTTAACCTGACTAATACGAGATACAGGAAGGTCTCCCATTGGTTGTTCCAGTGGTTTTGGATTAACTTTAAAACAAGATAAACACTTCGAGATGACACTACGAATAGCACGCTTAGGAGAAAGTATCCAAAATTGTTGACTAAGCAGAAATTGTAAGGACTGCAAACCAGGGTGAAAATACCTTTTATGATAATCCTCGATAATAAGATCTGTGAGTCTATGATTTCGGGGTAACAAAATAGGAAACCTTTGGTCAAACTTAAGATTAGAATAAGTTAACCTGCCGCCCACCCTAAAAATGCCATCCTTGTCAAGAAAGGGTGATAGTTTGCGAAATGTTTTTGACAGATATTTTCCACTTTTTAGACTATCAATTTCACTAGAAAATACAATTGTCTGAACAGATTTGACCAAATATAACAAAGCTTTGTGAAGCTCAAGATCAACTAAGCTATTTAAAGCCTTGCCTTTGGGATTTTGACAATTCCTTACAAAACGAAAAACATATGCAATTATACGTTTAATTTTTGTTAAAGATGAATAATTCTCAATAAGGGAGTTTGGAAATTCCTCACTTAAACCGACAACAAGTGTAACCTTTCTTTCTTCTTTCAAAACTAAAGAATCATCAATAATAGTAGATTGATTGGGCCAAGTATTTATATCAGACAAAAGCCAAGCAGGCCCCGCCCACCATAACGTGTGGTTAACTAATTCCAAGGGCATAAGTCCACGAGAGGCACAATCGGCAGGATTATCCTTGGAAGGGACATAATGCCACATTGAGGGCGATGTATTTTCCTGAATTTGACTGACTCTATTACTCACAAAACACTGCCATCTATGTGAAGAGGATTTTATCCAACTAAGAGTAACCATGGAGTCAGACCAGGCAAAAATTTCAAGAGGAATATCTTGGATTAGATCCGAAACATAACAAATCAATTTGGACAGCAAAACCGCGCCACATAATTCAAGTCTAGGCAAAGTGATTCTTTTAAGTGGTGCGACTTTTGATTTTGCAATTACTAAATGAGTACGAATTTCATTGGTGTGGCTAACCAAGCGAAGGTAGATAACAGCAGCGTATCCTTTTTCCGAAGCATCACAGAATCCATGGAGTTGAAATACTATATTGTTCTTGTCAAACATGAAACGGGGTATTGAAATTGAAGATAATTTAGGTAATTCGATTTTATATTTTAACCATTTGGTAAGAACTTGCTGAGGTGGAACTGCATCCCAACCAAGACCCAAAGTCCACAAGTACTGAATAAGATGCTTGGTAAAAAATATAACGGGACTTAAAAATCCTAGTGGATCATACACTCTTGCTAGTTCGGATAATATGTTTCTCTTCGTACAAGGTTTGTCAAGGGGGTCAACCTTATATGAAAAATAATCTAATGATGGATGCCACTGTAAACCTAAAATTTTAATAAAAGAATCTGGATCCGAATCAAATGAAATAGATTTTGTACGACAAAGAGATTCTGGAAGATTAGATAAAACTTGTGGGCTATTAGATGCCCATTTTCGAAGTTCAAAACCCCCACGCATACACAACTCTCTTAATTCATTTACAAGTAAAAGAGCTTCATCAACAGTATCGCAAGAAGTAATGACGTCATCAACAAAAATATCTGAGTTCAAGACTTTAGCAGCCAAAGGATACAACGAACCTTCATCACAAGCAAGTTGCTGAATAGTACGTAAAGCTAAAAATGGACTAGACGACACTCCAAATGTCACAGTTTGTAGAATATAATCACAAATGGGTTCATCAACGGAACTTCGCCAAAGAATTCGTTGATAATTACAATGATCTCTTTTGACCAATATCTGACGATACATTTGTCTAATGTCAGAGATTAAAACTATTTTACGCATACGAAAATTTAACAAAATAGTAACGATATCCTTTTGAAATTTGGGTCCCGCTAACAAAGTATCATTTAATGACTCCCCACTGGCAGTTTTAGCCGAAGCATCAAAAACCACCCTCAATTTAGTTGTGGTACTTTCAGGTTTGAAAACCGCATGGTGAGGCAAATAATAACACTTTTGTGTTAGACTCAACTCAGTTACCTTTGACATATGGCCACTTTGAATATAATCTATCATAATATCCGAATATGATTTATACATAGAAGGATTATTTACTAAACGACGTTCTAAGTTCAAATACCGGCGTAATGCTAAAGATCTCGAGTCCAAGAAAATCGGGTCAGGTCCTTTAAATGGCAAAGAAACACAATATCTACCACTTTTATCTCGTGAATGAGATTCAACAAAAATCATTTCACAACGGTCATCCTCTTCTGACAAAGCTTTTGTAGAGACCAATTCCTCAGTTTCCCAAAATTGTTTAACAATTGTTTCCAATGGGTCGAATAAAGTTGAACAAAGTGAAGTGAGAGGTTCTGAAGTTTCCGTATATTCTATATTGCCCATTAAAACCCACCCAAATATAGTTTCAAGAGCAAAGGGTTCCTTGTTAGACCCCCTAACACGCCCACCTTGTAGACATTTTGAAAATATGTCGGCACCTAAAAGCAAATCAATTTCGCCAGGGGAGTTAAAATTTGTATCAGCTAATTTCAAGTTTGAAATATGATCCAAACTATTCGGCTGAAAATAAAAGTTTGGAATAGGACCACAAATTTTTGGAATAACAAAACAGTCAACACTAAAAGTAGGGTTAGGTTGACCGGTAGGACGAATGTTGCAAGAAGTGGAACCAAGGACGGTAGTCGACATTCTACCCAAACCTTGAACAGAAACGTTCGACTTATTTAAAAATAAATTTAAACGTCGAAGACATTTTTCAGTGAGAAAATTTGCTTGGCTTGCACTATCTAAAAGAACTCTAATGTTGAATACGCAACCATTCGAAGTCACCAAGTCAACACGAGCAGTTGAAAGCAAAACAGTAGTACTGGGTTTGTTAGGGCTAGCAAAAATACTTAAAGCATTGATATTCGACGTATCATTGCGATAATTATCACCAAAATTATTATTACCCTGATTAGGAGGTTGTTGAGGGGGTGACTGTTCATTACGATTGAAGTGTAATAACGTGTGGTGTCTTTGCTTACATTTTCTACACGAATGTGTAGAAGTGCAATTCGAGAATAAATGCGACGACTTAAGACAATTTAAGCACAATTTATTTCGCTTTGCTATCCGAAAACGCTCATTTGGGGTTTTATTTAAAAACTGTGGGCAACGCGATAAAACATGATTTGAGTTACAAACTGAACAAACATTTGTTTCAACCAAAAGTGAAAATGGTGAGGTTTTTTGTTTAATTGGCCTCTTGGATGAATTTACCGTAGTATGCGATGAAAGAGCAGCCGAATCATAAGCGATACATTGTTGATGCACAAAATCTAGAAGTAATTTAAAAGTTGGCATTTTAATGCAACTGTTTTCTAATTCAAAACGTTTAACAGTTTCTGAATCTAATTTTTGAATTAACAAATTAAACAAAACAAAGTCCCATTGATCGGTAGGAAAATTGAGATTTGTCAAAGCTTGCAAATTTTCACAAAATGTATCAATCAAATTCCTAAGTAAATGAGCAGAATCAGAGTTAAGTTTTTCTAAACCGCACATCGTATTCCAGTAATGGGTAGCTAATAATCTTTCGTTTTGAAAACGATCAACTAAAGTTTTAAATGCAATTGGATAATTATTATCATTTATAGGTACTGAGCTAACAATGGGTAAAACTTTTTCAGACAAAGACGAGAGCAAATATTGAAATTTCTCACTATTAGTTAAATTTTGATTTTTATGAATTAGCGAGGTAAACAAATCATAAAATGTAGTCCAAGAACGAAAATCTCCATCAAATATTGGTAATTTAATTTTAGGTAATTTGACTGAAGGAGCCGAGTGGATTTGAGAAGTATCGGTAATCGGATTTTCTTGTATATCCTCAAATAAATTATGATAAATAGCTAAGCAACCATAATAGCAATTATCAGCTTCGATTCTTATCAAATCTTCCGCGGCCAAATCAGCTCCATCAGTAGAAGCTAGCAAATTAACAACAGTCAAATGTTGCTTTTCAAAAGATTTATACGCAGTATCAATACCGGTGTAACGCATTTTAAATGAAGTATGATAATCAGCATCCTGTTCTGCCATTTTTGCAACAGCCAGTATCTCTTTTAGGCGATTTGAAAAGATATCCCTAGAAGCTTTTGCTAATTTGATTTTATCAGCCATTTTGAAAAGTTAAATCAAATTAAAAAATCTAAAATATGTGTTGAAAACGATATTTATTTCAACCGATATTCGACTAAAGAGCCCAAAATATGATGAATTTGTATCAAACAGTTTTAATATAGATCTTAGTTTTTTTGAAGTTAAACGACGAATTGAAAACGTATTTTTATTGATTTATCGTAAAAATATCTAATTTTAATATTAACAATTGAACGCAATTTTACTGCACAACGGACGAGATGTTTGTACAGTAGGCCTAGTTCAACTGACCGGGTGACGCGCCGTACTAAAAAACTAGTGCTAAAATCAATAAATTCCCTTATCACCAAAGGTATTTATAGGAACACATGTATTTAAATAATAATAATTATTTTAATATTACACCCAAATTCAAAAGATGGTTTTTGTATACATTTACCAATATATCTGTATTAATAAATTAATGTTAGTACGAAAATTGCAAAGGGTATAAAAAAATGTTATTAGAAATGACGAAATACTACAAATGAACTGTAATTAAATCAACAATTAATCCGGCAACGGAGGATCAAAAAAATGTTATTTAACGAAAGAAAATAACGAAACGGCTAGTGGTCTAAATCGACTTACCATGACTTCCAGGCTGGTTCTGGCGATGGATTCGTAATTTAGAGTACAGTACCGATCGACACAAATGTATATGGTCACCGTTCGATAGGTGTCAAGCAAGTGGTTCCAGGTCCAAATCTTCGCCAACGGGCTGTAAGTTATCCGGACCTACTAGTGTGTTTTCGCGGACAAAATACCGCGAGATTTATCAACCTTTTGCAATTTTCAGTTAAAAACAAGAAAGCTATAATTAATAAAATTAATAACCCAAAAAAATATACAAAAAAAATAAAGTAAAAACGCGTGTACGGAACAAAAGTAACTAACGACGTGTACCACCGGTGGTACACGCCAACTATTCCAGACGACCGTCGTGGGCCGCCGGTGTACCATGGTTGTATTTGGATTAAATACGTTCTAAATTTCAGCGGACACCAATAATACCTATCAAATTGAGTGAACAGCTTTAGAAATAGGATAATTATATCAGTGTACTACCGGTGGCGCATCCGGCCAAAAATATGGGTTTTACATAACAACAAAAAATAAACGCATAACAAATTATTGTAATATATTTATTACATATATATTTATTTTTATAACATTTCTTGTTATTCTAACAAGCTAAAATATGTTATAAAAATACCTAATTGTAACTTAGTAGAAAATCAAAATCAAAAACGAATTTTTTTAGGTACATTTAGGTATGTCAAAATCAAATACAAATTATGATATTTCTTATTATTCTAACAAGCTAAGATTTTCTAGACAAACGTACTTAATTATAACTTATGTTAAAAAATTAAAAAACGAAAGGTAATTATAGGTGAAAAACAGATAAGTATATAACTAATATAACTCAAACTAAAACTACTTTTGATGCTTCTCATTGAAACACTCCAAGCACATTGTCGGTTGCTTAGGGCAGTCTTGACAAAACGTAACTACCCTTTTGGTTTTATTTCTAGCTTCGGCAGCATTGCTTTGTGCTTGAAGCTTTACGTAACACGGTTGGCATCTTTTTCGATTCTTCCGCGCTGTACCCTCATATTTTGACATCTTGTGCAGCGCTAAAGTATTAGTCCTAGGCCTCTTTCGAACAGGTTGTTGAGCCTCATTGACTGGTACATCATCTTCGGCTTCTACGGTATCATTATGAACATTGTTTTCGTCTTCGTCCTTCAATAACCCATCTACAATTTTTTCTCGAACTTGAAGTATGTCCATTTTTTTCTCATTACTGCCAAATTTGTTATAAATAATCCACGAATTAACGATGCATGTACCCACCACAATTTCAAAAAAGACTTTCTTGTACCATTTGATACTTTTACGAAGAGAACTATAGTACGCTGACATTTGGTCTGACATGTCAACTCCCTTTTTGTTTTTATTGTAATCAATTACAGCTGGAGGTTTTAAAACCTGTTCATTTTTTCGATTTTTTTCCAGTATCTTTTAGGTTGGCAGTATGACTGGGCACAGTACTAATCATCAAAACTGCACGCTTATCAACCCACTTTATCACACGGACTCCATCTTGGTTTTGTTCGCCATAAATTTCTCCCTTTTTCAGTTTTTTGTTGCAAACGGTTTTTGGGTTACCCTTTCTATTAGATCTAAGAGTTCCACACAAATAAGTGTTTCGATCCAAAAGAGCTTTACTCAACTGAACACTTGTATAATAATTGTCTACATAGACGGTTCTACCTTCATTGAGAAGTCCTTCAAGGAGGCTCATGCAAATGTTGAAAGAATGTCCACGATCATTATCTGTTATACATCTGGGTCATTTTTTCCTGCATATATTCTAAGATCATATATGTACCCTTCCGGTGTGCAAATTTTGTACAACTTTACCCCATATTTATGGGATTTGGCTGGGAGGTATTGCCGAAATACCAATCGGCCTCTCCAGGGTACCATTGACTCATCGATTACAACACTATCTCCAGGAGAAAGAGTTTCTTTGAACTGGTTACAGATAAGGTATACGACGTTCCTCAATTTGAAAAGTCTGTCGCTAATAGCAAGAGGGTCTTGATTATTTGACAAATGAAAAAATTTTAAAAGGGTGTCAAATCTGTCGCGCCTCATTGTTTTTTTGATGCGGCTATTACCAAACATGTCATTACTTGACCAATACAGACGCATTTTCGGCAACCGATTCACACCCATTATTACCAAAATACTTAAGAATTTTTTCATTTCGTTACGATTAGTGTCTTTCCACTTACGCAACATTGATCGACGACTAAGAACACGTGACCTAATATATTGACCGGCAAACCGATTTGTCTCTGTAACTATAATGTCTAGCACTTCATCAGTGAGAAACTGCCTATAAATCTTATATGGATTTGATAAGTCCAAGGTTTGTAACTTTAGACCACTCTGTCCGGAAAATTGAAAAGGCACGGGAATATCTTAGCACGCTTCCCATCTATTATCATTATTTACAGGTGCCTCTTCTTCGCCTTCATCCTCATTGACATTATCTGCTTCATCGACTTCTTCCGGCACATTATTCAAACCTTCATTTTCAGTTTCGCTTTCCTGATTTGATTCTTGATCCGTATCGGTGGGTACATATGATTCTGACGAGTCTGCATATGGGTCAGATTGAGGTTCAGAATCTTCTGAAGACGATAGAGCTGACGAATAATAAGCTCCAGTGTGGAATTTGACTTGAGAAGAAGCTGAAGTTGATTGGTTTACTGATACATTGGGGTCTGCACAAGATGTTGGCGGCGTTGCAGGCGATAGCGGCAGTGATAATTCTGTTTGGTCTGGAAGAAGTACAGGTGAAACTTGTTCTAATTCTGAAGGTATCACATTCTGCAAATCCAAATGCAATTCTGGTGACTCCCTGGTTTCCGAAGGAAGCATTGACAAAATTTTCTTGCCTCGAGAAGTCATCTCCAATAATTATTCTGGAATAAAAGAGGTAGATTAGTTATGAAATAGTAAAGTATTAGTAATGAAATAACACAAAAACGCTAATTTCCAATGGGACACCGGTGGTACACAACGGCTGTAATGAAAAAAATATTCATTATAGCAGTCATAGGCCACCGGTGGTACACAACAAATTTGGAAAAAACACGTACTTATACTTTGTTAGGGCTTATATTACACAAAAAAAAAACAAAATAAAAATGAAATTACACAAAAACGATAATTTCCAATGGGTCACCGGTGGTACACGACGGCTGTAATGAAAAAAATATTCATTATAGCCGTCATGGGCCACCGGTGGTACACAGATAAATTGAAAAAAAAAGAATAAAAAAACACTTATATTTACTTTGTTAGGGCTTATATTACACAAAAACTACATTATAAAATGAAATACCTATAGCAAAAACGTACATTTCTAGTGGGCCACCGGTGGTACACGACGGCTGTAATGAAAAAAATATTCATTATAGCCGTCGTGGGCCACCGGTGGTACACAGAAGAGAATGAAAAAGAAAACAAAAAACCACGTATACTTACTCTGTTAAAGCTTACATTACACAAAAATTACATTTATAAATGAAATATTACAAAAACGCATTTTCGGCTGCGAGGAATTTTTGCCAAATGTACTGCCGTCGCGAACGAATTTGTTTTTGTTAGGTTTATTATTCTTAACACTACAATGTATACAAAAAATGAAATAAATTTGCCATATTTCGCCGTTTTTCAAACTACTACCTCTTTTTTATTTTAAATATGTATAGTGGGAAAAAAAATTAAGAGTCTGCTCCAATGAGTTCAGGAATTTTTTAGTGAAACATTTACCCCATACTATATCTATTTTCAATTTGACTATAATCGATTAGCGTTCTCAAAATATTAACTATGAATGCTTATGAACCCTTAACAAACTGAATATCTACGCTTATGGCATTCTAACTCAAAATTGTTAAGACACAGTCCCTTATGGTACAAGTTTGAAACGAATCAAAATTTTTCCAGTCGATGCAGTTTTAGTAATATTTGTTTTTACATTTTATTAGGCCGCATTTTTTTGTACGGCTATGATTTAATTAATATCTATGGCAATATATATATATATATATATATATATATATATATATATATATATATACATATATATATATATATATATATATATATATATATATATATATATATATATATATATATATATGGGGTGTCAACGATATCGTTTTACACGATGCCATTCATTTGCTTTTTAGGTTAGGATATTTATATTTGGGTTAACGAAATATGGTATTAAGACACATTTTTCATGAAAAAACAATTGAATATTACTGCCAGTTTTTCCGATATCAGAACCAAGTTAAGAATTTTAAATGGAACCCTGTATATTATTTTACATAGTTTGATAGAGCTTAGAATTACCTTTTCAATGACATATCACAAGTTATATTTTTTTTTCAAAATGGCGGACCAGGAAGCGCTTTTTCAAAATTCAATAAGGCGGTCGTTTTCCGATACCGATGAAATTTTGTTTAACAAATTATTAAAATATTAAAAAAAGGGGGTTTTCAATGGATTTTAATCAAATTTAAAATCAAATTTTTAATTTATCACAAAATGGGATAAGTTTAATTTTTTCTTTAAAATGTGAACTTTTTCTTAAATTTTCTCAAAGATTTTAAATAGAAAGTTGTATTTATTAAATATTAGTATTAAAGTATATCTTATTAGCCATACGAAACCGCATAACAAGCCGTATTTTTGCTTTTTGTTTCAGAAAAAATTGACAAAACCTTGCCGATACACATTTTTCCTAATACATAACATGAAACAAACACACACATATTATTAATCAGAAAATCCTGGAATATTTTTTATTGTTTATTGATAAGTAATTTTGTATTATTTTGAAATTTTGTGACCGTTGTCTTATTTTAGGAAAGCGAGAAAAAATCACAAGTAGTATTAATTTTATTTTACCAGTAGATACGGTGCAGTAACATGAAAGATGACTTAACTAAGATAAGTAGGTCTTGGAAACAATTGCATAGAGATGCCATTATACTTTTCATTAGATTTAACCAGAAACGTCAAAAGTACTGTTTTGTATCGACATTTCTGATAACTTTCGTTACATTTTTACACTGAGAAAAACAAAAAACAAAAACAAAACCGCATAACAAACCGTATTTTTGCTTTTTGTTTGAGAAAAAATTGACGAAACTCGGCCGATATACATTTTTCATAATACATAACATGAAACACACACACCCACACACACATATTATTAATCAGTAAATTTCGGAATATTTTTTATTGATAAGCAATTTTGTATTATTTTGACATTTTATGATTTTTGCTGTCTTATTTTAGGAAATCGAGAAAAATTCACAAGTAGTATTAATTTTATTTTACCGGTAGGCTTTCGGTTTTTCCGGAAATACCTAGACCTAAGTCAAGAAGTTTAAAAAGAACCCTGTATATTTTTTCACACAGTTTGATAGAACTTAGAATTCCCTTTACATTGACATATCACAAGTTGATTTTTTTTCGAAATGGAGGACTAGGAAGCTTTTGTTCAAAATTCAATATGGCGGCCATTTTCTAGCACCGAAGATATTTTTGAATTATAGATAGAAATAATAAACAAATATGGGGGTTTTTATTGGCTTTAATGCTAATTTAAAATCAAACTTTCACAATTAATACAAAAGTCACTCAATTAAATGTTCTATGCGCTGTCCGCCTTGTTCTTGGCATAGTGTAACTCTCTCAACATTTTCCGCGAGCAGGTTTCGTAAATGCTGTTCTGAGATACTCTCAACGGCTCGTCTTATTCTATTTTCTAACATTTCCAACCATATTACAGGAGTTGCATACACTTTTTCTTTCAGATGACCCCATATAGAAAAATCAAGCGGGGTTAGGTCAGGCGACCTCGCTGGCCATCGAATTGGTCCATTGGTTCCCAACCAGTTCTCACCAAATCGTTCATTCAAGTAATTTGCAACAATTCTTGAATTATGAGCAGGGGCGCCATCTTGTTGGTAAACTAAATCATCATTTTGCTGCAAATTATTTATAAAATGTTCAATTTCATTTTCGAGAAAGTCCAAATACATCTCGCCAGTTAAAGGGTGATGGAATAATATTGGACCAGTAACGCTTAGTCCTACAACGCCTAACCAAACATTAACTCCAAAACGTTCCTGGAAGGCACTTTCTCTTACTAATCTTTGATTTTCCTTTGCTCAATAACGAAAATTATTTCTATTAAACATCCCTAGATTAGTAAACCTTGATTCGTCCGAAAAAATAATCTTATGATGAAACACAGGACTTATTCTATAATTATCTAAAAACCAATTGCAATAAATAAGTCGTCTTTGGAAGTTATTTTCAAATAGGTGGTGGTGAATTTGATACTTAAACGATTTAAACCCGTGTTTCTTTAAAAATTTTCTGGCGCTTTGATGGGACGTATTGCACTGTTTGCCTGATTCACGAAGGGAAGCTGTACGGTCATACTCGATGTATGCTACAACGTTTGTTTCCACTTCTTCGCTTACTACGAAACCATCATTGCCATTAGCATGGACACCACCATTATTTTCATTTTTTAAATGTTGTACTAGCCAAGGATAATATGCATGTGAAGGAACGCCACGATTCGGAAAGCATTCCTGGTGTAATCTCTTTGTGTCCCTTGAATTTTTGCGACATTCCCCATAAATAAGGAGCATGTCAATTTGATGTTCTCTTGAATAAACCATAATATTTATTTTTAAAACTAACTAGAACCACTTCTCAGTGTAAAAATGTAACGAAAGTTATCAGAAATGTCGATACAAAACAGTACCTTTGACGTTTCTGGTTAAATCTAATGAAAATTATAATGGCATCCCTATGCAATTGTTTCCAAGGCCTACTTATCTTAGTTAAGTCATCTTTCATGTTACTGCACCGTATCTACCGGTAAAATAAAATTAATACTACTTGTGATTTTTTCTCGCTTTCCTAAAATAAGACAACAGTCATAAAATGTCAAAATAATACAAAATTACTTATCAATAAACAATAAAAAATATTCCAGGATTTTCTGATTAATAATATGTGTGTGTTTGTTTCATGTTATGTATTAGGAAAAATGTATATCGGCAAGGTTTTGTCAATTTTTTCTGAAACAAAAAGCAAAAATACGGCTTGTTATGCGGTTTCGTGTAGCTAATAAGATATACTTTAATACTAATATTTAATAAATACAACTTTCTATTTAAAATCTTTGAGAAAATTTAAGAAAAAGTTCACATTTTAGAGAAAAAATTAAACTTATCCCATTTTGTGATAAATTAAAAATTTGATTTTAAATTTGATTAAAATCCATTGAAAACCCGATTTTGTTTAATATTTTAATAATTTGTTAAACAAAAATTTCATCGGTATCGGGAAACGACCGCCATATTGAATTTTGAAAAAGCGCTTCCTGGTCCGCCATTTTGAAAAAAAAATATAACGTGTGATATGTCATTGAAAAGGTAATTCTAAGCTCTATCAAAATATGTAAAATAATATACAGGGTTCCATTTGAAATTCTTAACTTGGTTCTGATTTAGGAAAAACTGGCAGTAATATTCAATTGTTTTTTCATGAAAAATATGTGTCTTAATACCATATTTCGTTAACCCAAATAAAAAAATGCTAACCTAAAAAGCAATTGAATGGCATCGTGTAAAACGATATCGTTGACACCCGGTATATATATATATATATATATACATATATTATATTTTTTCTATGAATAAATTACGAATTTTAAAGTTACATAGAATGATGAAACCCGTATATAAAAATTTTAAGGAATTGAAAAGTTAGCACTTCTGTACAACATAATATACGGGGTAAGTCTGGCAAGCGAGACCCCCCTTTATTTCTATGATAAGTGAGAATAGAAAAAAAACTTCATATAAAATATTTTTAATATTCAGCGAACTTTATTTTGTGAGGAGCGTTCACTTTACAGAGTGGTTCAAAAAAGTAGGGCGTGGTCAAACTTTGCATTTTCAAATGTAATCCTGTATTTTTTATTTCATTTTTAGATTCAGCTTGCAATTCTGGATATTTTTTGTGTAACATACTATTATCGTAAATTTAATAGTTTTCGCCAAAATAAAACTTGAAAAATTTTTTTATAGCTTTCTTGCCTTGCTGCAAAATTTACTGTTATTATTGGCGCACTCAAGGGAGATTTTGGGGGGCAACCCTCCCTCTGCTCTTAAATTTATTTGACTATCCTTTTATTTTTATCCATAATTTGAATGAGATGTCAAAATTTCAAATAATACAAAAGAATTCACAGCCAAATTTAGACCAATATTACGACAACCAAGCTGTCAGTTATTACGCAAAGTATTGCTTCATTTTAGAACAACCGGTAATAACAAGTAAGAAAAAACAGTTCACAATGAGTAAGGAACATGAAATCAATGTTATTTTGAGTATAGTGAACAATCTAAATCCAAGTACCTATTCAGTAGCACATGATCTGAATATTTCGAAAAGGACAGTATCCCGAATTATTAGAAAACATAAGTATCATCCTTATCACTTCTGTCTGAATCAAGAACTCCATGGGGATGATTTCCAAAACAGGGTAAATTTTTGTAGAGATCTTCAAACGAGAGTTACTGAAAATAAACTATTTTTGAGAAATATTTTATACACCGACGAATCTTCTTTTAAAACTATGGAGCTGTTAATAGACACAACATGCACTATTACAGTACTTCAAATCCTTATTGGATCAAAGAGTTTGATCTTTAAATGTATGGGGCGGAATTTTAGAATGGCAGGCTATTGGACCACATTTTTTTGACGGCACTTTAACGGGCTAAATTTACATAAATTTTTTAAGAAACAATTTGCCTACATACTTGGAAGAGGTCCCTCTACAGGTGCGACAAGTTATGTGGCACTATCACGACGGGGCACCTCCTCATTATTCCCACATTCTTCATAGTTATTTGGATCAAACTTATCCAAACAAATGGATAGAAAGAAAAGGGAGTATAAACTGGCCGGCAAGGTCACCTGATCTTACTTCATGTGATTTTTTCCTTTGAGGATATATTAAAGAACAAGTATATGTAATTCTACCAATTACCATCGCAGATATGAAAACGAGGATTAGAAATGTGTTTTCCAAAATTACTCCTGTAACACTTTTAGATGTGATGAAAAATAATCAAAGACAACTGTGTATCGAACAAAATGGAAACACGTTCGAGCATTTGAGAGTTTAACATTTTGTAATATCCCAAACTGCATCCACTGGTTTTATCACGTTTAATTGTTTTAATAGTTTTTACTAATTTAACGTTAATTAATTGTTACTTCCTTGATTATTTGTTTAGTTATTAATAAATAAAAAGTTAAAATTGAAATATTGTTGTTTACAAATAGATATTAACTGGTCCAGTTTTAATAACAATGCTTGTTACTGGTATTGGCTGCACAATCGTAGAGGGAAACTACAATTTTTTTTTCAAATATCATTTTGACGAAAACTATTAAATTTATGATAATAGTATGTTATACAAAAAACTTTTGCAAGCTAAATTCAAAACTGAAACAAAAAATACAGGTTTACATTTAAAAATGCAAAGTTAGGCACGCCCAACTTTTTTGAACCACTCTGTATAGTGAACGCTCGTCATAAAATAAAGTCCGCTGAATATTAAAAATATTTTATATAAAGTTTTTTTTTCTATTTTCAGCTATCACAGATATCAAGGGTGGGTCTCACTTGCCAGGCTTACCCTGTTCATATACTGGACAAACATTATTTTGATACAAACAATTAAGTAACTTTGAGAATTTTCGCCATTTTTTGGAATATTATTTTTATTTTAAATGTGTAGTCGACAAAAATTAATTATCTATATCAGTGACTACCATTATTTTTCAATGTTACAACATTTACTCTACCTATATCAGTTTTCAATTTGACTATTATCGGTTTTGCGTCCTCAAAATTTGATCACCAATCGGTTGGCGGGGGGGGCTAATTTCGAGATTGGGGGGGGGCTGAGCTCCCCCTGCCCCCCTAGTTGCGCCACTGTAGATACCCAAAGTAACTTCGGATACTTTTTCAAAGTGTGTTTGTCAACGCTGATGACAATACTTTCCGAGGGAATTAAACGGTTTGGTCTAAAAAACAATATGAAATAGGAAAAAAATGCTTTGTTTATATTTCGTTGGTCATTGTCAATTGCAAACTAATTTATCAAGTATGTAAATGTCATTTCTGTTTTTGCGCCTGCGCTCTTTGCCAAATTTCGGTCACTTTGCTGTTAAACTGCTTCACTATTTTTATACAGCGCTTATAACATACAAATTATAAATATATGAAAGTTACTCTCTCTCTCTCATATCTCTGGACTGAGAGTGTAAAAATATAAACAGCCAGTGGCACAAAACTTAATTGTTGTTTAGAATATGTAACCGAGCTTTCGGATTTGACAAGCTGCTTATAGAAATCTAGGCACTTGCTGTCAAATTTGACATACCGTTAAACATTCTAAACTTTAATTGAGCTTTCTGCAACCGGCCGTAAGAGCGGTACCAAAATGTCATAATTAATCATGTGTCAGTTTATCAGAAGCGCAGCGACGGATATACATTTTGGTCGTGGGCTCCAGAACTATAAGACCACAAGCATGTTATGCAACTAAAAGCCAACTAACCTACATTGCCTTCTCCGAAATGCATTTTAGCTGGAGCGGCTGTTGCTTTGTGTATCAATTTCATTTAACTATTAATGGAATATTTGAGTTAGGTGCTGGATTTAATGCAAATGCACTCCTCGATAGCTGGCGCTCAAACTGAATATTTAATTAGGAGATACAAACTCGGATTTTTTTTTATATTAGGGTTAAAGTTTAATTCGTGAATAGTCATGTAAGCGAAATTAGATTACATTTACTAATGCTTTGTGCTGATATAAGCAAAAAACGAGCGAAATTTGATTTTTATCTCAAATGAGTGACGAAGCCAGAAAAAAGTTTTGACTTCAATTGAGTTAGGCGATACTTGATGGAAGTCTATTATACAATGAATAAAATGTCTATAACTTTAATTTCCACTATATTGCATTATATTATATATGATTTTCACTATATTACAGTTAGAAAATTCTTCATTATGAAATAAATTAAAGAAACTCACTTTTCTAGAAAGTATGGAAATTAATAAATTTAAGACATCACGATAAACGGTCATAACTAACTAATACCTTGATTGCAATTAAAACAATGTTTATATAAGTACGTACAAAAATGTATTGCATATTGCTGACTTTGACATAAATTATTGATATGCGATAAAGTAATAAGTCGTACTATTATTATTTTGTTCCAAACAAAAAACGTTATTTCGACATCTTAAACCCTAAAGAAAATAAAAAGGAGTGGAACGTATGAGTAAAATGGATCATCTCAACCAATGATTTAATAACTAATCTCAATAGTCTGAATCTGTACTATCACTGACATAACGTTAAAATTACGTTTTACCAACATTTTTTATAATCATTTTCGACTTTAAGTACATGATTAACGCATGCTCTCCAACTGCTCTCTGCTATTAATTCACATTAAGTTTTAATTACTTCAATTACATTAGCGGACATTTTTGGGTTTACATTATTGCGTCTTTTTTGTATAATTTTCTTCAAAATAGGGGTCATGTTGACTGAGGAACTCTTGCAGTACCTCTTTTTTGCTGCTAATGATTGGTACTTTTTCAGCTAAGGTGCTGTGATAACTAGCATTATCATAAACGACTACACTGCCTGGCGGGATATTCAGAAGAAGAGAAATTTCATCCAATTTTCAAAAAGCTCACTTGTGATATACTGATGGTAGTCTAACGAGCAGTCCTTAATGTTTTTTGCTGAAAGTAGCAAAACGTTCGGCATATTCTCTTTTCTCGAAAAGCAGGTACATCTAAAATGCACTTTGGTGAAGAATCTTGCCAACGTGTAATTGTAGTGTGCAAATTAATTGTGCATCACCATTCGCAAACACTTTCACTGTGCCTTCGTCAGATCTGTTCTTCCTCTTCAGTGAATTGTCTTGGTCAAGGAATCGACGCAAGGCAGACCTTGGAATGCCGGTTGACTCCATTGTCCTCTTAATGATAGCTTTTATGCCCTCTGACGCTTTTAGGAGTCTTGAAGACAAATATTTGAAGGTTACTAAACGTTTGTTGATTTAACTGTCACCGTATGAATGCAATTGAAGAAAACTGAGATAACAAAAATATTTTAAAAATAATCACACCTGACTTTCAAGTATTAAAAAAAATGGGTTGGGTATATATATTTTGGAGTACACACCAAAACTGAATTGTATTGAGCAGCGATCTGTTAATATTTTTATTTCTTCTATTTTTAGCTAATAATCCGAGGAATATTCCTTTACATATTTTGAGCATTTATAATACATAAATATTACTAATAAAATATAAGAATGGGTATTATTTGTAATTATTAAATTTTTCAAATTATGTTTTTTTATATTTTTAGAAAAAGAAATATATTGTCACTTATTGATATTGTTATAGCGTAAAAATCGTTTTGAAGTAATTTATCGATAGAACCGTTTTACACTTCATACTGCAGATAAAATGTTTATTTTTTTAGCTTCTATTCAAATAACAGTAATTTGAGTATTTAAACAAAATAATTTTTTATTTGGAGATTCAGAAGTTTTTAAAACTACCTATTTAATGTGATTGAATGAATTAGAGTGATTGTGAAACAAAAAAATATATATAAATTTTACCTTGACATAAAACAATTCTCTTGCAGCACATCGGTAAACGGCATTTTGTTTTTTGCTCGTTTATCTCTTCAATTCAGTCGTTGGATTCACAGTTTTCAACCCACGATCTAGACATTTTAAAAATTACTAATAACACCTCGCACAAAGATTGTTACTCTGAAAATAACTAACACCACTAAACCCCGCTAATGCCACAATTCAAATGATTTAATAATAAAAATAAAATACCGACCTGTACTGAGAAATGCTTGCAAACCAGACCTTAATTGCTTTATTGGGGGTAAAATATCACCTGGTCGTTATGAGCCCGGCAACTTCATGACCATTTATCGTGTGTCGGAGTATATCTGCAAAACGAAAAGGAATATAACCGAAATTTTGACTACGGCCATAGCAGGCTGCGCTCTAGCGTATAAAAATAATTTTCAGTTTACAGTGTTGCCAAATGTACTGGTAACTGGCAACAACTTTTCAATTTTAAATGGCACACCCTGTAGTTTATTTTATTTTTGGATTCTGCGAAACAATCTAAGTTTTTTTTTGTATAGGATATTTTTTCACTTCTCTTACCGTTTATAAAAAATATTAATTACTTGGTCTTTTTTATACCAAAACTATGTAAAACTTTAATATTTTGCTCCCCAGATGTCAAATCAATGCAGAATTTCAATATTATTTAGTCAACATTTGGTATTTTAATTTTAGCAATATAGGATCGCCGACTTTTATACAGAGTGTCTTAAAAATGAACTGCAGATTTTATAAATCTGATCAAAAGGGACTCTTTTTAAATAGAAAACCCTGTATATTATTGCATTTTTTTTCATATAAGGTTTTCCAAAACCTATTTTGAACTGCTTTCGATTTATAAGCTATTAATATTCGACAAATAAACATTAAAGATGTCGATTTATAAGCGATTTTGTAAATAATAAATATAGACATATCGCCAAACGATTTTCTTTTAATATAAATTATGATTCTGAAAAGAACCGATTTTGTTAGTAAACTCAAACTCAAATATACTTTATTCTTAAAAGAACATATATTCCTTGTTAACAAAGTAAGCTCTATAAAAATAAAAATATTATATTGGAAAATTAAAATAAATAAACATACACTATAAATTAAGTAACTACATGTTGTACAAAAAGGTACAATATAACCATAATAAAATCCACCATTAAATATATAATATGATAAAAGTGACATAAAGCTTCTAAGTACATATTCTAGCCAAAGGACCTAAAATTCCTAAGTAATAAAAAAAAAACAAAATATATGTTATGCTCACAAACTATCATCGTAAAATTCTTGTAAGTTATAATATGCTTTTGCCTCCAAGCTACATTAAAATTTTTGGAATTCTCACCTAATACGTTAGATGTTTAAAGTGCTGAATATTTACATGTAAGCAATCGCTCATACATTTCATCAAATGAGAAGTAGTAGCTCTTTGAATTCCTGATGGATCAAGTTGTTCAAAAGCGCGCCTTACTCGATTTTCTAGACCTGCTTTTGAATTTACTAGTGTTTTATAAACCATTTCTTTAATCCTGCTCACAGAAAAAAGGCTAATGGAGTAAAATCTGGAGATCTCGATGGCCAATTCCATGGACCCTATTTTCAAACATAACATACACTTCGGCGGAAACTTCATGGGTACAATAGGCAGGAGCTCCATCCAGTTGATACCAACAATTTCTCAAATCGATAAGCTGTAGATTACCCGAAAAGTCATTACGGTCGTTAGAATTTCAATATATTTTGAAGAAGTTAAATTTTCGTCATAAATGTAAATAAATCTGGATCCTTCTGTGTACGAATTAACAACATTTCGCGAAGATCTACACGTTTTGGATGATCATCTGGTTGTAAAGCCTGTGATGTAGTTAGTTTATATAAAATTCTCCATATTGATGTAAAATAAAACAAATTTAAAATATCCGCATTTGAATAACTATTATTTTCCTTTATAATTATTATTCTATTTATTATTTCCACTAACTTAATCTGACATAAACTAAAAACATCGAAGAAAGAAAGATATACTAGTGGTATAAATTCAAATATACAAAAAATCATGCTTTAAGAAGTTTCATAGTGTGCGATCCCAACAAGGACGGAGTAAATTATATCCATCTCTACAGAAAATAGAATTCGTTGTAGCTAGCAAATATATAGGTTGCGACTGCGACTCTGTGGTTTATTGTACCTCACTTATCACTGCATTTGGGGACGTATTCTTCAAGTCCTCGGGCAGCAGAATATCTCTATAGAATATGGAGAACCTGATCCTGGCGGGTGCCGGGCATTCACACGGCACATAGCTGGCTGTCTCGTCATTCTCCAAACATAGGCGGCACTCGGATTCGTTTTCAGACCACATCCTGTATAAGGGGGATAAATGCCTTTACATGTGACAGACCTGGCAGTTTAAGACAATAGATATTAGCTTTTTCCTCAACTAAGTCCAAAATTGCTTGCTTGGCCGTTTCGTAGGCTACTCCTAACTGGCAGTTCCAAACTGTTTTGTATGTACAATGACCCGCTTCAAGTGAAGTTCAATGAACTTCTGCTTAGAATATTGAGGTATTATTGCCCAGGCCTACTGACAGAGCAACCTTCGGCCTTACCCCTTGGATTCCAGCTCCTACACCTTTATTGGTTTTGGAGCTGTCTGTGAATAGACACAGCTCTTCTTT
The DNA here is from genome assembly GCA_030620095.1 of Kuschelorhynchus macadamiae. NCBI lineage: Eukaryota > Metazoa > Arthropoda > Insecta > Coleoptera > Curculionidae > Kuschelorhynchus > Kuschelorhynchus macadamiae. Next base: position 82,229 of record JAUTXW010000517.1, on the reverse strand, counting down.
CTAGTAGGGTTGTTGTGCAGTAACAGTTTTTGGTAGCAGGTCCGATCGCATTCCCAACATGTAATGGTTTTTCACACTTTCAGCATGTTGGATGATTATATGTGAGTGAGTGCCATCCACCATACTGCTGGTGATATGGTGGAGTCTGTATGTTGTCCTCATTGCTTCCCCTTCAAAAGGAGTTCCATGGCCGCTGTCGGAGTGGAGCGAATCGCTCCTGTAATTGAGCTTGGCTTAGGCAACACTTTGTTGTCCCTTGCTCCACCAGGCTACAAGCTATCATTGGTCTTATAACCGTTAGATATAGCCAATATAGCTGTTGGCGTCATACAGATTTTACGGCAGGTTCACAGGAATTGTTTAGCTTTCTGAATTATTTTATTCAGATGAGCATTCCAGTTCAGCGTTTTATCCAGGATAATTCCCAAATATTTCACTTCAGCTGAAAATGGTATCACCTGTCCCTGTAAGGAAGGTGGTCGAAGTCTCTCCAGATTCCTTTTCTTTGGTGAAGGAGACTAAAATCATTTTATTAGGGTTGATAGACATCTTTTCCCTTTCACACAATGTTAGTGTGGTTTCAGTACTTCCTGGAGGGTGGCTGAGATTTCATGCCTGCAGATCAATCTCCCACAGCCGAACCACAGCCAGCAGGTTGTCCATCAGTAGTGGCCACAGCAAGGGCAATAACACTTCTCCCTGTGGACACCCTCTAGCAGCTCTAAAGCTTACTGTCTCGTCCTGTAGAGATGTTGTTATTTTTCTGTTTTCAAGCAATGCCTGTATCCAGCCACATATAAGGGTTGTACCCCTCTTTCAGTAATTGCATCATAGAGTGACCCAGAAAGGCACTGTTAAATGCTCCCTCTATATTTAAGAATGCAGCGACTGCAATCTCCTTGTTTTCCAGAGAGTTGTTTATGCTCTCAACAAGATTGTTGAGAGCCAGTTGTGTTGATTGATTTGCCCGTTTGGTAAGTATACTAATGCTCACTCAGCGGATGCCGCCTAAGAGCTACGTCCCTGATTGCAGTTCCATGCCAGACTTGCTCCAAATAATCTTGTTATGAAAACAAGGAGTGAGTCCAACCCGTTTTGTATCAGAGCTGGTAAGACTCCATCCTCCCCAGGCGAGTTGAAGGGCCGAAAAGAGTTTATGGCCCTTCGAACCGCCCTTACTGTAATTATTATGTTCACAGTCAGCCAATCATATCTGAGAGGTCGTTTAAATCGACCCAAGAAATGGTATTTTGTGCTAAAAGCCTCAAAGTTTCTTTTCCACGACTCTGTTTTGGCTTTACTGATTGCTTTATTGTAATTTGTTAAAGCAGTTCTATATTGGTCCCATTCACCTGATATTTTAGCTCGGTTGAAGAGTCTACGAACTTATTTTCTTAATTTATTCAGGTTATTGTTCCAACATGGTGTATTTCTATTCTCTTTTTTTAACTTTCAGTGAACAGTTTTAGTGATATGATGAGATTATGGAGGTTGTAATTTGGTCCGTCACAAACTCTAGTTGTTTACGATTATTGATTAAGGTAGACGCGTGGCAGAGATTGGATTGTAGAGACGTTTTATGGCCGTTTCAATCTGTGCTTCTTGCGTCGCGATATTTAACCTCAGGCCTGGGGCCTACTATAATATCAAACCGGATGTGTTTAAGATCTGAGCACGATGGTTCAGGTGACACCTTCCAGTCAGAAATTTTATTGCTAATAAAGCTTGTACTAATTTTTAAATCGAGAACTTCTCTCTTAACTCTAGTAACAAAAGCAAATATATAACACCAGCGGTTGTTTCTTGCCTATTACAAAGGAAAGTAATCGAGATAAGTCGTTGGCATAAATGCCTTTGGGAAAAACCTAGCAATATCGCTAAATTTCTACGTCTTCCAAATTCAGAAAACTATAGTGGGCATTGTTTCAGGCACTATGTTGGCCAAAATTGGAGCAAATATAAGTACTTTGAACAAACATGGTGAGTCGAGTGCTCAGTTGAGGAATGGGTTGAGAATAAAAAAAATCGCATACCAAATTCTGCAGGCAGATGCAGTCTTTGTTCATCACAATCGGCCAAATCAAGAATTGCAAGGAACTTCTTCGTCCACAAGTCAAGAATGCACATCAACAGCAGGTCTTTAAGCAGTGACAAGTTGTAAGATAAGAGTGAACCTCTTCAAAACGCAACAAATTGCACGTCTAATTTCCATTAATTCGTTAGTAAATATAGGTTTATTTTTAGTATTGTTAACTCGAAATAAAAAAAAATTGAAATATGAAAACGCACAAATTTAGTTTTCTTTAGAGCCTGCTCAAAAGAATTTTTTTTATGCACGACCTTCTGAATGTTTAACTTCCTGTTCGCAAATACTGGCGCAAAAATTGTTTTTCCGTACACAGAAAGAAAAATAATTTCTAATTTTCTCTATATTTTATTGATTAAAGCAGAGGTTTAGACTGTTAAAAATATGCTGACATTTGTATTTATCACCCCCCGGATTTTCACGAATTAAATCTAGACACAGTGTAAAAAAACCCACGCAAAAAAACCGGAAAGTATGATTGGCCGTCAATGTTTCAACGCTAATTGAGGGCCTCCATGTCTCCTTAATGAAGCAAAGGCCTTTTTTACCCGACCCCAAAAAACCGAATCTGTGAACTCTTTTCAGGCACCGCTGAAAACCGACCACCCATTTCATGTTTTAGGATGCCATTAAAAAATAAAAGAGTGCCCCCATTATTCGAGGAAATGGATATTTACATCCACAGATGCCTATGTTTACAAAATGTGTACGGCTTGTAGGTGGAATTGAAATTGCACACCGTTATTTGGTTTATTTACCGATATATGTGGGTCAAATGTTTATTTAGAATGTCATGTTGGAAGCGATGGTACACTGAGACATGTATAACGGGCAGAATAAATTGGAATGTCATGAAGAACTCGTGGATGTCTCCCAAAAAAAAATAACATTTTTATTTGGCGTCATTTTGTTGCATCATATTGGATTACTATCAATATTTTACCAGTGTCTCTACTTATGCCACGCTTGATTTTTGGGCATAATTTAAAATAAATTCAATAAGTAGTTTTTATATTGATACATTTCGCCATTTTGTTACGTCATGTTGAATTCGTACCAATTTATCCTATTTTCACATTTAATTTTTCTGCAAAAGTCAATTGAACAAGATTTTTTTACGTTGATTTTTTAAAAGTTTTATTTGGTCACCATTTTGTTCCGCTATCTTTATTTGGTTACCAGTGTATCTCTGTATCATACTTAAATCTTGCACAAACTTTGAAATTAATTTAATATAAGTAATATTTTCAAGCTGATTTTTTTTTAAATATTTTACTACGCCTCTATTTTGTTTTGCCATCTTGGATTCATTTCAGAATGTTACCAGTTAACTCCTATATAACACTTGATTTTTGTGCAAAAGGATTGAGGATAATTATCCAGTAATTTTCTAGGAATAATTTTTTAACACTGATTTGATATCAATCCATTAAAAAGTTTTTTAGGCTCAATTTTTAAAAATTTTATTGATATGGATTTATATCAAAGTTTTACCAGTTGTTTGAGATAAACTGGATAAGTAGATTTTTAATAATATTTTTTTTTCATTTCATTTCACTGGGTCGCCATTTTGTTTCGCCATATTGGATTTTTACCAAAATATTAGCAGGTCATCCCCACATGATCCTTAATTTTTGGTCAAAATTTGAAGTCAATCGGGTAAGTAGTATTGAAGCTATCTCGCAAACTGACAGACAGACGTGCCGACGGAATTGATAAAGCATATTTTTTGGCATCTAGGGACTTTAAAACGTTAAGTTATGTAGAACCTGAGAGAGTGATTTTTTTCACGATTACAAACATTTTATTTGACCCCCATTATGTTTGGCCATCTTTATTGGTACCACATTTTTACTAGTTGATCCCTATATAATTTGAAATCAATCCATTAAGCAGTTTTCTCAGGTTGAATTTTTGAATATTTTCTTAAACCGCCATTTTGTTCAGCCATCTTGGATTCGTTCCAAAATGTTGCCAGTTGATTCTAACTTAATGTTAATACTTAATTTTTGAACAAAATTTTAGATAAAGTAGTTTTTAAGTAATACTTTTTATAACATTTCATTAGGCCGCCATTTTGTTTTGCCATATTGGATTTTTGTCAAAATTTTATCAGGTCATCTCCATATGACCCATAATTTTTTATCAAAATTTGATGTCAACCGCCTACCTAGGTTTTTAGCTACGCCGCGAATAGATAGACAGACAGACCGACGGACCGGGAGGAATATGAAAAAAGCACGGAGGGTGATTTTTTTCACTGTTACAATACCCTTTTACGAGTAAAAATCACCACAATAATGTGCACAGACTTGAAAGATTTGATTCTTTGGTAAGATATCAGTTTGGTAAATTTTATTAGTTATTTGCTTGAATATTCCACTCATGTACAAATTTTCCCGTAAAAATTATAGCGGAAATACCACGTCGTCTAGGAAACATGGTGTTTCCACTTATCTGGTTAGGTGTGGTTACATACCTAACCAAAAAATGAAATCTTGACAATATGAAACCTGCTTTTGAGAGACGCTAGAGTCCCTAGAAACTGATTTTTTTTTAAGTATCTTTCAAACATTTTTGAAAAGTTATCAATATGAATAATCGCTTTGGGCTAGTTCAAGAAGAGGAAATTGATGAAAATATAATTGGAAGCCAACCAAGAAACACCGTTAAATCCAAGAAGAACATCTGAAGACAGTTTATGTCATTCTGCAATGAAAAAAACTATACGTTTGACCAAGATACTCCAGTATCCCAACTAGCAATGATTTTGAAAAGCTGGGCCTACAGTATGCGAAAAAAAACGGGGAGGAATATAAAGAAGGCACGGTAAACATTATTTGGAATGTGACAGCAAAATTATTGATGGAAAGGTATTTCAGTGAATACAAAATTAAAATAAATCCCTTCGAGCAGATCGAATTCAAATCGGCCCGAGACGCAAAAAATGCCAAAAGGAGAAATTTCCAAGGTGTTGAAGGCAACCGCAGAGAATCGGCCGTTTTTTTAACATACAATGAATTAAAACATCTAATCGAACCTTGTGATGAATCAACTCCATAGGGTTTACAAAAGAAGTGTTTTTTTCTGTTGTCCTATGAATTAGCCTGGAGAGGAGGAGAAGGTGCAAGAGCCGAAACAACTTTTTTCAAAGAAGAAACTGACAACTCGGAGGAAAAACAGGTAGAATTCAATACAACCCTGTTTTTTCTAAAACATGTCAAGGTGGTGGCCGAAAACTCGCCGATTCGAAGTGGTTGGTGAGAAATGAGAGAAGTCCCAGCTTTTGCCCAGTAAGAATTAATAAAGAATTACAAGATAAAAGGAAAAGTATCTCCAACACTCGACTGTTTTTGACGCCAAACCCCCATTGGAAAATTTCCGGAAAATGGTTCAAAAACAGCCCAGTAGGAGAAAACGAGATTTCAACTTGGATAAAAGAACAAGCACAGAAATCAGGCCTCAATACCACAAAAAAAATTACCAACCATTCCCTCAGAGCTACTGCCGTGTCCAAGCTGGCCAAAAGCGGAGTGTCGGAGCAAAACTTGATAAAAATTACAGGTCATTTGAATGCGAAATCCCTATCAAGTTATTTGCAAATAGATCCAGATCGCCACAAAAAAAATATTGAAAAAATGAGGGAACCTGGAAAAGAACCACCTCAACAGCACGTGCATCCAGCCCCTGTAGCAGCATCACCCAGCACAAGTACAAGTAGTGGTCTGACGGCATCTTCTATGTCGTCGCAAAATAACAATGTGGTTAATAATTATCAGAACTGTACCTTTTATTATACAATCAATAATTAAAATTGAATATTTGGATTTATATTAAGTACTTTTCAATATTTAGACAAATAATTTTATTAGTATTTCAATTTCAATTCAAATTTCTGAACTTGAAATAGGTATGTATTTAATATTCAGTTAATAAAGCTTAGTTTCCCTGTATTTGATTCGTGGAATATTCCTCCTAAATACCATTCGTGCTTAAAAATTAACCAGATTTTTTTCCTTCGGACTCGGGAAATTATAAGAAAACACGCATTCGTGAAAAATTATCGGAAATTTTTAAGCACTCGTGGTATTATCCCCGATAAAAATCGGTAGTAATTGTGTATGTATTTTTTAATATAGAAATTAGTGATAATCATCTATTTTTCTTGCTAAAAGATTCCTATCTTTATTTATTCATTCAGATATTCAAAATCTCTTGTACCTAAACTTTGACAAAAATCAAGAATTTCGTTAACGAATTCAATTTTGTAGACGTATTCGTTCCTTTCACTTTTCTGGCGTCGGCACAAATCGGAGCTTTTTGCTGATTTATTCCGTGAACCGAATCAGGGGTCGTAAATAACATCTTATTGCGCAGCTCATCTTCAGCAATGCTGGAAATAAAAAATGCTTTTTCGACGGATGCATTTGATAATGGCACTAAGGTGTCGCAAGAAATGAAATGTTTAACTCCAGGTTCAACTTAAGCATTTGAATGTTTCATTACTTTTGCCCAAAACTCATCGGTAAAATTCACATCTTCTGACTGACTGTAACCATTTAAAAAAGTCCAAACAATATATTCAGACAAGTTCGAACATTAAACCAAAATGTGGAGAAGCACCGTCTTGCTGAAACCATAACTTTTCATGGGGAATATCTGAATCAAGTTTGTTACAAAAAATAACTACTAAAGCAGGTAACTCGAATATCAAAATATCTAAATAACGTTTAGCGGTAAGGTTTCCCTCAGTTCTGTTATTAATTATGCGAGCCCACATATTCACTTTCTGCGGATGACTCCATTTAAGGAACGTTGCTTTATCAGAAAAAAAATGCTGAGTGGATATCCATTATTTTCATCACACCTTACCATCACCATTTCAAAACACTGTAAACATTGATTCTAATCATCCTCCAATAGTTCTTGTACAAAAACTTATATACTATTTTTTCTACAGCCGTGCAGAAAAATCAATTTTCCGCACCAATGTCCATTCGGAAATTTGGTTTTCCCGCACTAGTGTGGAAAATTTTTTTCGCATGTAATATTTCAAAGTTAATTTATTATTTATTAATTTATTAATTAGCAGTCTTTGATACATATCTCACAGTGTGGAGCAAGCTTCATGCATTTCGTTTTGATTAGCTACCAGGTTTCTAGGTTATTAAGGACGCTTAAAGTCATTTGTTAGAGATCAACAAACTCACATTTCGACAAATTTATTTGTCAGTGATTGCTTTTATATGTGCGTATTTTCAGTAATTTTACATTATTACAATGGATATAAGTGAATTTGACAACGTGGCCATGCAAGATGGGGCTGGAATATATTATGAACGCAGCAAAATAAGTAGATTTGGATTTGCTTCCAGAAAAATCCAAAGTCAGATACATTCAGGAATATGAAAAGTTCATCAAATGGTGCGCCAATAAGAAAATCAACAATATTAGTAAAGAAGAGATGCTTCTAGTTTACTTTCAAGAAGTTTCAAAAGATTTTCAACCTTCTACAATGTGGCCCAAGTACTCAATGATAAAATCTATGCTAAAAATTAAGAAAAACGTTGATTTTAGCAGACATTTTAAAATGATTGCTTATTTAAAAAAAATGGTAGGTTTTAGACCAAAAAAAGTCTAAAATTTTAAACCACGAACATGTTGAAAAATGTTTAAACATTGCGACTGACGATACTTGTTTACTAATCAAAGTCGCAACACTAATTGGAATCGCTGGAGGCTGCAGGTGTGAAGAATTAACTCTTCTGTAGTAGAAAACGTAGTCGAACAAGAAGATTTGTTTTTAGTGAAAATACTAAATAGCAAGACTCACCAGAGTAGAAGTTTGGTTGTAACTGAAGAAAAAAAACTTAATTTAATCAAGAATATATGTCTCTGCGTCCCAAAAGTACACCGCATCAAAGGTTTTTTTTCAATTTCCAGAAGGTAAATGTACTACTCAAACTTTTGGCATTAATAAGTTTGGTAAGATGCCATCGGACGTGGCTGCTTTTTTGAAACTTCCATATCCAGAGACCTTTACTAGACACTGTTATAGACGCTCTTCGGCTACTATGTAGGACGACGTTGGAGTGGATATTACTAATTTGAAACGTCTCGGGGGATGGAAGTCGACAAGAGAACAAAAAACGCATCGCTAACCAAATTCTATTTTCTACAGGAGAAAATTCCAAGGAAAATTCACCTCCGCCTTCTCCCTTGCATTCTACAAGTTTCGCGTATGAAATTGATAGCATTGCTGACAACAATGGACCAGTGAATCAGCACCAATATGACAAGTTAAAAAGAAAAGTGTCAACATTATTGCCAACACCAAAAGGGCTAACCAACAAAATGCCCCCAATTAAATTAATAATGCCTATAATTGGCAATTTTCGGTTAACTACCATGTTACTTACAACAAAGAATAATTTTTTTAAACAATTTTCTATAGCCCTATCTAGTTACTACTGTTTTCCAAATAATTAGTTACTTTTAAATATATAATGGTTTGTTTGTTACAGTTTAATAAAAACTATTAAATCCCTACGAATTATGTAGTTATTTCCGCACGTCTGTAGAAAAACTATTGCACCTAACACTTGCGGAAAATGTTTTTTCCACACTCCTCAAACTCGTGCGGAAAAATTAATTTTTTGCACTTGTTAGGTAAATAGCCATTTCATGTCTTATATAAATTTGTGTACTGTATATTGAGAAGAATTGTTATGTAAGGCCAAGGAAACAGTTGAAGCATGTAGATTTTCGTCAATAGATAACAGTATATTGAGTTGTTTATCTTCACTTAAGGTAGATGATCGACCATTTCTAAGCAAAGTGTGCCGTGTTTTTCAAATTTATATAAAATCCAGTTGATTGTGAAATTCGATTTTGAGGACTTTTTTGCATCAAGTAGTGCATAAACTTCGCTTTGGTTTCTCAATTTATCATGCTGTCGAATGGTGTAGATAAATAAATAAATAAATAAATAAACAAATAAAAGTAGGTTTAAACCTAAATCAATATATCTCTTATAAGCGTTTTTCCCATAACTTACTCATTAAAGAAATATGAATTTTATTGTTCACTTCTGGATAATCTTGTACCTCCTATATCACACGATTGCTGGAACTTTTTCTAACACACTTATTAAACACCCAGTATACTTAACTTCCACTTTTTTTCAGAAAATGGCGTTCCAAAATTGCCATTTTTAGGACATTTGGGACTTTCTATCAGCTAAACCGTTAAGAGTTAAATGGTGCTTCCCTGTCTTAAGTTTCCTAGCCGAGGTTCATAGATTTAGTGCAATATCCATAAACATTATAAAAACCTTAAAATAAAAACATTCGGCTATTCATAAGGCGAATTCATAGAAATGAGTTTCCTCCAGAGCCTCAACTTTGCAAAAACTTTTCCAATGTAACAGTATATCACGTTAAAAATGATAAATTATGGCCGTTTATTTTTGCAGGCTCAACTGAATCCACTTTCAAGTTGTTTAGACAAATATAAAAAGGTCTATAACGTGACATGTATATTCTTATTTATCTCTTTTTTTTCCGAACGGAAATTGGGGAGAAAATATCTTTATTCGATGTAAACGTAAAATGACACACTAGGTTTTCATATTTATATTTAACTGCTGGTTGTCTTGTTTATTATTAGCATACAGGAGAAGAAAGAAAAAATCGGTAAATTTCTTTTACCCGAAACTTCTCTGTTATGATTTTTTTGCAATTTGTTAGAAATAGTGAAGGGTGTCCCAATTTAGTTCAGTACATAGTCACAGTATACAAATATGTGTTACATAGACTGTTTTCATTTTTTTGGGCGCCATTTTCTTCCATTATATTGGATTCCTACCAATATTTTACCATTTTCTTTCTACCTATGCCACACTTGAATTTTGGGCACAATTTAAAATAATAATAATAATAATAATTAAACGTTTATTAACCCAAATAAAGATGTACAGGGTGTCCGGATTTGGTTGCAAAAGCAGGGTATCTCGCTTATTTTTAAAGATAGAACCTTGCGGTTTTCACGAACCTGAGCTAATTTTTTTTGAAACTCATGAAGCCGTAAACAAAATTTTCATAGCCTTCTTCGTTTATGAGATACAGGGCGAAATAGAAAATTTTGCATTTTGGGACCCCCTCGTATCTCGGTTATCCTTTAACTTAACGCAAAGGGAAAAATTGCTGCTTATGCAGTTTTTTACGCTGGATCCAGTGGCGTAGTCATATTTTTCATTTGAGTTGTTATTTTTTAGATATGACCCAAAGTTCTGTTTTTTTAAATGGGACACCCTGTATATTTGTCCAGAAATTGATTTATCCTTTTAAAAGCTTCTCAAAAATGTATAATAGGATGGGTCTATTTTAATAAACAACAACAAAAATCCTAATTTTTATAATTATCATCCCAAATTTTGCAGTAGGCCATGCAAAACAATGATGCCTTTCATTTAAAGTCGTTAACAATATCTACATCCCAACAATAAATCAAAATAAAGACGTAATTAAATCTATTTATCAAAATATGTATTGATAATGTCGCACCAAAAAAGTACCACCTACCTAGATTTATGTAACACAAGAACAAAACAGTAATAAATTATTATGTAACAAGCCTTTCAGCAAAAATCAACTGTCTTATAAGAACTACAGTAACCAAGGAAATCAAAAGAACTGTTCAAACTGATTTCCATTTTGTTCTATGCAGGCTTCGCACAATTTTCGTATTCGTTTTAGGGAATTAAGCAAAATAACGGGATGATTTTGTAAATAGCGAAAATTTTCTCTTATTGCATTTCCTAAATCTTGGACATTATCATAGTGGTCTTTGTAAATTCTATTTTCCAGATATGCCCATAGAAAGAAATCTAAAATTGACAAATCTGGGGACCTAGGGGGCCATCTTATAGGTCCATCTGTTCCGATCCATTGATTGGTAAAATTATTGTCCAGAAATAATCTCGTCATTCCAGAATTGTGTGCAGGAACACCGTCCTGTTGAAAATAAATTTCGTTAATTTCCACTAGAGGAACATGGTCAAGTAATTCAGGTATAGCTGCCTCTAAAATTTCTATATAGCGATTGGCTGTTAGATTTCCCTCAAATATATAAAATTTTATATGTGTTCCTAATATAAAGCAGGATACATTTGGACCAAACCTGCCCTGCTGTCTTCTGGGAAATATTTGGTGTTGATTTTCCTGGGACCAGAATCTACTATTGTGCCTATTAAATATACCAGAATTACTGAAATGTGCTTCGTCTGACCATATAACCTTCATTTCAAAATCTCTAACCATATCGCATCTTTCTCGAAACCAATTGCAGAAGACTACCCGACGCTCTGCATCCCCTGGCTGTAAGTGCTGCACGAGCCTAAATTTGTATGGGTGGTATTTGTGCTTTTTTAGAATTTCTTGAACTCTAGTTTTTGGAATCCCTATACTCTTTTCACTGGCCCTACAAGAGTTTGTAGGGTAAGCTTCTGCATTAGCCAAAACCGTAATTTCTTCAGCCTCCCGATTTTCTTTATTATATGTTTTCGTACGAGCTTTGATAAATGATCTGTGCTTAAGTAAATTCTTTTTTATCCGATAAAAAGTGGATATATTAGGTTGCTTCCTTTCTGGATATCTAAATAAAAATTAAGCAATAGTGTTTCAACATACCTAAAAATTAACTATTTACCTGTTAAAATACATCTCAGAAGCCGCTTCAACATTTTCATTACTTAATATAAAACAAGCTAACATATCGTACTTTTCATAATGTTCGAACGTTTAGTTTTCTTCCATAATAATACAAATATATTTTTACACAATAAATAAATACAAAAAACTAGCGCTATATTTTATATACGCGTACAAAATTGGGAAATGTCATTTGCTTCCAAGAAAACAAAAGAAAACGGCATCGTTTTGCATGGCCTACTGCAAAATTTGGGATGATAATTATAAAAATTAGGATTTTTGTTGTTGTTTATTAAAATAGACCCATCCTATTATATATTTTTGAGAAGCTTTTAAAAGGACAAATCAATTTCTGGACAAATATACAGGGTGTCCCATTTAAAAAAACATAACTTTGGGTCATATCTAAAAAATAACAACTCAAATGAAAAATATGACTACGCCACTGGATCCAACGTAAAAAACTGCATAAGCAGCAATTTTTCCCTTTGCGTTAAGTTAAAGGATAACCGAGATACGAGGGGGGTCCCAAAATGCAAAATTTTCTATTTCGCCCTGTATCTCATAAACGAAGAAGGCTATGAAAATTTTGTTTACGGCTTCATGAGTTTCACAAAAAATGCGCTCAGGTTCGTGAAAACCGCAAGGTTCTAATTTTAAAAATAAGCGAGATACCCTGCTTTTGCAACCAAATCCGGACACCCTGTACAATGTAGCAGTAAAAAAATCATTAATTTTAAAGAGGGTTAAATGGCTTGTTTTCAGCCTCCCATACGAACAAAATAAAAAATGCTCATATTAGGTGCTGTTATAGTCAATACAAATCTGATCGAATAGGAATTGATTGCTACACTTAAAGATATGAGGTTTATATAATGAAGTAGAAAGGCTAGATAAGAAAGATAATGTTAAAAATATTAAATTGAAGAGGAAAAGGACATATAATTACAAAAACATCGCAATGATAAAACAATCATCAAAACTAGAATTTAAAAAAAAGTCAGGCGGGCACAATTAAAAAAAAAAGTTTAAAACTCAATTCAGCAAAGTATTATAATTGTCGAGCAAGTAATTTGTTTTTCAAATGTCTCTTGAAAACTATAAACGCAAGTGAAAAATCAGTAATTTTAAATTTATTGACACATAAAGCAATATTGTACGAAAAAGAACGTTTAAATAATTCTTTTTTATGTGTTGGTATTGTCAATATGTTCTTCGATAAAGAACACGATCTAAAAGGTAAGGAGGAGATTTATATTTTAAAATTTTATAGTGAAAGCAAGTCGAATGTAAAATGCGTCTATTGTACATGTTTAGTCATTTTATGGTTTTAAGTTTATGTGATATATGTTGTCTTCGGCGAATTCCAAATATTAGTCTTAAGCAAGAATTTTGTAACGTTTGAATTCTTTTTACGTCTAAGGCATTTAAACAGGGTCCATAAATACTATCACAAGAGTTTAATGGTGACAATACAAGAGATTCGCAGAGCATTTTTTTTGCTTCGCAACTAAGATAATTTCTATGGGAATATAACATTTTTAAGGTAGAATATCCAATTTTTAATTTCGACGTAACATGTTCGGTGAATCTTAATTTGTTTTCCAAAACAAGCCCTAAATTTTTCGAAGAATTTTTAAATATGATAGATTTATTTTCAAGTGTAAGATGAAGATTTTGTAGCAAGTTATTTCTGATATTATCACTACAAAAAAGAATAACAACAGATTTCATAGGGTTTATTTTTAAAAGATGTCTTTCACTTTCATTCAGAATTTTCTCTAAATCGGAGTTTATGCGATTATTAGCAATATCGACGTCAGAGTATCGTCAGCGTACATGTGATGGTTACAAAATCTTAGACATCTTTCAAATTATGAAGTGTATATACTATATAACTGTGGGCCTAGTATACTCCCTTGGGGAACGCCATTTGTAACGTTCAGAGGTTCGGAGGTATTTCCATTAACAACAACTTGCTGCATTCTATGTGTCAAAAAAGATAAGACAAAACTTGCTGCACTTCCACTAAAACCCACGTGCCGCAAAATGGAGATCAAAATTTCATGATTTACCATGTCAAACGCCTTGGTAAAATTAAGTAAAACCAAAACACAAGCTTTGCTTGTATCCATATATCTAAAAATATCGTCGGTGACAATTGAGGGTGCACTCGGACAACCGTGGCTCGCTCGAAATCCAGATTGTTTCCTGGGAAGTATTTTATTGGTTTCCAAAAAAATAGACATCTGAGATTCCATAATTTTTTCAAGCACTTTGGAAAGCGTCGGAAGAATTGAAACCGAACGTAACTGGCTGAACTGTGTGGGATTGCCTACCTTAAGTAGAGGTACAATATTCGCCTGTTTCTATCTATCTGATCTATCCCAAAGGCTTTAGTGCTAATATTTTGCAAAATTCTCATCACCACATCTTCTCTTACTGGAGAAAAATTAAATGTAGAGTTAGTAAGTCTATTATTACTATAGAATGTAATCAAATTCTGGTCAGGTATATCGTTATTGGTTTTCCAGAGAAATATGTATTCAAATCATTTATATTTGTTAAAGATTCTGGCAACCTATTTTTTTCTCTTTTAATAATATTTAGTTTATTTAGCTCGTGCCATTTTTGTCTTTGATTAGAAATGCTAAACTTATAATTTTGTTATAAGTTGTAAAATTTCGGAGTTGTTTATAATAATCCCAACTTGTTATGCTTTTCGTTTGTCGAAATTTATTTAAAGCTTTGTTTCGTAATTTCTGCATTAAACGTATATTAGGCGTAATTCACGGTTGATACGTTTCTTTTTACCTTTAACTGTTTTTAATGGGGCATGCATATTTATAATCTCTAGAATGCTTGACGTAAAAAAATCGACTTTACTGTCAATATCTGTCATGCCATACATAATGTGCCATGGCAGTGATTCAATATCCAAATTAAAGTTCGTTAGGTTAATATTAATATATTAATAAATTCAATAAGTGGTTTTTACGTTGACACATATCGCCATTTTGCCACGTCACACAGTGCAATGCTCAATAGCAATAAAACAAAATTGTTACTTGAATATTGCGTTAAAATAAACATAGTAGGCTAAAAAAGTATATCGAAACAATAGACAATTGACCATAGTAACGTCAAACGACGCGACATTTTGTGACTAGAGCTGTCAGAACTTGTTTGTTTAGAACCATCAACGTTACGCGCAACGCTAGAGTTTATCACATTTCTGCATTTAAGCATTCGCTACAAAAGAGTTGTGTTCTAATTCATAATGAGCATTAATTTAGAAGGTATGTATTACATTTTACCATACATATAATATTATTAAATCCTAGCATTTTATATTTTTTCGTTTTTTTGAATGTTAATATACAAGGAAAGTTGGCAATCAGCTGACAAAGAAAATAAGACGGAGTCGATTTCGAGGCAGCTTATGGCTCTACTGAACTTAGAAGACGCCCCTACTGAAATTCAACTCCAGTTGAAGCAGTTGTCACAATATTATAGCCTGAAACTAAAGACAAGATGGGAAAAGTGCAATCGTATTCGATCTAGGTTCTTAAAATCAAACGAAGATTGGCTTAAAAATAAAATTTCGCTACCAGAGGTAATAAGATTGTATCTAGTTAAAAAACCAAATCTTTGTGAACCTGGTCCTAGTCGAGGAAGGCCTCAGAAAACGTTTGAGGAGGTTAGTGATCGAACAAAAACACGACGCGTGGATGACTTAGTTACGACCAGAAGTACAGTAGAGCTAAAATTTGCCGCTGAGGTATCTTCGCGATTATCTGAAAATGAGAACAGATCTGAAAAAAAACTTACCATTGAAAAGGCGCTAGCTTTGTATTTAGATTTAGACCTTTCGGAGAGAAAATATGCCATTTTACGCAATTCAATTAATGCTCTTCATAATGAATGTTTTCCCTCAATACATCAACTTAAAAAGTTTAAAAAAAGCCTTTTACCAGATAATATTTTAGTTACAGAAACTATAGTTGAGGTAGATTTACAAACATTATTAAATAATACAGCTTGCAGCATTTTGAAGATTGTTAATGAGGACCAAATTTTATCTGAAAATGAATTAATATTAAAATGTAAATGGGGCTTCGACGGTAGCTCCGGTCATAGCTTATACAAGCAAAAATTTAACGATTCTCAGAGCTCAGATGCTTCACTATTTGTAACAGCTTTTGTTCCTTTACAATTAATAGATTTTAATACTGGAAATATCCTATGGATTAATCCTCGCGCTTCTACATTTTTTTGTAGACCAATTAGATTGGCTTATGTTAAAGAAGACAAACAAGTTGTCAAAAACGAAGAACAAAGAATGAACACGTCTATAAGCAACCTTGTAGTGTTTCAAATGTCCCAAGCTGGTAAAATAATTAAAATTAGGTTCGAAATGTTATTTACCATGCTTGATGGCAGTGCAATTAATACCCTTTCTGGAACAAATGCGGCACAAAATTGCTACATATGTGGGGCCAAACCCTCAGAAATGAACAAAGTTTCAATTGCTGCAAAAGTATCAAATCCTGAGGCTTACAGTTATGGACTCTCTTCGTTGCACTGCTGGATTCGTTGCTTCGAATGTCTTATACATATTGCCTATAGGTTGCCATTTAAAACATGGCAAGTTCGCGGGGCTGACAATAAAGCTGCATTTGAAGAACGTAAAAAAAAAACATACAGTCAGAATTTCGATCTAAAATGGGTATTCTAGTAGATGTGGTAAAACAGGGATTTGGGTGCACCAATGCTGGCAACACCGCACGAAAGTTTTTTGTAAATGCTAAATTAAGTTCTGAAATAACCGGCATCAATCTAGAATTAATAGAAAATTTTAGTCTTATTTTAAGAATTATCGCCAGTGGGAGTGCCATACATTTAGACAACTTTTATATTTTACTAACTGAAACAAGGAATTTATATCTTAAATACTACAGTTGGTACTATATGCCCGTTACTGTGCATAAGTTGCTCTTACACGGAAAAGACGTCATATCTTTCTTTGATTTGCCAATTGGGATATTATCGGAAGAAGCTTTAGAAGCTCGACACAAAGAGATTCGCAAACACCGTTTACACCACACAAGAAAAACATCCCGAAAAGATACGAACAATGACCTTATCAACATTTTGTTATTAACATCCGATCCTTTTATATCAAGTTTGCGCAATACCAGTACAAAAAAGTCTATTGAATTTGATGATAATGTGAGTAAATATTTAATACCAGTTGAAAATTCTCGTTAGATTTATATGGACAGATAGATTTAAATGACATAGGAGATACAGATAGCGATTAAATTATTAGTTTAGTTAGGTACTTTGTTTGTGGTTAATTTATTGTTAGGTACTTATTATTTGTGTATGTGTAGAAGTTTAGGTAACGGTATTTTTTTATCAACAATAGTTATTTATATAACAAGTGTGTAAAGTGATCTGTGATCTACTTCACACACTCCTAATTATTTTATCCAAAATTGTCACAAAGTCTTACTTATTAACGCCTTCTTAGCATTGCATAAAATCCCTTAGAAAGAAATTGTAATTTTACTCATCAGGTGGGCTTATGTCAATTAAAATAAAAATTTTTTCTCCAATTTTTTCTTGCTTTAAATAATTAGACCAATATAAGAATAGCAATAATATTTTAAAACATTAGATTAGCCATAGTATTGTAAAAGAATAATAATTATGTAATACTATTGATATCAATTATTCCAAACAATATGAGGCCAAAAATAATGTTGGTATTGTTAATAATCTATGCAAATATTGTTACATTTTTTAGAAAAAAATATTAAACATATGTGTTTCATTATAGAAGTGAGTTATTATTTATGCCGTTTTTCCCATATATGCATCGCACTGTGCGTCATGTTGAATTGGCTCGCAGATATTTCCTAACTCCAAATAATACACCACTCTAACAACAAGTTGATCGTTAACGAAAACAATTTATAAACTTAATATCTAGGAAACATCTGCGTACCGACGGAGTAGTAGGATATAAAATCTATATATGTGTCCTGAGAATGCAACAATAAAGTTGCGAAACGTCGACAATTTAAACAAAGACTTGTTTATTGTTACTGGACTTAACCTCAAATAATATACCATTCTAACAAAGTGTTTCTAACATTGTTCCGCCATATTGGATTTTTACCAAGATATTACCAGGTCATCCCCATATACAATACTCAAAACGAAAACGGAGCCACTGTTAAAAATGTGGTTATATATATTTTTGAATAGTTTTTTATACAATTCTTTTTTTATTGGAATATATTAGACTATGCTCTCTAAAAATTTAGTAATTTTTTTTGTAATCTGATTGTGATGCTTGCAGGGAAAAAGAAAAATGCAGAGATGCGTGGTTAAGCTATTTATTGTTTTAATGAAAACATTAAAAAAATGAGGCAAAGTCAAAATTTAATATCGTGTATGGCCTCCTCTAACTCGTATAACTTCTTCACAACGACGGGGCATACTTTCAATTAAATTTCGAATAATTTGAGGAGATAGCTGCTCCCACTCTTCCAGGAGGATTTCTTCTAGGTGTTCCAGGTTCCTTATTGGCTGACGGTTGTTCAATCGCTTCCCAAGTGTGTCCCAGACGTGCTCGATTGCATTGAGGTCTGGACTACGAGCGGGCCAAACCATAACCTCAATATTGTGGGCATTGAGGTAATTTTGCACTATTCTGGCGGTGTGTGGCCGGGCATTGTCTTGTTGCAGAATAAATTCTGGGCCAAAATTATCGGCAAAAGGTACCACATGTGGTTCTAGAACTTCATCTATGTACCTACGTGCCGTTAAAGACCCCCCGCGAATAACCACCAGCTCGGTTCGCCCATTCAAAGTTATCCCACCCCAAACCATTATGGACCCTCCTCCAAATGGAAACTTTTCTTCCACCGTGCAGTCTAAATAACGTTCACCCGGGCGTCTCCAGACTCGAACTCGTCCATCGATGTGATTCAAAGAGAATCTCGATTCGTCAGTGAACAGCACATTGCTCCACTGCTCCAAGTTCCAATTTACATGTTCTTCAGCGAACAATCTTCTTGCTCTTCGGTGCTCTGGGGTTAACGGTGGTACTTTGGCTGTTCTTCTTGCACGAATCTGACGTTCGTGAAGCCTGTTACGTATGGTTTGGGTACTTATTCTGGCTCCTGTGCTCTCAACCAGCAGATTTTGGAGGGTTGTAGCGGTAGTTGTGCGTACTCTAGTGGCCCACCTCCGTATTAAACGGTCTTCTCTCTCGGATGTTGCCCTTGCACGATGCGGGTAAGGATGTCTTCTAATAATTCCAAAAATTTCATACCTTCTCCAGGCCCTGTTTATGGCACTTCGACTGACATTCAACATTCCAGCTACTTGGCGTCTTGAGTGACCCTCTTGAATTAGCGTGATCACCCTAGCAATCTGAATCTCCGTTAAATATACTCTACGCCTTTGTCGTCTACCAAGCACATCAACATTCATTTTAATTCTATCACGTTTGACTCAAAATTAAACAAGTAAAATGATAACACATTTCTCTTTTGGTGATAAAATTTACATTCCTAATTTTTTTTTGTTGCAATAAAAGAATTGTTGATATTGCTACAAATATTTAAACTGGAATGTGTCTACTAAGTGTACACAAAATTCTATTTTTGTACTTGGTGGCACAAACAAAATATACTAAAAGAAAGAAGGGGCTCCTTTTTCGTTTTGAGTAGTGTAATTTAATTATAATAATAATATTAATATAATTAATTTTTGGTCGAAATTAGAAGTCAATAGTAAGAAGTACTTAAACTATGCCGCGAACTGACAGACGTCGAGGGACCGACGAAATTGATAAAACAAGTTTACAAAAATTTTATTTGGTCGCAATTTTGTTCCGCCATCTTGAATTAGTAACACAGTTTTATAAGTTGAGCTCTATATTACAATTAGTTATGGCACATAATTTGAAATCAATCCATTCAGTAGTTTTTTCACGCTGAATTTCGAAATATTTTATTGTACCGCCATTTTATTCCGACATTTTGGATTCGTATCAAAATTTTACTAGTTGGTTCCAACATAATACTTGATGTTTATGTACAATTTGAAATAATTTGAATAAGTTGTTTTGTCATAATATTTTTTTTAACATATCACCGCCATTTTGTTTTGGATGGATTTTTACCAAAATATTATCAGATTATCTCCATATCATTTTTGGTCAAAATTTGAAGTCAGTCAGGTTAGTTTCTAAGCTATGCCGCGAACTGACAAACAGACAGACAGACAGACCGACAGACGAGCCGAAGGAGTTGATAAAACGAATTTTTTGGCATCTAGGGACGCTAAAACGTGAAAATATATAAAATCTGACTATTACAAACATTTTATTTAGCCGCCATTTTATTCCGCCGTCTTGAATTAATACCACAATTTTACTAGTTGACCTCTATACCTTGATTGGCTATGGCACACAGTTTGAAATCAATCCATTAACTAGTTTTCAGGCTGAATTTTTAAATATTTTATTAAGCCGCCATTTTGTTCCGCCGTCTTGAATTAATACCACAATTTTACTAGTTGACCTCTATACCTCGATTGGCTATGGCACACAGTTTGAAATCGATCCATTAACTAGTTTTCAGGCTGAATTTTTAAATATTTTATTAAGCCGCCATTTTGTACCGCCATCTTGGATTTGTACCAAAATTTTACCAGTTGATTCCAATATAATACTTATATGTTTGTGCAAAATTTCAGATAAATTGGATAAGTAGTTTTTTA
This sequence comes from Kuschelorhynchus macadamiae, assembly GCA_030620095.1. Taxonomy (NCBI): domain Eukaryota; kingdom Metazoa; phylum Arthropoda; class Insecta; order Coleoptera; family Curculionidae; genus Kuschelorhynchus; species Kuschelorhynchus macadamiae. Next base: position 61,631 of record JAUTXW010000517.1, on the reverse strand, counting down.
ATAATATATTTTTTTAACATTTCATTAGGCCGCCATTTTGGATATTTACCAAAATATTATCAGGTCATCTCTATTCATTCGGGTAATTAGTCTTTAAGCCATATTTTTACCAAATTGTTACCAGGTCATCCCTATATGACCCTTAATGTTTGACCAAAATTTGAGGCCAATCGGGTAATTAGTCTTTAAGCTATGCTGCAAACTGACAAATAAAGTGACAGACAGACAGGCCGTCAGACGGACCAACGGAATTAATAAAACATATTTTTTGGCACCTAGGGAGGCTAAAACGTGAAGATATGTAAAACCCGGAAGGGTGATTTTTTTTACGATTACAAGCTTTTTATTTGACCGCTATTTTGTTCGGCCAATTAGTACCACTGTTTTACTAGTTGATCGTTATTCCACCAATAGTGATCCATACACAATTTGAAATTAAACCATTAAGCAGTTGACTTTTTAAATCGACATTAAATCGCGATCAGAAATATTTTTTAACAAAACCTTTAGTCATTATATTTCACAGTACCCGTGCTATCTAGTGGAAAATGAGATACTTATAATTAAAATGAATACGAGAATTTAATAGCAAGAGAGGACTCTCCAATCAAAATATACCCAGACGTATTGGTCAGTCATAACGTATCATATTCTGCCGATCCGGAATTGAAACACAATTTTTGCAATACTATTCGGGCACCCTACCACTGAGCTAGCAGGCTTCGCAACGAAAATTTAACTTAAAAAAAAAGCTCCTTTGGTCATTTTGAGTTTATTATAGTATCTTATATATTTATAATATTTATAAATGTGATTCTTTTATGTAGCATTATATATATATATATATATATATATATATATATATATATATATATATATAATATATATATATATATATACAGGGTGATTCAGAAATAAGTACCGAAAATTTGCAGGTATGTAAACCTTGACGAAATATAAAAAAAAGTTTTATATAATTTTTCTTTAAGCCTCACCGTTTAGAATATACAGGGCATTAAATATGTGTGATAAAAAAGACATTTAAATATGTAATATCTGTTAGGAGAGAGATATCAATTTCAATTTTGGAACATGTTATCAGTACATATAGACACATTAACCCAACAAACGACAACCTTATGGGTCACTTCAGAGGCGTAGAACAGGGATATATGCCTTACATTTATGGTCATATTTTTTTACCACTCAGTATATTGCCTATTTTTATTAAAAATTTTTATAGCTTAGTATCTTCACTAAAAATTATTGCTCTTAAAATTTTTTCATACGAGCTATCGTTTCTGAGTTCTAGTCGAGTTAATGCGTCAAAACCCTTTAGGATACAACACTATTTAAGTATTGCCATTATTCATAACAAAATGTAAGCAAGTCATGGCTGAATAATTCTAGCGATTAATAAAGATAAATAAATTAATAAAGAATGTCTTTTAAATAATCGCACAGTTGATATTCAGGTAGTATTTTTGTCACAAAAAATCTCTATTGATTGGCCTATTAGGATACACTAATATGTGTGTATTTCTAATATCCACAATGAAATTGAAGCAAGCCATGACTTATCTCTGGCAAACGAAAATGAATGTACTTGTCATATTTCAATAATTTGGTTGTCTAGTTGTCAGTTCATAAAAAATTGTTTGCTCATACTTTTAAATAATTATGGTTGTTTATACTAATAATGAATATGCAGACATGCACTTAGTCCTTGGAGAATGCAACGGAAATTCAGAAATGGCTGTCAGGAGATATTCTGAAAAATTTCCACGACGACAGATTCCAAACAGGACAACTTTTATTTCGGTTGATCGTCGTCTAAGGGAGACAGGCACATTTAAATCTGCCGCACATAGGCGTGGGCGACATGTTTCTACCAGAACACTTGGAAACGAAGCAAATATTTTAAACTTGCTTGAGATCAATCCTGAGACAAGTACCAGAAGAATTTCTCTTCAAATTGGAATTTCCCAAAGTTCAACGTGGCGTACATTGAATGATATGGGTTTGCATCCTTTCCATAAGCAAAAGGTACAAGAATTACTGCCAACGGATTTTCAGCCCAGGGTTGATTTATGTGAGTGGTACCTTCAGAAGTATCAAGAAAATAATAATTTTCCTGAATTCGTTTTATTTACTGATGAAGCTTGTTTTACCCGAAACGGAATTTTTAATATGCATAATGCGCATGTATGGGCGGAGGATAATCCACACATGTTACAAGCTTCCAGCATCAGTTTAAAATAAACGTTTGGGCGGGTATTATTGGAAGTAATTTTATTGGACCTTGGTTTTTGCCGCCTTACTTGAATGGTCAGAACTACTTGGAGTTTTTGAGAAATAATTTTTTTCGACGGCTTGATGATGTCCCTGTTTTACAACGATATAATATGTGGTTCATGCAAGATGGCGCGCCGCCCCATTACTCAAGAGAAGTTAGGGCTTGGCTACATGTTAATTTCCCTCATAAATGGATAGGTCGCGGAATTGATGCGCCTATTCATTGGCCGCCTCGTTCGCCCGACCTCAACCCATTAGATTACAGCGTTTGGGGTATTTTAAAGGAAAATGTTTATTCAGTTCCAATTACCACCCCTGAACAACTAACCCAAAGAATAAAAGATGCTTGTTTTGAGTTGTCTAATTCCAGGCAGATGCTAAGTGCTATTACATGGAAACTGATCACATATGCTGAAAAATGTATAGAAGTTGTTGTAATATTCTGAATTATTTTTCTCATTTTATGTATTTTGTTATCTCAAGTTAATAAAACGTTATTCTCACATGATTTTGTTACATCTTTATTAATTGCTAAAATTATTCAGCCATGGCTTGCATACATTTTGTTATGAATAATGGAAATACTTAAATAATGTTGTATCCTAAAGGGTTTTGACGCATTAACTCGACGAAAACTCCGAAACGACAGCTCGTATGAAAAAATTTTAAGAGTAATAATTTTTAGTGAAAAAACTAAGCTATAAAAATTTATAATAAAAATAGACAATATACCGAGTGGTAAAAAGATATGAGCATAAATGCGAGACATATATCCCTGTTCTACGCCTCTGAAGTGACCCATAAGGTTGTCGTTTGTTGGGTTAATGGGTCTACATGTACTGATAACATGTTCCAAAATTGAAATTGATATCTCTCTTCTAACAGATATTACATATTTAAATGTCTTTTTTATCACACATATTTAATGCCCTGTATATTCTAAACGGTGAGGCTTAGAGAAAAATTATATAAAACTTTTTTTTATATTTCGTCAAGGTTTACATACCTGCAAATTTTCGGTACTTATTTCTGAATCACCCTGTATATATAAACTGATATTATATTTTTAGTAAAAATTTAATTTTTGTTCGTTTTGTTTTATGTAAAATATTTTTCTGTAATATAGTTTAAATATTACTTCGAAAGCGCAGTAAATTAGAATTACAATTCTCCGACCCACGTGATTGATTTAAAAAGGTAATAAAATTTATCTACCCTACAATGTAAAGGGTTTTTGTATTATTAGTAGATATTAAAATATAGATAAAAAGACAATAAAATGGGATTAAACCATTTTATATAATTATTTTCTAAATTTCTCGGGATTTCTTATGAAAATATGAGAGATTTTAAGTGGGCCTATGGGATATTCTCGTTTCGCCAGCTGACAACACTGGTTCAGACCTCGTAAAGATCCCTGAAGATGTCTCGTGCAATCGAAGGCGAAACGTCGGATAATAATTCATATTTGAGACGGTCTAATCACAAGAACCATGTTTTTTTAATTGTGAATAAAATTATTCCAATAAAAGGTTTTTTTTTTTGATAAGAACGTATTTCTCAATTTTGGCAGTTTTCTTGGTCCTCTTGGTTTCTCCTTCACCTATATTACTCGAATTAAATATGAAACTAGGGATTCTCAAATTTTAGTAAAAACTGCACCCAATTTAGACAGAATGGGTTGCATCCAATGAAACACCTCGGTTAAAATATTGTTATAACAATTAATGCAAAACGTATCGTGGATATAATATCGAAAATAGAACACGTGTTACTGATGCGACTTATATATGCGTTTTAATTTAAATACTTTTGAATTATGATGAATGCGATTATTTTTAGGAAATATATATATTATACATATTCAATGACTACATTTCAGTATCATTTATATTTACCCATTTTTTGAAGTATTAATATTCAGTAATAGTTTTCTGCATTTATTGCTCAACATTTTTGGCAGCATTGGGATTATATTAATATTTTCCTCTTTGTTTATTATAGATATGTATAATAAAAAAATTGCTTTACCCGGAACATCCCTCGTTACGAATACATCCTTTTATTAGGAATAGTGCCAAATAATCCAATTCAGTTTGTTATATAATCATTTAGTAACATATATACAGTGTTGTCATTTAAGTGTGCAACATATGGGAATTTCTTTTATTAATTACATAATCAAAATAAAAATATTACCAAAAGTTGGTGCATCCTCGATAATCTTATAAAGTGTACTTAGAATGGTTCCAAGTCAAACAGCATACAGGGTAGGTCAAATAATATTAAAATCATGCAAAAGTAAAGTACGCTAAAAGTTGTTTAGCATCAAAAGTTACGCCTGGATACCAAAACATAGCCGCCTGAGAAAAATATTTTTTTTTTGGAAAAAATTAAAAATATTTTTGAAAAATTGATTTTTTTGATAATTATCATAAACACTTTCATAGTTTAATCAAAATCAGATCAGATTCGCATAATTCCGTTGAAATTTAAGTATACTTGTGAAATTAACTTGGATTTTTAATTTTTTAGGGAATCACATACTTCAGGTTTGTTGCAACGAGATTAAACACAACTTGAAAATTTCGCCAATATTCTTTTTAACAAGATGAAACATTTGTAAAGAAAATATGCTAATTAAAAGACTTTCATTTGAAGTGCAAAATTATAAAATTGGTATTAAATAACTGTACAGGGTGTCCGGATTTGGTTGCAAAAGCAGGGTATCTCTAAGCTAATTTTTTGTGAAACTCATGAAGCCGTAAACACAATTTTCATAGCCTTCTTCGTTTATGAGATACAGGGCGAAATAGAAAATTTTGCATTTTTGAACCCCTTCGTATCTCGGTTATTCTTTAACTTAACGCAAAGCGAAAAATTGCTGCTTATGCAGTTTTTTACGCTGGATTCAGTGGCGTAGTCATATTTTTCATTTAAGTTGTTGTTTTTTAGATATGACCCAAAGTTGTGTTTTTTTAAATGGGACACCCTGTAAATTAGTCCAGAAATTGATTTGTCCTTTTAAAATCTTCTCAAAAATATATAATAGTATGGGTCTATTTTAATAAACAACAACAAAAATCCTAATTTTTATAATTATCATCCCAAATTTTGCAGTAAGCCATGCAAAACAATGCTGCCTTTTATTTAAAGTCGTTAACAATATCTACATCCTAACAATAAATCAAAATAAATATGTAATTAAATCTATTTATCAAAATATGTATTGATAATGTCGCACCAAAAAAGTACCACCTACCTGGATTTATGTAACACAAGAACAAAACAGTAATAAATTATTATGTAAAAAGCCTTTCAGCAAAAATCAACTGTCTTATAAGAACTACAGTAACCAAGGAAATCAAAAGAACTGTTCAAACTGATTTCCATTTTGTTCTATGCATGCTTCGCACAATTTTCGTATTCGTTGTAGGCAATTAAACAAAATAACGGGATGATTTTGTAAATAGCGAAAATTTTCTCTTATTGCATTTCCTAAATCTTGGACATTATCATAGTGGTCTTTGTAAATTCTATTTTCCAGATATTCCCATAGGAAGAAATCTAAAATCGACAAATCTGGGGACCTAGGGGGCCATCTTATAGGTCCATTTTTTTCCGATCCATTGATTGGTAAAATTATTGTCCAGAAATAATCTCGACATTCCAGAATTGTGTGCAGGAGCACCGTCCTGTTGAAAATAAATTTCGTTAATTTCCGCTAGAGGAACATCGTCAAGTAATTCAGGTATAGCTGCCTCTAAAATTTCTATATAGCGATTGGCTGTTAGATTTCCCTCTAATATATAAAATTTTATATGTGTTCCTAATATGAAGCAGGACACATTTAGACCAAACCTGCCCTGCTGTCTTCTGGGAAATATTTGGTGTTGATTTTCATGGGACCAGAATCTACTATTATGCCTATTAAGTATACCAGAATTACTGAAATGTACTTCGTCTGACCATATAACCTTCCTTTCAAAATCTCTAACCATATCGCATCTTTCTCGAAATCAATTGCAGAAGACTACCCGACGCTCTGCATCCCCTGGATGTAAGTGCTGCACGAGCCTAAATTTGTATGGGTGATATTTGTGCTTTTTTAGAATTTCTTGAACTCTAGTTTTTGGAATCCCTATGCTCGTTTCACTGGCCCTACAAGAGTTTGTACGGTAAGCTTCTGCATTAGCCAAAACCGTAATTTCCTCAGCCTCCCGATTTTCTTTATTATATGTTTTCGTACGAGGTTTGATAAATGATCCGTGATTAAGTAAATTCTTTTTTATCCGATAAAAAGTGGATATATTAGGTTGCCTCCTTTCTGGATATCTAAATAAAAATTAAGCAATAGTATTTCAACATACCTAAAAATTAAGTATTTACCTGTTAAAATACATCTCAGAAGCCGCTTCAACATTTTCATTACTTAATATAAAACAAGCTAACATATCGTACTTTTCATAATGTTTCATACGCCACTGGATCCAACGTAAAAAATGTATAAGCAGCAATTTTTCCCCTTGCGTTAAGTTAAAGGATAACCGAGATACGAGGGGGTCCCAAAATGCAAAATTTTCTATTTCGCCCTGTATCTCATAAACGAAGAAGGCTATGAAAATTTTGTTTACAGCTTCATGAGTTTCACAAAAAGTTAGCTCAGGTTCGTGAAAACCGCAAGGTTCTATCTTTAAAAATAAGCGAGATACCCTGCTTTTGCAACCAAATCCGGACACCCTGTACACATTAATTGACAAACCTGAAATCCTATACTAAGATAATCGCGGATACCTATGGAAAAAACAAATGATGTTTAGAAGTAAAAATTATGACAGTTCGGTGGCGTTAATATTTCATTTTAGAATAACAATTATGTTATTACATACTATCTTTATTCGATTTAAAATGCCTCCTCCAAGATAATTAAGGCTAGTCGAGAAGGCAGAATTAGTTTTGATATGTGGGGATAATTATAAAACAGTGTGCGAAGCAGCAGATATTTTCAATGAACGACATTCAGACAAACAAGTTCACTATTCAACTGTAAGTAGAATTTTAATGAACTTCAAACAGACAGGATCTTTAGACTATAAATATAAAAATGAACGTGCCAAAACTGTTTGTACTGAGGAAAATCAATTAGCGGTCCTGAAACATCAGATAATATCCCCGGAGCAGTTCGGATTTCTACCCAACAAGTGCACCAGTGACGCCATGTTCACGTTGCTTAGAGGCGTCTACTTATCTCTCAATAACAACCACCCAACTGCCTCAGTTTTTTGTGACTATGCGAAAGCCTTTGATTGTGTTAGTCATGAAATTCTGATAAACAAACTACATTTTTATGGAATTCGTGGTACTTCTTTAAATTGGTTCAAATCTTATCTTGGAAAAAGGCAACAACTTGAAGGGCTAATGGTTCCGATTCTGATTGTAAGTTGATTACAAGTGGAGTCCCTCAAGGTTCAGTCTTGGGACCTATTCTTTTTTTGTTATACATTAAATATCACGAACCTTAAAATTAATGGAAGAATCTCCCTTTTTGCTCATGACACAAATAACATGTTTTTGATACAACGTCTTTACACTCTAGTATCTCCAAAGACTTGGTTATAATTAAGGCTTGGTCCGATTCAATATGCTTTGTTTTAACGTCGATAAAACGGTGGCGTTATCTTATAAGGGAACTTTAATATTTCAGGTACATAACAGCAATATTGAATACGTTTCCTGGGTTTAAATATAAATAGCAACCTAAAATGGTCTAATCATATTGACACCTTAACTAAAAAACTTTCTACTAAGAACTAGACGTTCCTTCTGCCAGACTTACTTATTTCTCTTTATTTGAATCCCACCTCCGCTATGGCCTTCCCTTTTGGGGCTGCTGTACCACCGAGCAATTTCGTAGTATTTTTATGCTTCAAAAGAGAGCCATTCGTTATTTGTTTGGTCTAAATAATAGAGCTCACTGCCAATACTATTTCAAAAAACATGAAATATTAACACTTCCTGATTATTTATTTTGGAAACGGTTGTTTGCTGAGAAAACATATAAACACCCTCCCAGAAAGGCCACAACATGTATACCCTACCAGAAACTCTAGGCATGATATTTATCTTTTCCTTCCACAGAATTAATAAAAAAATCAATTATTTACAACGCCATAAAACTTTACAACAATCTGCCATAAAATCTATCCCTATGCTTGCACAATTTCGAAAAAACACCAAAGCATACCTCATTGAGAGACCATTTTACAGCGTTAATGATTTTTTTTTTCAGTGAGTAAGTCTCTTCAAATTGTCACTAAACTCGCTTGTTTACTTAAATCTTTTGTGAGTCATGTCCTAACTCATAGCATAGAATTTTGTAAATCATTATATAGGGAAAAGAACTGTCGAACATTCACTTAAAACTTAATTATTTTTGTTAGGTATTGGATTAAAAACAATTTAATTCTTTTTGTATACTACATTCTACACTAGTTCAATATACCTTCTGTTTAACATCACAATTATTTAATTGTGATTATAACTATAATAACATAGAGTTTAAGGTCGCATAGTTGCAATTTTGATTTCAATGTCACCGAAATTATTCACCTCGTACATGTGTGTTTGTTTACTTTTATAAGGTTATCATGATTCATTTACTGTTTGCAATGTTATGCTATATTCTAACGTGTGTTTTACGATTTGGTAAATTGATAATTTACATTTAAAAAAAAAAAAGCACTGACCTGTCGAAATTATTTTCGATTAATGTTTTGATATGTCTTATTTTTAGGTATATTTTGCTTTGTCCATAAAATTGTAGAATTTTTCTGCGGCAATAAAGCATACTTTTGTTTGTTTGTTTGGTACTTCAGTCAGTTGTTGAAAACTCTAGAAGATCCACCCAGGAAATTTCTGCTTATACGGGTATTAAAAAGCTCGGTTACGGGCATTCTCAAGAAAAACAAGTTTCATGCTTATAGACCAATGTTTATTTGCACGTTTCAAGAACGAGACTATGACATCCGCTATGATTTCTGCTTATGGATTCAAGGACAAATAGAAGATCAGCGTGATTTTCATAGACACATTCTCTTTGGAGATGAGTCCACGTTCACAACAAATGGCACTGTTTCTTCCTAAAATTGTAGGTCGATAATCCAAATTTTGTTATTGACAATAGAAACCAGTATTACCAAAAAACAAACGTGTGGTGCGGTATTATCAACGAAAAATTATTGGGTCCGTTTTTTTTTTTCGCCGAAACCTAACTGGTGATACCTATTTATAGTTTCTGGAAAACGAAATATCGGATTTTTTGGACAATATAAGTTTAAAAGAACAGTATAAATTATGGTTTGTTAAATAGGAAATTTGATACTAAATGGTTAGGACGAAATATCGATAGTAACCTCCTCGTTCCTCAAATCTTATCCCATTAGATTTTTTTTATGGAAATATTTAAAGCAAAAAGTTTATAAGGATCGACCATTTAATAATGTTGAGAAACTTGAAAATTCGAATCGTTTCCATTGCAGAATTTTATGACCAGACAATTAGATGCATTGAACAAGAAGTTGGGCACATAGAAACGCTTAGATAATTTTCGTTTTTTATGTACTTCCTTAAATGTTTTTCTAGTTCATGCTGATTTGTTAATTGTTAAATTATAGTAAACATTTTTGGTAAAACTAGTAGTGTCACATTCAATTAGATCTCGGTGCGTTTGATTTTTTTATATTAATTCACATTAATTCACTTTTAACCCTCATTTGTTTTTTCAAGGATTTCCAGTTTGTCAATTATGTGTATAGTTGATCTGATCTGATTTTGATTAAACTATGAAAGTGTTTATGATAATTATCAAAAAAATCCATTTTTCAAAAACCTTTTTGGTTTTTGCCAAAGAAAAAATTTTTTTTCTCAGGAGGCTATGTTTTAGTATCGTATAACTTTTGATGCTAAACAACTTTTCTTAATAACATTTGCTGAATCTTTCGAAATAAAGGTACTTTACTCTTTCATGATTTTAATATTCTTTGACCTACCCTGTATGCTGTTTGACTTGCAACCATTCTATGTACACTTTATATGATTATCGAGGATGCATTAACTTTTAACAATATTTTTATTTTGATTGTATAGTTAAGAAGAAAAATTCCCATATGTTTCACCCTTAAATGACCTGACTGTATACTATCTTTTCAAAACATTTGTATTGGGCACCGTTTTGTTCCTCCATATTGGATTCCTACCAATATTTCATCAGTGTCTGCCTAAGCCACATTTGATTTTGGCTAGAATTTAAAATCAATTAAATAAGTAGTTTTTACATTGATACACCACTATTTTGTTCCATCAATAGTTTTTTTACATTTCACTAGGCCGCTATTATGTTTCGCTATATTGAATTTTCCCGTATTGCTCTTAATTTTTGGCCAATCTAAAAGTCAATTAGATAAAACGCTTTTTAGCTATATGGCGAACAGGCAGACAGATTGACAAAACTGAGAAAACATGCTTTTCGGCATATAGGGTCCTGAGACATAAAGATCTGAAAAAATCTGTTACAATACTTCCCTTTAGGAGGGAAGTAAAAATGTCTCTCGTAAGAGGGCAGAGAGGCTAAGAAACAGCCTAGGAAGAGAAGCTGAAAAAAAAAAGAATAGAGCAAAAAACTAAGTATGTGAAGAGCCAGGGAAAAATTAAATGTAATAACACGAAAATGTAAAGAAAGAAAATTCAGAGAAAGATATAGGTAGAAGAAGGAATCTGGATTACAATTAATTATTAATTAATTAATGTAATTAGATAGAAATGTTAGTAAAACGCTCCAGTGAGTCAATTTAATTTTCTGATATTTTAATGTATCTTGCCTCAAGAGGAAAATAAAATAAATTTCAAAGTGAAAGCTACTGAAGGCTACATACACAACTGTTGGGTGATATAAGCTACGACGAACGTTATAGCATGGAGATGTAGGCGAACGTACTACGTACCGCGTGAATTAGTAGCTGAAGTCTAGCATGTGAGATGATGGAATCGGCTGGCCGAGCCACCGTCTATAATAAATATATTAGAATATCTGACGGTGGCCCACGGACTGCTGTTAATGGCGTTATTTGTAAGTTAGTCAAAGCAAATTTTGCTATGTGCCCAGAAAATAATAAACTACATTTTGATTTTGTGCGTTTTTAGGATGTTTGCAAAATTATTTTTGAAAATTATTTACCTACTTTTTCAAAAAAAGAATTTTCCCTGTATATTTTGTGGTACGGCCCGGCCTACCCTGCCGCCCCTGAGGAGCCGTGACTGGTCACACTTTACTATATATAATAAAAGGAAAGGTTCACACCGAAAGAAGTTCCGGGTAACGGAAATTTACCGATTTTTATTCTATCTTTACCCCATTATGTCAATTCGTTGGACAAATTTCTTACATCCGTAGGCAATTTCGAAATTAGCAAGAAATAGAGAAATAGCAGTTTCTGATCTTACCCAGAAAGCAAATTCCATTTTATGAACATAACGAAAAGTAAGCAACAAGTTTCAATATAAGCAACAAGAATTAAATTTTTAAATTATATTTTCAAACTTAGTATTTTTCGAGAATCACCCATTACAAACACAATATAAGCATATACCGGGTGGTCCTTTTAAAGTGTTACAAAACGATATTGAGAAAACGGCTGATTAAAAATAAATGAAATTTCTAGGGATGCAATGGGTCGTTGGGGGATATTTTTTGACGGAGTAAGTAATGTTTTAACCCTTTCCACTGTTTAGGGGTGGGGGGTAACTTTTAAATGTTAAATGGAAAGGTGCAGTTTTTTTTTCCAGATTCGTAATCTCCAGAAAAAACTACGTTATAATCAATAAATAATTTAATGTCAATGTCAATGTCACTACGCTAAATTCAACAAAATTGAAAAGAAAATCAACAGGAGAAAAAACTGATGCTAGGTACATGATTTTATTTTATCAGATGTTCAAAATGACGGCCATTTTGTTCTAAACATTTATCAACTCTCTTTCGAAAAGAATTCCGCACTCTGAATAACGTATCTGTCGGCTGTATTTGGAGCAGTCACCATGACTTTTTCTTTGACAAAACCCAACAAGAACAAAATCAAGGGGAGTTAAGTCTGACGATCTTGCAGGCCAATTTACTGGTCCTCCACGTCCAATCCATCTGTTAGGGTAAGTGTCACTCAATATAGCACGTGCTTAGCGACAGTAATGTGGTGGTGCGCCGTTGGAACCAAATTGCTTCACGTTGTTGCTCTGGAATATTTGGCATCAATCTTTGCAAGTCATTTCGAACGAAATCGCAGTATCGCTATCCATTGAGATTACCATCAAAAAAATGAGGTCCAATAACAACACCGCCAAATATCCCACACCAAGTATTTATCAACCAATGGTGTTTATTAGCAACTGGTCACATCCAGTGTGGATTTTTTTCAGCCCAATAATGCATATTGTGACGATTGACTTGACTATGGTTAGTGAATGTTGCTTTGTCAGAAAATATTATGTTTTCCAGTGAGTTGTTTTCATTGATCCATAGTCGAAACCACCGACAAAATTGCACCCGTCTCTCGAAGTCCTGTCCATACAATTCTTGATGTAAGGTAATGTGATAAGGATGAAATTTAAAATTGTGCAAAATCCTGAGAACGTTGTTGTTTACACATCCCGGCGTCTTTGGATAATTCTCGAGAACCAATATGAGGGTTGAGAGCTACTGTTCCCAAAACTCCTACCGCCATGTCCTCGTTCGTTTTGGTTTTCCTCCTGCTGCGTTTTCTGGATGAGAGTTGGCCAGTCTGGCGACTCCTAGTCTCTAATCGTTTGAACGCCATGTGAGATTTTGGTGGTAAGTGGGGAATCTTACCGCCCAAAGTTCAGAAGCATTGCGATAGTTTTTTCTACATTCTCCGAGAATTAATAACATGTCAACTTGGCAGTCGAATTCATGCATTTTAAGGACAGGTAGTTAAAATCTCAACTAAGATTATTAAATACGAACAGAAATAACACAGCAAAAAAAACAATAAACGAACACAATGAACACTTATTTTAACAAGACGCTTAAAATAAAGACTTTAAACTCGAAGATAATTTAAGAAAATTACTGGCAATATCATAACATGTCAAGTCGTTCGTTGTCATGATAACTGCAATAGTGGCGGCTGGTGAATCATCGCTGCAGTGCCGCAGAGCTCCCAAAAAAATCAGGAAAAAAATAATTAACTACGTAATCTAACCAAAATACCGTATTTTTTTACCCAGTTGACATAGTAATTCTCGGAGGATGTAGAAAAAACAACGACAATGCTTCTGGACAAAATGGTTGTCATTTCGAACACATATTATAATAAAATCATGTACCTAATATCAGTTTTTTCTTTTGATGAATTTCTTTTTAATTTTTGACATTAAATTATTCATTGATTATAACGTAGTTTTTTCTGGAGATTACGAATCTGGAAAGAAAACTGCACCTTTCCATTTAACATTTAAAAGTTACCCCCACCCCTAAAAAGTGGTGACTGCTCCAACTACAGCCGAAGACATGAGAGAAAGGATTACGCTTCTAGTTCATGAAATCACCCCAGATATGTTATTCAGAGTGCGGAATTCTTTTCGAAAGAGAGTTGATAAATGTTTAGAACAAAATGGCCGTCATTTTGAACATCTGATAAAATAAAATCATGTACCTAATATCACTTTTTCTTCTGTTGATTTTCTTTTTAATTTTGTTGAATTTAGTGTAGTGACATTGACATTGACATTAAATTATTGATTGATTATAACGTAGTTATAATTACGTAGTTACCCCCCACCCCTAAACAGTGGAAAGGGTTAAAACATTACTTACTCCGTCAAAAAATGTCCCCCAATGACCCATTGCATCCCTAGAAATTTCATTTAGTTTCAATCAGCTGTTTTCTCAATGTAGCTTTGTAACACTTTAAAAGAACCACCCGGTATAATAATTGTGTTACCTGTACGTACTGAAATTCTGTACGAGGAAAGCTCTTGATAAAGGTGAATTTACCGATTTTTTTTTCGATATGCATACTTTAGTCTATTGTTTTCGTTAATATTACCTGCTTGATTAACTTAACTATATATCATCCGTTTTCCTCTTAAAATTCAAAATTGATTTAAAAACATTAACCTACACTTTTCCTTGGAAACTAATAACAGGTGAAATTTTCTGATAAGACGGTAATTTTCAATTTTGGCAGCTTTCTTGGTCCTTGATATTAAACAATAATATTCGGCTCAAAAATAAAACTAGCTGAACTAAAATAGGATTTTTGGAACGTTTTTTTGAATTAAATGTCCCGATTTAGACACAATGGAATTCCCAGCAATAAAACACCTTGCTCAAAATATTGTTATAATAATTAATGCAAAACGTTTCTGATGCAGCTTATGTGAACGGTTTAATTTAAATATTTTTGAAATATGATGAATGTGATTTTTTATGAAATATATATGTACGTATTTTTCGAATGTATGTCGATATCATATATATTAATTTATTGAAATATTAATATTCAGTGTTGGTTTTCTACATTTATTGCTTAAATCTTCGGCCGCCACGCCATTCGAATTATATTAATAATTTCTCTCTTTATTTATTATATTACATATTATATTAAAAATCTACTGTTATTATGAGTTTTTAATTAAATTGGAGATATGATATTTACTGCTTAATAAAAAGATCGACTTTTTCAATTTTTGGTCCTTCTCTCAAATTAATTTAACTATTTTAAAAATATTTTTTTATCGCTTTTTCTATTTTAAAAGTCTTTTTAACACTATGCGATATACGGCGTGAGCAATAGTCATGTAAAGGTCCAAAAACTTTGACAAGAACAAATCTTACGAGTTATCAAAGTAATATCAGTAAATCTAGGTCTTTTAGCTAGTTTTTACTTCCCTCGTAAAACGGGAAGTATCGTAATCATAAAAAACCACACTCCTAGATTTTTTCAGATCTTTACGTTTCAGGGTCCCTAGATGACGAAAAACCTGATTTCTCAATTTCGTCGGTCTGTCTGTCTGTCTGTCTATTTGTTTGTCTGTCTGTTCGCGGCGTAGCTAAAAAACTACTTACCCGATTGACTTCAAATTTTGTTAAAAAATTAAGGGTCATATGTGGATGACCTGATAACATTTTGGTAAAAATCCAATATGGCGAAACAAAATGGCGGCCTAGTAAAATGTTAAAAATATTATTATTAAAAAAACTACTCATCAACTTTATCTCAGATTTTGCGAAAACTGCAAGTATTATGTTGAAATCAAGTGGTAGCATTTTGGTACGAATCCAAAGTGGTGGAACAAAATGGCGGCTTAATGAAATATTTAAAAATTCAGCCTGAAAAAACTGCTTAATGATTTGATTTCAAATTGTGTGGCATAACGAATTGTGGTATAGGGATCAACTAGTAAAATAGTGATACTAATTCAAGATGGCCGAACAAAATGACGACCAAATAAAATGTTTGTAATCGTGAAAACTCACCCTCTTCGGTTTCACATGCCTTCACGTTTCAGCGTGCCTAGATGCCAAAAAACAAGTTTTATCAATTCTGTCGCTCAGTCTGTCAGTTCGCGAGATAGCTTCAATACTACTTACCCGATTGACTTCAAATTTTCACCAAAAATTAAGGATCATATGGGGATGACCTGGTAATATTTTGGTAAAAGTCCAATATGGCGGAACAATGTTAAAATAATTTTGTTAGAGTGGTGTATTTTTTGGGGTTAAGATTCAGTAAAATAAAACAAGTCCTTTTTAAATTGTCGACGTTTCTCAACTTAATTGTTGCATCCTCAGGACACATATAGATCCTATATCCTGCATAAAACCCATATTATCAGTCTTTACCTACTTCGTTGGTCCGCATATATTTCCCAGATATTAAGTTTCTATATGGTTTTCGTTAACGATCCTGTTGTTGTTATGTTAGAGTGGTGTATTATTTGGGGTTAGGATCCAGGAAAGAAACAAAACACTATTTTTAAATTGCCGACGTTTCGCAACTTTATTGTTGCATTCTCAGGACACATTTTTAGTTTCTATATCCTGCATGAAACTCATATTATCAGTCTTTACCTAGTTCGTTGGTTCGCAGATATTTGCCAAATATTCGGTTTCTAAATGGTTTTCGTTAATGATCTTCTTGTTGTTATTTGGGGTTAGGAAATATATGCGGACCAACGGAGTAGATAAAGACTGATAATATGGATTTCATACAGTATATGAAGTTTATGTGTCCTGAGGATGCAACAATACATTTGCGAAACGTCGAGAATTTAAAAAAGGGCTTTTGTTTTATTACTGGATCCTAACCACAAATAATACACCATTCTAACATAACAACAATAGGATCGTTAACGAAAACCATTCAGAAACTTAATAGTGAGAAATATCTTCAGACCTTGCGGAGTCGGTAAAGACTGATAACACTGGCCGACAAGATTTTTCTAACACAGGTCAGCTCATTATTTTCACAATGGAAATACCCTCCCAATAATAAAAAAATATTCGGAAAGACCTAATACGTACCATTTTTTAATAGCCTAATTAGAACCTTTTATATTCGCAGGTAAACAATTTTATTGTGGAGCGGCTAAAATGGGTCCATTTTACAACGGAAAAATTACCTAGACTGGGTTGTTTACAACATTAGACATAAAATAAACGTTAAACATCACTCTTCTGTTGAGTTTCGAATTGAGTGGTTCTCTGTGTATCGATAAGCAAGTGTATGTGAAGATGAGAATATCGAGTCAAACGCGCCGAAGTTGCAAAATTTTTCCTGACAAATTCTGTTATATGTGTGGAAAATTTCTGGTTAAATCACAAGCTAGGCCATTTTCCTAAGCCTACTTTAAATATTTTGGTGTGTTAATTGGGAATTAACATAAGCGGTGGGCTCCCCATGTCTGCTGTGTTAGTTGTAGTGTATCATTGGTGCAGTGGATGAAGGGAAAGAGAAAAAGTATGCCTTTTGCAGTTTCGGTATTTCGAGAACCCACCAATCATTCTGACGATTGTTATTTTTGCCTGACAAAGACTGAAGGTTATTTCAAAAAGGGAAAGCACAATATAGAATATCTAAATTTGCAATCTTCCATACGACCTGTTCTTCATAATGCAAATTCGCCAGTGCCTTTAAATTGGCAAGATATTGATTTAAGAGATAATGGAGATAACGCATCATCAGGCAGCTCAGAAGAACAGTGCATCGATCCCACTTTTACCACAGATCCCAGTTCCGGTGAGCCACATTTGATTGTTCAAAGTGAATTAAATGATTTAGTACGTAATTTGGGGTTATCCAAGCAACAGTCAGAACTTCTGGGTTCCCGTCTTAAGGAATGGAACCTATTGGCCAAAGAAACAAAAATTACGAATTTCAAAAAAAGAAATGCTATGTTTTCTGAATCTTACAGTATGGAAAATTCGTTGTACGCGTGTACTGATATAGACAGTTTAATGCAGGAACTTGATATTGAACATTCTCCCCGTGAGTGGCGTTTATTCATCGACTCATCTAAATATAGCTTAAAAGCTGTGTTATTGCATAATGGAAATTTAAAACCCTCTATACCAGTTGCCCATTTAATTGCAATGAAAGAAAATTATGAAAATATGCGCACGATTTTGGATAAAATAAACTACAATAGGTATAAATGGCAGATATGTGGGGACTTAAAAGTTATAGCGATTTTAGTGGGACTTCAGGGGGATTTACAAAAAAATTGCTGTTTTCTTTGTTTATGGGTCAGTCGTGCAATAAATCAGCATTATGTAACAAAAATTTGGCCAGAAAAAAGCGAATTTTTAACCGCGATCTAAAAATGTTAAATTTATACCTCTTGTTGATCCCAAAAATGTCCGTTTGCCATTAAACTTGGGCTGATGACAAACCCTGTGAAGGCTTTGAATGAAGATGGTGATGGATTTAAATACCTAAGACAAGTCTTTCCCCAGTTAAGTGATTCCAAATTAAAAGAAGGCATTTCTATTGGGCCACAAATCAGAAAATTGCTGGACGGTGTCAATTTTACGGAAAATAATTTTTTGTTAATTTAGTAAGAGGATTTTTAGGCAACAATATGGATGAAAATTATGAACAATTAGTTAGTGAACTCTTAGATGCCTATAAAGCGCTTGGTGCCAGAATGTCATTAAAAATTCACTTCCTCCATTCCCATCTGCCATTTAAAAATTTAGGAGCTGTTAGTGACGAGCAGGGTGAAAGGTTTCACCAAAATGTCAGAACAATGGAAATTCGGTACCAAGGACGATAGGATCCAGCCATGATGGGTGACTACTGTTGGTTTTCGAAGAGAGATGATAGGACACCTCATAAACGGAAAAAATAAAGTTTAATTTAATGTTTTAAGTTAATATTTTTCTCGTTTGCTTTTGTCTTAGATGTATGGTATGTTTAATAGGCGAAAACCTTAAACATAGTTAATAAACACGGTTAAGAAATTTCTGAAATCATTTTTTCTATAGATATTAAGTATCGTAACATTCGATATGGTTCTACAACTCCAACAAAAAAACCCTACGTGCTACAACTTTCTACTTGTCATTTTCGTATTTGGATAGGTCCATTCTAATAGATTACGCTATTCTGATTTGTGTTACAACCCAAAAAAATATTTTTTGTCGGCCAGTGTAATATGGGTTTCAATTTAAGATGGCGGCCAAATAAAATATTTAAAAAATTAACGTAAAAAATCGCGTTCAATCTACTTTAAATGTTTAATAAAAATTAAATGGGATAAACTGGTACGAATTTAACATGACGTAGCAAAATGGCGGTTTGTGTCAATGGAAAATCTATTTATTAAGTCAAGTGTGGCATACGTAGAAGGAAAATGGTAACATATTGGTAAGAATCCAATAGATAGATAGTGAATGTAACACATAAAGACTGATTATAAACCGAACTAAATTGGGTTACACTTCACTATTCCAAATGGAAAAAAAACTCATAACCAGGGAAGTTCCGGGTAAAGGAAATTTGACGAGATTTCGAAAGCATAATTCACCATTTTTCATAATCAAAGCAATCTTCTTTGGGGTTAAAATTTTAAACTATAATATCTCAACAATAAAAAAAATGGTAGGTAATAAGTATTTTCGTAAAATACGATATATAGTTGTTATTATGAACATAGTAGTTTGAGTTTTTTACTAGTTCATCTCTATACCAGAATTAGCTGTAGCATACAATTTTAAATCAATACATTAAGTAGTTTTTTCAGGTTGAATTTTGAAGTATTTTATTAAGCTGCCAAATTGTATATATATTATATATAAATATTGTATATATTTTTATATATTTGGTAATAAAGAAATGATTTCACAGTGGTAAAAAAATATATTACTTAAATCAATTACTCTCATCCCATCTGAAAGTAAAGAAATAAGGAACTATTCGTCTCAGAGAAAATAAAAACAAGGCGAAATGCAATCAAAGAGACAAAAGCTTTTCCCTTGATCTACCCGGGGGAATATATCGACAAACAATTTGCGATACACATTAACTTCCGAAAGCTTTTGGTAAATAATCTCATTATTAAATTGGTCCCCGTGTCGTCGTCGTCGATCGAGACAGATCGATTGGAGAGAACCTTCCGTGAATCGGGGCCATCGAAGTTTTAATTAAATGTCCACAGAAAGTTCAACGAATGAAAAGAGTTTTTTTTTCATTTGGGCCTAATAGAGTAATAAATTGTGAATATTACTTTTTTAATACGAAGATATTTGGGTTTCTTTCAAGAAAGTTTTTTTAACAAGTTCCATTTTTACTTCCCTCGTTAAAGGTAAGTGTTGTAGTCGTGAAAAAATCGCCCTTCCAAGTTTTAATAGATCTTCACGTTTTAGGACTCCTAGATGCCAAGGATACAGAGATGAACTGGTAAAATTGTGGTACGAATTCAAGATGGCAACTAACTAAAATGTCTGTAATCATTGTAACGGAATCTAGTCTATATACTCATATATTCTAAACGTAATTCAAAACGATATTTTACTAAAACAGTCGGTTTCTCACGACAAATCTTAAACAGGCTTCATTATTTCAAAGAAGTCATAAGTGTTATTATCTAATGTTAGTTTCGTGAATTTTAAAAGCTAAACAAAATAATAAATAACACTTATCTCAAACGCTATCTTCTAGATTATGCATACACATATACACTTACGTAAGATAAACCTTGTCAAGTTGTTATTGTCTATAACTCCCTTTCGAAATTTTATGGTCCCATATGGTCCTTTGGCGTGGGAAGCTTTCTTTGACCGGTTTAATTTAACTTAATGCTAATAATAATTGAAAAATTTTATTTCATTCAAATACAATAGAATACTTTATAATAGGAGCATTCTCGAACGACCATGTTTATGGGGGCATTGTTTCCCTTCAGAAAAGATTGGCTGAAAGGGTTTTTCTTTGCCTTTTTTTTCAACGGTCTTTTATTACATTAGCATTAAGAATTGAAGGGAAATAGTCTTTTAATCGAATTATTCACATGTTATCATGGGTGACACACCTCGTGTCTGTAAGACGAAGTTCCGAACTTAAAGTACAGGAAAGGGACTTAAGCTTCACCATTCACAGCTCTATTCGTGTCGTCCTGACAAATAAAATTAAAGAGGTGATTGGTCTAGGGGGTGGATCTAGGAATAGCTATCTATATAGCTGAGCTATCTTTGTATTTTAAATAATAGTAAAAGTAAATAGTAAAAGTTAGTCGCGATCGAGTGTTTTGTTCGGTGGTACGGAATTTTGGGTGTCTTTTCAGTGGGATTATCAATTATAAGACTTGAAAATCACTTTGAGGAAACTATCTATTCATACGTAAATTCATTTTCTACCTCTCAAAGTTGGGATTCATATTCTACTTAATTTTTGGGGCTTAAATTAACTACTGGGAAATTAATTATATCTAAAATCCTTTCTTTAGAGTTAAGTTTTATTTTTATCATTATTCTTCTTTCTTTGAACTAATTTTAAATACTTAGATTAAGTTTCCTATAAATATTGTACAAAGTTTTCTTTTTCAATTCCAAGTTGTTCAATAGACTTTGACTATTGTTTTCAAGTTCTGACTTATTTCTTTCACTGAAGAACGGGTTTTGCGTGGCAAAAACAAAAATACACAAAATGGCAAGCGCCTTAATAAAGTGGGAAGGCGGTTCGAATCAGTGAAATCAGGATATATTCTGTTTATAGAGCCACTTAATGAAAGTGAGATATTTTATCAATCACCAAAAATTATGAGCCCCGCTTGACCTGAAAATCTAACCACTTATACAGTGTCATTTATTTAAATGCGTGCCACCCCTGTGCAAAGAAAACTTGTTTTTTTTGTATCGTGATAACAAAAAAACTTTATTTTGCAAAAATATACACTTTTATTAAAAACACATGATAATTTGTTATTACTTCCCTCGTGAGATTTTTTCAGATCTTTACGTTTAAGGGTCTATAGATGCCGTTTTCTCAATTCCATCTGTCTGTCTGTAGGTATGTCTGTCCGTCAGTCTGTTTGTTCGCGGCATAGCTAAAAAGCTACTTATTCGATTTCTTCAAATTTCAGTCTAAAATTAAGGGCCATGCATGCGAAAAATACAGGCTATATATATATATATATATTTGGCCTGTATTTATCGTTAGCCCCGAGTTTCTGGTAAAGCGATTTTACCGATTGTTATAAATCAAATTTTGTCTTATAATTAATAAAAGATTTACTTATTTTAAATAGACTTTAAAATTGGAACAAGTATTCTATAATTATTTATTTATTGCCTACAAAATTACAAATACACTAAAAAAGTAAGCAAAAAAATGGTGTCAAATTTAATAAAAAAAATTTAAATTAAAATTCACTGGCTAATATACAGGAGCCAGTAGCAAAAGCTCTGAGAATCGGTATAAGGAATGTACAGAAACTTGTGCATGAAAAAAAACAAAATTTACTTCCGAAGAAGATTAAGAAAAGTACAT
Source organism: Kuschelorhynchus macadamiae (assembly GCA_030620095.1). Classification (NCBI taxonomy): domain Eukaryota; kingdom Metazoa; phylum Arthropoda; class Insecta; order Coleoptera; family Curculionidae; genus Kuschelorhynchus; species Kuschelorhynchus macadamiae. The sequence continues at coordinate 39,276 of JAUTXW010000517.1, read as the reverse complement.
GAAAAAATCCAAAGGCAAAAGACTTAAGTCACAATGCAAAAATTGATATTCATAATGCAATTTATGATTTATACACGTTAAAGACTAATATAATCCTTCAGAAACTTTTTAATATTATAGACTAAAAAATATCATCATCACTTAGAAAGTTCTCATCTTCTGAGTCGTCCTCAAATGGCGCAATGATCATTGGTGCTATTTCGACATCTATAACTCGTTCTCGATTCCACCAATCCCATATTAATTTCTCCGTATGTTCCACAGATTTCTTCCAGTACTCCGGCATAATATAATTTAATGAATCTTGCCAAACAATTTGCACTTCATCTGATGTAAGACCATCGTTCACGTGTTTCTCGTAATATGATTTTGCCCCAGCCAATATTAATCCTATTGCGTTAAACTGGCAATGGTATGGCGGCAGTCGTAATGTCCATTTTACCGTAATATTTCATCTATGGCACATATTGTTGGTTTTTTAATAGATTTTGCCATTAAAAGAAGTTCTAGTTTCAGAATATTGGGTAAAGGATTTTGTTTTTGTTTTATTAGCCAGTCATAAATATCACTTTTCTTTTAGGATGAGGTAGGTTGTTTATTTAAGATTATTGAATGATAAGATGCATTGTCCAGAATAATGAAAGATGGAGCATCTAAATTTGGAATCAGTTGTTCTTTTAACCACTTTTCAAACAGTTCACAGTTCATATTATCATAGTATCCTGTTGAAGAACCTGCATGCAAAATGATGAACCGTTTTCACGTCCCACATCCCTTTTTTCTCTTGACACTTTTTACAGACTCGTCCTGCCAAGATTTCGAACCACTTCCATTAGAAAATATCCAAGTCTCCTTTAAAAATATCACTTTTCTAAATTTTGAATTAACATTTTCGGTGTATTTCTTTAAAAACTGGATACGCTGCCTTTATATGTGGCAACTCGCATAAAAATCTTCGATTACAGTCCTTTTTATATCGAAAACCCAACATTTTTATTAATTTTGACAACGATTTTAGTCCAATTTCCAATATGCCTCGATTTTTTAAAGCTTCTTTTAAAACTTGAAGGGTTATATTAGTTTTTGATGTGTATAAATCGTAAATTGCATTACGGACATCCATTTTTACATTGTCACTTAAGTCTTCTGTCTTTGGCTTTTTTCGTGTACATTTCTTAATCTTCTTCGGTAGTAAATTATGCTTCCAAATCCATGCACAATTTTCTGCACAGTCCTTATACCGATTCCCAGAGCTTTTGCTACTGTCTCCTGGATATTGACTGGTGAATTTTTATTTTCGTAATATTTTATTAGATTTAATACCTTTTTTTTCGCTTGTGGATGCAAAAAAAACCGAAAATTGTTTTCTATTACTTATTATGTCACTGACTTGTCAATCTGACTTTGAAGTGACATCGCTCAAAGATTTTTGCAACTGCTGGTATTTATATGTTTATCCTCTTTTTTCATATGAAAATATCATAGGTCTATCTAATTCATCTTCCGGATTTTATGCGGAGGATATGATTACACGTAATAAAAGAAAAACGAACTTAAAAAGTTTGTCGTTGATAAATCGTATGACCCGCACGATAACACTGCTTTTGACTATACCTCTGAGCTTTAAATTGAAATACTTATTTAATTTAAGAGAAAAACTGGGCTACCATAAATTTATAATAATGAAACAATAAATTTGCTCGGCTGAATATCTACTATCCCAAAAACAACATGTTTTATCAATTCCGTCTGTCTGTCTATCGGTTTGTTTGTCTGTCAATTTGGGGCATAGCTAAAAAACAAAGTGGCGTCTTTGTGAAATATTAAAAAAAAATCCAAATTACCTCAAATTCAAAATCAAGTGTTACATATAAATGAACTGGTAACTGGTATGGATCCAAATTGGTAACCTAATGAAATAGTTAAAAAATCAGTCAGGAAAAATTACTTATTAGGTTAACTTCAAATTTCGTGCAAGCATGTATGTGTGTGTAACTTTCTTATTCAATTGCCTACAAAATGTTTACAAAAATTATATGTGATTCCTATAAGAATGAAACATCGACGAAAGGGGAAGGTATGTCAAAAGTAGGTCGTTTCCATGGATATACAAAGTTGTAGCCAACCGCGAATGATCACTGCACCGTTTACATAGTTACTCACATTCTTTTCTTTGACTCAGATTCGTGTGCCAAACTTTATGTGTGTTACTAAATGACCATGGGCAGAACTAAATTAGGTCAGACTTCACTATTCCTAAAAAAGGGACAGATTCATAACTAGGGAAGTTCCGGGTAAAGACAATTTAGCAATTTTAATAATTATTATTTTAATAAATGGCGTCTTATACAGTGCAACGATAAGTTTAGATTATTATCTCTTTTTCCCAGCTGTCCCTCCCCTGGTTACGTCAGTTACATGAGCAGCTGCATCTCTGCCTCCGCCCTGGCTACGCCAGTGACTTAGCTCAAAGATAGCGGAACCTCTTTTGAATTTAGGCATTCACAATCACACTTTTTTTATATGAAATTCTCATTCCGTGTGAAAAAATAACTCATTGTGAATGCTTCCCTCGAAGTCCAAAAATCATTTTTTCTTAATTTGGTCGGTGTGTCTGTCTGTTCGCTGCATAGTTAAAAAACTACTTTGGTCCGAAATTAAGGGTCATATATCCCTATACAATTGGTAAAAATCTAATATGGCAGAACAAAATGACGGAATAGTGAAATGTTTAATGCACTGTAACAACCTTTTCATGTTGTTACAACGTATTTGTAAATTTCAATATTTTAACTTAAATAGAAATCAATTTATCTACATATTCCTTAGTTCACTTGAGTCTAACTACGGCTATGCTTATTTCAATTTTCATAGTAATTAAATTTATTGACTACCACACTGGTTCGAATAGATTTGAACAGGTATTTTGTTGAGATTTGTGCCTTTGACACCGAAAAGTGCAGTTGAAAGAGTGAGAGAGTTGATAGGTCACTTCATTTTTTGTTAATCTAGAAGGTTATTTATTTCGCCGGTTGGAAATGTTAATTTTTTTTCCTTGAAACTTCGCAGAAGAGCAAATTTGGCTGCCATGTTTACTTAGATAGTTTTTGTGAATTGTGCCATTTGGTTTCACGAGAGTTTAAATGTCGAATTAGTTTTCACAAATTTAAAATCTAATTTTATCTTGGTTATGTCGAAGTAAAAGTAGTACCCTAGCAGAAAGAAAAGCCAGTTCAACAGGTAAAAATTCTTCACTCGACGCCATTTTGTGCAGGTCATGCTGAAATGTGAATTTTTCTTTGTTTCAGGTTTTTCTTTTTATTTTAGCTCTTAAATCCTTTTTTATCCACTACATCTTTTAATCTTATCTATATTAAATTTACTTGCTTTTACTTTTTTAACATGTCTTAAAAATTGGAGCAAGTATTTAATTTTTGAAACAATAAGAAAAATTGAACCTATAATTGGGGAAGACTAACGAGACTACGGATTTTTCTTTGGTTGGCTGAAAACTCCGGAGAAGATTTTTGATGTTTAGGAGAAGCTGAAATAGTTTTCCTTTTGCCGTGTGGTGTATGCTGTTCTTCGCGTTTTGTGTTGGGACCCTTCCTCTGGCTTGGCGCCGCTGCTGTTTGATGCATAGGAAGTCCAGGCGCTTTTGATAGGCAGCATAAAAGATGCGTATTTTGATGTAGTGTAGTAAAATTGTTATTTTGACTAATGATCTCTTTTTGATAAAATTATTAGAAATTTCTGAATCTTTTTGAGAAATTTGGCTATATTTTTTGGAATATTATTGGAGTGTTGAGAATAATTCTTATGTTAATTAACACTATAATTGAGTGAAGAGGTAATTCAAGGAATTGAGCAACATTCAGCTCATTTAAACAGATTTTGAGAACCATTAAATTTCTATTTCTTGTTTATAACTATGATCAATAGTGAGTTTTAATTCTTAATTGCTAGTTGTTCAACTAAATAGAATACAGAATTTCTGACAACCTAATTATTTATATTATTTTTAGTTCATAAACAAACGAACATATATGGGTTTTTAGTTCTTATTAGCCAACGGCATTCATCTAATTAAAATATATACATTCTTGCAGCTTAATTATTATAACATTTTTAGTTCAAATAAAACCGAACAGTTATTGGGTTTTCAGTTATTATTAGCTAATGGCATTCCACTAAATAGAACATATAATCGCTTACAGCTTAAAAGTTTAATTAAATTTTAGTTCTTGCACAACTGATTATTTTTGCTTTATTTGAATGGCATTTCTACATATTGATCATAGGTTTCAAAAAGTTATATAAAATATCCTATTAACTTGTTATTCTTGATACAGAGCTGAGTGTTTACAAAATTTTATATTTCAACTGTTAATGGTTAATGGTTCTTAGTTATATTTGGCTGACATATTATGAAATGTCGTATTACATTTAAATAGTTACATAACTAACCTTAATGTAATTAGGTATTTTGTTATTATTGCGTACAAACTTTGTTTATTCCACTAATATCACTCTGCTTAACTTTTTGTTATTATTATAAGTAAGTAGCTAGATAAGGCTTTGTCCTTTACATCTATGTGAAAATTTGGGTAACATTTAATAAAGTGCATACATCACAGTGTAAAATTTAAATGTATATTTGGGTAAATTATTAACCAAGGATTGGTTATTTGCAAATTTAATTGGTACATTTTATATTATAAGTAAATTGTTTTGGAAATTATAAATTGATTATTTGGTAAAATTAGCTACGGTATAGCTACAAAACTTTTGTGACTGTTTTGTGCTTGTTGAACTTAGATATCAGAATAAATCTGAATTGTTGTTTTTAAATATAATTGTTTTCTTTATTAGTATAATTTCAGGTTAAATTATTGTGTTTTTGGTTAATATCTTCCTTTTCTTTCTTTATGTCCAACTCCTAAAGTTGGTGGCCTACGAATCGCCTCCGAGTAGCCTAACTGAGTAGCCGTGGTAACCAATGTATAAATTAAATAACCAAATCTAACATCATATAATATAATAGAACAAATGTAACATCTCTATAATAGATTACACCACCATCCCAATAAATTATTAATTATTTTTTTGTTTTATTTTTTTAATTTATTACAACACACAAAACTATTTATGCAGTTGACTCAATTTTTACACAGAAATTAAGTCCTAACAACCTAACACATAGTAACGCACAGTTATCTAAACTATATTGCCTTCCCAAAATCCATAAACCCAGGAAGTCCATGAGACCTATTGTTTCAGCTGTTGGATCACCAACGTACAATATTTCAAAATGGTTAGTAGAAGAATTCAGCAGATTAAATATCTCGTACCATAACTTTGAGGTTACTAACTCGTTAGAATTCTTAGATAAAATTAAGAATGTTCACTTAAAAGAAGGTAAAATTTTAATATCTTTTGACGTAAGCTCATTGTTTCCTAGTGTACCCATACCACTAGCTTTAGAGTACCTAAAGGAACTACTTGAAATCAATAATTTGAAGAAAGAAATTATTGATGAATATTTACTTCTTACAAAATTATGTATGAATCAACATTTTTTTCAGTTCAACAATAAATATTATAAACAACTTGAGGGAACTGCGATGGGCAATTGCTTATCTCCGTTCCTTGCAAATTTGTTTATGGGTAGATTAGAAACCCAGTTCAAAAAAAAACTCAAGTATTTCCCAAGGTTGTGGTATAGATACGTAGACGATATATTTGCTATTTTTGATACTAAAACAGAAAATTTGGACACTTTCTTAGAAACATTAAACAATAAATATCCTTCTATTAATTTTACGTACGAAAAGGAGAACAATGGGCAATTACCTTTTCTCGACACGTTAGTTATTAGAAATAACGATAAATTAGAATTTGATATTTATAGGAAATTTATAATACTGATAGATATATAACATCCGACTCATTTCAACGCCGTCAACACAAAATGGCAGCATTTCATTTCTTAATTCACAGATTAGTCAATTTTCCATTAAGTAAAGAACGTTTTAACAATGAAACGAATCGGATTAAAAATATAGCTAAAAGTAATGGAAATAATGGTAATTTTGTACACAAATTAGTAAATAGACATAAACATAAGAAAATGTTAAAAGATGCCACTACTCTTCAAGCACCTGAGGCTCCCAATAAGTTCATAGTAATCCCATATGATCCCAGATATACGAGAGGTCTAGAAAAAGTATTTGAAAACGTAGGTTTTAGAGTAGCCTACAAAACGGAGAACAGTTTGAAAAATCTCCCTGGAAACCCTAAAGACAAAGTCGACTTGAAGGAGAGGAGTGGCATCTATGAAATTAGCTGTAATGACTGCGATCTAAATAAAATATGTTGAGCAAACTAAACGCTCCATAAACATTCGTTTTAAATAATAATAAATAAATAAATAAATGCTTTATTGTCAAAAAAATTTTACAATTTTGTGGACAAAGCTGTTGTAAAAAAAATAGTTTACAAACATCAAAATTAGCAAACAAAACAAAACAAAAACACATCATAAATATTATAGAAAAATAATATTTAAATCAAGAATTTAGAATATTAATATTATAGAATCCTAAAAGAAGTACATTAGAAATGTACTTTGTCAGTCGTACTATGTTATAAACATTTTCATAAATATAATGTAAAAAAAAATAAAAAAGCAAAGTAAAAAATAAAAAAGTACGAAACAATTAAAAAAATACATATACAAAATTCGGTAAAAATGGTTGGTAATGGCAACTATCACACTAGGGGTTCATAAGGATAAATTTATGTGTTGGAAAACTCGTTCACGGTGTAGAAGGCACTTTCCAGTAAGAATGATTTCAAAGCCTTGCGAAATGAAGTCAGAGATATTATGGATTTGATGTTAAATGGCAGGTGATTATGCATTTTTTTTGCATTGTAGATTACTGATCTTTTAATTAACTCTGAGTGTGGGGTTGGAAGATAGAGATCGTGCTCAGTATTTCTGAGAGGGTAGTTGTGAGAAGGTCTCTCTAATAGAGCAGGTGCATGCTTACGAATTAAGCAAACCGATTCCAAAATGAATAAGCAAGGAAGGGTTAGTATTTTATATCTTTTAAAGAAATCTCGGCAGTGAGTTCTACTGTTAAGTCTCAGTAGGTAACGAACAGCTCTTTTTTGTAGTATAAAAATTCGATCAAATTAAGTCGCACAACATGTACCCCAGAATGGAATAGCATATCTGAGGTGCGACTCAACAAGAGCAAAATAAACAGTTCTAGAGGTAGAAAAGCTAAGCTCCTCGGAAACAGATCTTAACGCAAAGCAAGCAGAACCCAACTTCCTTGATAAAGCGTCGATATGTGGATCCCATTTTAAAGAATCATCTACAAGAAGCCCTAGAAATTTTACAGAGTTTACGACATCAATAGTGGTGCCATTAAGGTCAAAAGGTTGCAGCGTGTTTTTATAAGACAAGATTTTCGTTTTAGAGATGTTCAAACATAGAAGATTAGAATCGCACCAGGATTTAATGGTGATTAGGTCATTAGATACAATCCTATGTAGGTCCGTGACATCTGGGTGGCTCCACGTAAAGCTGGTATCGTCCGCAAAGAGACATATTTTTCCACTAATGTTTAAATTAGCCATGTCGTTTATGAACAGAAGAAACAAGATAGGGCCTAGTACCGAGCCTTGAGGCACTCCATATTCCATTGACCTACAAGAAGACATCCTGTTGTCAACTTTCACAACTTGATTTCTGTTGCTAAGATATGACTTAAACCAATCGAGAGGAGCCCCTCTAAATCCATAGTACTGCAGCTTGTTAGTTAATATATTATGATTCACACAATCGAAAGCTTTGGAAAAATCACAGAAAATTGTTGCCGTAGCGTGATGGTTGTTTAGGCTGGAGTAAACTCTATTAAGAAGGGAAAACATGGCATCGCTTGTGCATTTGTTACTTAAAAATCCAAATTGATGTTTTGTAAGTATTTCATATCTAGACAGAAATGATAATCGATGATCTTAGATAGCGTAGGGAGAAGTGCAATTGGGCGATAGTTCGAAGCTTCTTCTGAAACACCTCCTTTGTGAAGAGGTATGATTATTGCAGTTTTAAGGCAGCTTGGAAAAGTACCATTTTGGAAAGACATATTTATCAAAGCAGTCAGATGCTCTAGTGTGCACTCCGGCAGACTTGAATACATTTTTAAAGTAAGCCCATCAGTTCCCGAGGAAGATTTATTTTTGATATCATTAATTGTACTACGAAGTTCTGATAAAACTACTGGTGAAAAGAAGAAACTGTGCAGGTTTACCCTATGATTAGAGAGATATGAAATTGGGTCATTAGATTGAGATACGGATTTAGTCAAATCTTTGGCTACATTTACAAAATAATTGTTTAGGTCCTCAGGAGAGGTAAGGATAGTGTTGGATAAAGGAGTTTTGTTTCTTAAATCATTTACGATAGACCAGGTTTCTTTAGCTACATTTTTGGCGTTAGAAAGTCTATTATTGTAATAAATATCTTTGGCGGCTTTAATAGTCTTATGATAAATTTTTCTGTATGATTTTACATAATTATGAAAAAAGACACTGTCCGAAAATTTCTTTAAATGAGATAGTGACCGCATGTTCTTAGAAGATATACGCAAACCTTTAGTAGACCAGGGTTTACTTCTTTTATTTTTGATAGGCCTAAGAGGAAAAGATTCAGAAGCTATATTAGTTAGAGTTTTTATAAAACGAGAAAATTCAGTGTCGACATCATAAGTGTGAGAGTCCCAGTCAGTTATTTGACATAGGTGTTTGAAATTAATGAAATTTCTAACCGAAAAAATACGGCCTACTTGTCTAGAGGAATTTTTGGCTTTGGATGTAATTGAAAATTTTGTGAAAATTGCTTCATGATCGGAGAAACCTGGACTTAAGACATTACATTCGACGGAGCTAGGATCGAAAGAAGACACAACGTAATCTATAGTAATGGCACTTGTCTTAGTAATTCTGGTTGGTGAGTTGACGTGCATGGCAATTCCTAATGACTCAAAGATGGACTGAAGACATTCCTGAGCAGCACACACACTGGGAAAGTCAATATTGAAATCGCCACATAAGATTAATTTGCTTTTTACAGGAAGGGACTCGAGCAAACTTAGAAGGTTATGGCAGAATAATTGCACATCAGCATCAGGTGTTCTATAAATACAAATAATATAAAGGTCATAAGTATTGTGATAAACGATAGAAAATTCAAATACTTTTTCAGATAATAAATGATTATACTTTGATATTTCGGAAAAATCGTTGTTTAAAGACATTATCATGGTGCCTCCATGAGTTAAATTAGTTCTATTAAATCTGGCAATTGTGGTATAGTTTTTAATAAAAACAGGTTGACTGATATTTAGCCAGTGCTCAGTGATGGCAATGACTTCTGGAAAATTTAGCTCTTCTAACAAAAGATATAATTCGTCTGTTTTATGTCTTAAGGACTGAATATTAAGAAAAAAAAGATTAAAATTACTATTGGTCAATTTTCTAGAGGGTGCTAGATCCTCTTTTCGCGTCATATTGATTAAAAATTTTTACTTTTTGATGGTGAACCACTCGAATAATATTTACCAGTACTTTCACGAATTTTTTGGAGCCGTAAAATTTTTTCCGAGGAGTAGAAAGATCTATACCCTGCAAGGTCTGAGTCCACTTCAGATGAACCAATCCCATAGGCATCGTGGAAGCGATAATACAACTTGCGCAGGAAGTCCTTGTCACTGGGAAGGCCTTCTGAAGCTAGCAATAATTTAATGCTAGTACTTGTATGCCCCTCAAAACACACACTAGATGGCTGGTCGTGTAGATAAGCAAGAAATAGCCTTAAGGTCTTTAGTAAGGAAGGATCCCTTAATCTGGCTAATATATAGCGACCATTTGCTTTATCCGAATCTTGGGACAGCCGCACTCTTGGTGGAGTCATTGGATCAAACTGCAAAAAATCATCTTTCCTTGCAGTTTTCTCCATGCTTAATTTAGAGCCCTCCAGTGCCAATGACCTACAAGCTGCTATGGCCTCCCTGTCAGAGCCAATTATGACTGACTTATCCTCTTCAGGCACAAATGTCACTGGTGATTCCAATAATTGAGGCTTTGGTGGAGACAGCCCCCGGCTCTTTGGGATATCTATATTGACATCTTGATGACTAGAAGATGAGACATTATGGGCTGTGGAAGTGGGCGGCGTTTGGATAAGGGTTGGTGAAACTGAATCATTGGTAGGATCAATTATGGTACCAGGTGGCCACAGACTAGCGTTCTTAAGCTGAATTAAGTGATCTTTATTTTGCACCCCAATTTTAAAATCGGAGCGCAAAGTGTCTGCATTCTTAAGCATAGGAAAACAACGCACAAAATTCGTGGTTCCTAATTTTTCTTTGATGTAGTGTACAAGCTGATTTGGTTTATACGTGGACGGAATTATGGATACCACTACATAATGCCATTTCTCTATAATGGGTGTTTTGTTGGGCTGGAAGGAAACAGCTTTTTTTGGAGACCTATTGACAGGCATTTGGACATCTGTTGTATCGGTTTGGGTTGATATTGCGGTGGTGTATATCTTCTTTATTGATTGTTGTTTAGGCTTATCAGCAAGCTTCTCCAGGGTAAGTGCCATTTGTTTTACACTATGCCTCAGCTCAGCCATCTCTTTAGTCAACTGCTCCTTCGATGAATCATGCACCTGGACTTTGACAGATTCATTTTGAGATTACATTAAAATAGATGATAGATTGAAAGTATCCATTTGGAGTCATGATTGAGTAAGATGTCGTAAATCTCGCCAATGATCGGAAGGATGTCGTTGTTTTTCTTTAAGCAGGAACCCAGGGCTTCGAGATATTCTGAAGAGATTTGAGTCTTTTGGAGATCTGATATTTTATCATGCAAATATTTCAGAGTTGGAGAGTCGCAAACAGCGCAAAAAAATCTTATGTTGTTGAATTTTTGTTTGTAGAGCACTTTTGTCGTGGATTTATCCAGTCCTGTACAGACCATACAAAAATCTCTTCGGCACTCCCCACTACAGCGAATTCTGTAACAGTCTTTTTCCGAAACGATTTTTTGGCAAGAATAGCACTTAAATTCAGCCATTTTATAAATAAATAAAAAATTAAAATTTTCAAAGGAACAAAAAAAGTGAAAATTAAAAAAAAGATGTAAATAAATTTTATGTAAATATTATGTAAATATTTCCAGTTGATAAATCAAAATCTTTAAATGTCACGCACAAACAATATTTATAACTAATAACCGGATCCGGGTAAACAAGGTCAAGTTTAGTTTATAGCAAACGACGAACTGATGATCGGGTCAAAGCACACAAAATCAAATTGAAATCAAAACAGTTCAAACCAAAACAAAACAAACGTTCAAGTACCGGCAAAACAATATACGAGCGAAAACACAACCGCCTCGTACAACTGCTGGAACTGTACTATTAAAGAACACATGACACATTTAAGATACGGAAGAACAACATGCTTTAGAAAACAATCACCAAATAGGAATAAATAATCTTAAGTTGATTAAAAATGTATCTAATAATAGATTATTGGATGCATTTGAGAGTATAGGAATAGTTAAATGTGGTAAGAAAACACTAAATAAAGACAGAGGGCCTATTCCCTATAGTCCCCTCTATTGTTTACTTGACAACGGTGCAGTCGGGCGCAACCAAGTGTGACCACATTTACCTATAAATAGTCTCAGTTTGGATAAGTTACTTTAATTTATATCATTTGCTGATGATGCTAACTTGGTTAGCGAAACGCGCGTCCAGAACGTAACAAGTTGTGGTGTAGTGTGGTTAGAACTCTTGTATTTTGACAGAAATTAAGTATTCGTAGGAATCAACTGGTAAAATATTGGTGCGAATCCAAGATGGCGAAACAAAATGGTGTCTCAATAAAACATTTAAAAAATTAACCTGCAAAAACTATTTAATTATATTGATTTCAAATTTTGTGCATTAGCTAAATGCGCTACCCGATTGATTTCTAATTTTGATAAAAAATTCAGGCTTATATGGGGATTCCTGGGTAATATTTTGGTAAAAGTCCAAAATATCAGACCAAAATAGCGGCCTAGAGAATTGTTAAAAAAAAAGATTACTAAGAAACTAATTTTCCAATTTGCCTCAAATTTTATACAAAAATCGAGTGTTCTATAGGAATTAACTAATTAATTAATTATTAGATTAATTTCAAATTTTGTGCAAGCATTAAGTGTGATATAGAGATAAACTGCTAAAATTATGGTACGAATCCAAAATAGCGGCACAAAACGATGGCCAAATAAATTTTTTGAAAAACCAAATTGAAAAAATTCAAGAAATAAGTGTAAGAAGTCTATGAAATTAGATGTGATATACGGATAAACTGGTGAAATTTTGGTACGAATTTAACATCGTGCAACAAAATGATTTTTTTTTAATTAGTTTATAAATTAATTATTTAGTTTATTTTAAATTAAACCTAAAAATCAAGTGTGGCATAAGTAGAATCTGGTAAAATATTGGTACAAATCAAATAAGATGGAAAGGGCGCACAATAAAGATGTTTGAAAACACAGTATATATGTGGTAATGACTATAGGCGGAACTAAATTTGGCACATTTTACTATTGATAATTAAAGGAAAGATTCATACGGAGAGAAGTTTCGGGTAAAAAAAAATACCGATTTTTTCATGTTAATTGTAGTTTTTACACTTTACACACGTAAACTTACAGACATGTAAGGTTAAATAAGCTCTCGCCAAAAATTTATGCGCAATTTCTATAATACATCAAAAATACTTACCATGTATATACCTTAATAATGAGATTTTACCAACTATGTTTTAATAATTCGGTATGAAGCATAATTATGACAAACAACATTAATAAAATATTGACGGTGGTAATTTACTTCAATGATGTTTTTTTATCATTATATATAAATTATTACTTTCCTAATAGAACCAGAATAACATTTCAACCAAAACGACTTGAATAAGGAGGCTCCGTTCGTTGAGTTATGTATAGACAAATAATATAAATTGGGTGGTTGGTTATAAAAAGTGGAGCGATATTAATTTTTTTACATAAACATTTCCGATATTCTTACATATAAATTATGTACTTAATGTTTTCGTTTTGTCAGTTCCTAGCATATTTAGGTAAATTTTTTATTTGTTAAAAAGGAAGGAAAAACAAATCGTGAACATATCCGAAAACATTTTAAGTGTGGTATTTCGTAGTGATGCCGCGAGTAGTACTTGCCATTATTCGGCTAAAACCGAATATTGGACAAAGTAATATCCAGACGGGTCGAGTATTCACCGGAGGCCACTGGCCGGCACAGTTGTTTTTAAATTATGCATTTCAAGGTTAACGGATTATGGATTTTTGCTGGCGTCACGCCACGCAGTACGTCGGGGAAGTACGGATAAAGGCAGACGTGCGTTTTTAATTTTAGTATGGGTTGCGCCAGTGATTGTTGGAAATTTTTGAATTTAAAATGTCGAGCAAAATCCGGAAATGTTTTGTTACCGATGAAAGCAATATGCAAATAGTATAATAAAAAAATTGGTAAATTTCCTTTTTAAACTGTGACCCAAGTTAATTCAGTACCTAGTTATTTAGGAACACATATGTACAGGGTGTCCGGATTTGGTTGCAAAAGCAGGGTATCTCGCTTATTTTTAAAGATAGAACCTGAGCTAATTTTTGGTGAAACTCATAGCCTTCTTCGTTTTTGAGATACAGGGCGAATCTCGGTTATCCTTTAACTTAACGCAAAGGGAAAAATTGCTGCTTATGCAGTTTTTTACGCTGGATCCAGTGGCGTAGTCATATTTTTCATTTGAGTTGTTATTTTTTAGATATGACCCAAAGTTGTGTTTTTTGTTTTGTGTCCTGCTTCATATTAGGGACACATATAAAATTTTATATATTTGAGGGAAATCTAACAGCAAATCGCCATATAGAAATTTTAGAAGCAGCTATATCTGAATTACTTGACGATGTTCCTCTAACGCAAATTAACGAAATTTAATTTCAACAGGACGGTGCTCCTGCACACAATTCTGGAATAACGAGATTATTTCTGGACAATAATTTTACCAATCAATGGATCGGAACAAATGGATCTATATATATGATGGCACCCTAGGTCCCCAGATTTGTCGATTTTAGATTTCTTTCTATGGGGATATCTGGAAAATAGAATTTACTATGACCACTATGATAATGTCCAAGATTTAGGAAATGCAATAAGAGAAAATTTTCGCTATTTACAAAATCATCCCGTTATTTTACTTAATTCCCTAAAACGAATACGAAAATTGTGCGAAGCATGCATAGAACAAAATGGAAATCAGTTTGAACAGTTCTTTTGATTTCTTTGGTTACTGTAGTTCTTATACGACAATTGATTTTTGCTGAAAGGCTTGTTACATAATAATTTATTACTGTTTTGTTCTTGTGTTACATAAATCTAGGTAGTTGGTACTTTTTTGGTGCGAAATTATCAATACATATTTTGATAAATAGATTTAATTACATATTTATTTTGGTTTATTGTTAGGATGTAGATATTGTTAACGACTTTAAATAAAAGGCAGCATTGTTTTGCATGGCCTACTGCAAAATTTGGGATGATAATTATAAAAATTAGGATTTTTGTTGTTGTTTATTAAAATAGACCCATACTATTATATATTTTTGAGAAGCTTTTAAAAGGACAAATCAATTTCTGGACAAATATACAGGGTGTCCATTTAGAAAAACAAAACTTTGGGTTGTATCTAAAAAATAACAACTCAAATGAAAAATGTGACTACGCCACTGGATCCAGCGTAAAAAACTGCATAAGCAGCAATTTTTCCCTTTGCCTTAAGTTAAACGATAACCGAGATACGAGGGGGGTCCCAAAGTGCAAAATTTTCTATTTCGCCCTGTGTCTCATAAACGAAGTAGGCTATGAAAATTTTGTTTACGGCTTCATGAGTTTCACAAAAAATTAGCTTAGGTTCGTGAAAACCGCAAGATTCTATCTTTAAAAATAAGCGAGTACGTTTCTCAAGGGCCACTTGTCCGATGCGTGCATTGGCTACGTCCTTACATACATAAAAAAAAATTGTGAAATTTCTAAAGTTTGAGAACTTCAAAATGTATACTGGACACCCTTTTAGAAGAACTTCGGCAACTTTATTAGCAAATACTGGAGTTGATGTATTAGCTATCAAGCGACATGTTGGATGAAAATCCGCTACCATTGCGGAAAATTACGTAGCTGAGAGCCTCAATAATAAATAGGAAATAGTGAATAAAATTGTATACAATAAGACCCAGCCAGAAGTCTCTTGCAGTGCTTCAACAGTGACAGAAACATTGGTTAGAAATGAAGGATCTGTGGAGTCAGAAAATGTAATACACATCGAGAAGAAACGAGAAAACGTGTTTCCAAATTTTTTTAATAATGTGAATAATTGTAATAATTGTACCATTAATATTCATTTCAATTAATATCACCGGCTTTTTCTCCGGATTTTTGTAATATGTTGATGAAATCAAAAATTAATGCTACTTATAATAATTTTAGATTATTATTTCCTTAGGGATGTAAGTTGACTTACATCCTGTCGGGAGGGGCAACCAATACCTTGTTGAGTAACTTTCAGTTACGTCTGCCAAAGCGGGGAGGAGGAAAAACATGTTTTTCGACATCTAAGGACCCTAGACGTAAAGATTTGAAAAAGTCTCGGAAAGTGATTTTTTTACGATTGCATTATTTCCCTTTTACGAGCGGAGATGAAGTATTGAAGAAGTTGTCGATATCAAGTGAATTTGAATTGGAAATAGGAGAAAATTATTGCCTTAGATAATCAGCCAGTTACGGTGGTTGAAGATAAAAGTAGAATGCATAACATATGTCTTATAAAGAAATTATAACCTCTCTATAAAATGCCAGAACGTACAAAAATATTCCATCAATTTTTGCAAATATCTGACTTTAAGTAATTACAGTGTTGACAGATCTGTTTTCTCTCTGAATTTGGGAGTTTTCAAGTTATTCATTGTTCAGGGAGAATTTCGAGGATTCGGGGAGGGGGGGAGGTTACACTTAGGAAGACATTTATTATTAAAATATGAAAATTCAATTACTTTTTATCGACCTATTCAAATTGAGTGATCTGGCAGCACTGAGTAATTAACTTATTTACTAAAGCAAAACTTAAAAATACCATCCATTTCAGAAGTAGGAAAGTGTATTTAGCAAGTTTAATTTACGAAATATTTTTTTTGCAGCAAAGCAATTTTCTTTTTTTAAAACTAAAGCCGTAATAGTTCTACAAATTCATTATTGATCGTGCGATACTCGGCTGTCTAGCTCTGTCTTTTAATTAAGAAATACAAAGAGGTGGTGCGCAAAATAACTTTAATTAAGATAACAAAATGGCTCTTTTGATGGGGCAATTTCTAATCTACGCCGGCTAATTTCCGTCCTCAGGTGAATGGACTGGGGCGAGGCGTGTTTGTTGTGTTGTCTATTCTAATATTGGTCGGACTTTTATTAGCCGTTATTTCATTAGCAGGGTTCGTTACACGAAATAAACTGCTGTCCAGGGTCCACATAAGCGCGCGGACAACGCGTGCTAGGTACGCGGGTGCAATACTGCTGCGTTGAGAAACATAGAAAAACGTTTACTTTTATACAACTGGAATTTATAATTTTTAAACAATTTGCAACGAACAAGGCACTAACAATGTCCTTCTGAAGACAACGAGATTCAATCGATCTAATATTGATTAAGTATTAGCAATTAAGATATTAATTATTATCCTTAATATCAATGAGGATTGGTGCAGAAATTTGCAATATTAAGCAAACAAACAACAAACAAAAGCATGCTTTATTGCCGCAGAAAAATTTTACAATTTTATGGACAAAGCAAAGTATACCTAAAATAAGACATATCAAAACATTAATCGAAAAGAATTTCGATAGGTCAATGCTTTTTAAAAATGTAAATTATCAATTTACCAAATCGTAAAACACACGTTAGAGTATAAAATAACATTGCCGCAAAACAGTTAATGAATCCTAATAACCTTATAAATGTAAACAAACACACATGTACGAGGTGAATAATTTCGATGACATTGAAATCAAAATTGCAACTATGCGACCTTAAACTCTATGTTATTATAGTTATACAAATAATTGTGATGTTAAACAGAAGGTATAATGAACTAGTGTAGAATGTAGTATACAAAAAAGAATTAAATTTTGTTTTTAATCCAATACCTAACAAAAATAATTAAGTTTTAAGTGAATGTTCGACAGTTCTTTTCTCTATATGAAGATTTAAGTAAGTAAGTAAATTTAAAGAAGTACCACGAATTCCATAAAAATTTAGTTTGTTTATCAGAATTTCATGACTAACACAATCAAAGGCTTTCGCATAGTCACAAAAAACTGAGGCAGTTGGGTGGTTGTTCTTGAGAGATAAGTAGACGCCTCTAAGCAACGTGAACATGGCGTCGCTGGTGCACTTATTGGGTAGAAATCCGAGCTGCTCCGGGGATATTATCTGATGTTTCAGGAGAAATGGCATAAGACGATTCTTCAGTAGCCTTTCGATGATTTTTGATAGCACTGATAGTAGTGAGATTGGGCGATAATTGCAAGAGTTAGTTTTTTCGCCGCCTTTATGAAGTGGAATAATTATAGCTGTTTTAAGGCAATCAGGGAATACACCTTTTATAAAGGACTCATTTATTAATGTTGTAAGGGCCTCTATGACTGGGAGTGGCAAGTTCAGGAATATTCTAATTGATAGGCCATCAGTGCTACACGAAGATTTACTTTTGATATTATTTATTACCTTCAATAGTTCAGTGTTACTAACGGGACTTACGAAAAAGCTATCAGCTAAATTTTTTAAAGGAGGGAGAAATGAAAGAGGGTCCAAACTTGGCGAGATACTAGAGGTAACATTTTTGCTTACATTAATAAAATAATCATTTAGATCATTAGCCCCTAGCAAGATCTGAGTCACAGGGTTTGATTTGTTTCTAAGGTTATTGACGATGGACCAGGTTTATTTTGAAACGTTATTTGAGTTTGTTAGACGTTTTCGGTAATGTAATTTTTTTGCTGACTTAATAAGAGTAGTGTAGATCCTCCTATAGTTAGAGATATAGTCGAGAATAAGAAAGGAATCGGTGAATTTTTTTATATATGAGAGCGAGCGCATATTTTTAGCAGAAATTCGTATTCCTTTCGTGGTCCACGGTTTATGCCGCTTAGGTTTAATATTATTAAGCGGGAAGGCCTTGTTAAAAGCACTTAAAGTTTTATTTAAAAAAGTTCTGAAGTTTGTGTTGACATTATCAGATTCAAAATTCCAATCGGAGTTAAAGCAAATATTATGAAATACTGAGAAATTAGCGGCCGAGAAAATTCTGCCCCGATGTCGAGATCTTGGTAAGGGCCTAATAGGTAAACTAAACCTGGAAATTACCGCCTCGTGATCGGAAAGACCTGAGTTATAGACCTGTGAATGCACCTCTGATGGAGAAAAATCAAAAATTGGCAAACTCTTTTATCTGAAACTTTCCTCCTTATGGGCCTTTTCCTTTATTAGAATTAGTGAAGTGTGACTTAATTTAGTTTTGTGCATAGTCGTTTAGTATCACCAAAGATCTATTATAGCTTACGCTATAGCAATGGCGGCTCTTCCATAGGGTCATTTAATCAATGACCCCCCAAAAATATTTCAGAAAATAAATTATTCGTTTGACCCGTCCCTCCTAATAGTTGTAATAAAACGCGAAACTTGGGATAAGTTAAATACGCTCGCGGCGTTCCTTAGGCATAATAAAATACGCTATACTAAGCTAGGTCGGGCAGTCCGAATTGCTCTTATTACCTTAAGGCTTGACGAAAGTACTCGATTATTTGCCGTAGATTTCACAGCTACCGGGCGGTAGCCGAACGTGATAGCAAATGGAATATGAAATCGCGATTTGGGTCTCTTCTCATAATTCGATCGATCGGTCGCGGCATCACGTCGGCATGCAGAAGTTCAATTGTTCGGAGGTCGCGCGGTTGATATTCTAACTCAAAATTGTTTTAGACGTTTTTAATCGATGAAAATTGATTTATATACTGTTTTTTTAAATATACATTTTTTTATTTTTATGCTCCATGTATGAGTTGGAAATGTACAGGAAATAAAATATAGTAGGTAGTGACTAGTGCAAAAAAATAAACAACTAAAGAGTGCTTACGAACTTAATTTTGCAAAAATAACCAATTTCAAGGTGGTTTATTATTAGAGTTGTGAATGTAGATGAAATAAAATATCGGTAGTGCAAAAAATTAAACAACTAAAGAGTGCTAACGAACTTAATTTTGAGAAAATAACCGAATTTAAGGTAAGTGGTCGCAATTTGCCAGCACTCAGTATACGACCAACTAGAACGATTCAGCTAACTGAATATGTGGTTGTGAAGTCTCTAACTTGAGCTCCCAATATAATTCACCACGAGCCGCCTTGATTGGGTCCTCCTGAGACATCAATGCTCGCCGAAACTATATTATTTCGTCTGGTAACCCTGAATTTGGCTGTTAATCTTTGGGGTTTCGTCTGCCGGCTTCCTCAACACACTTGGCAACATTGCGCGTTAATTTCTCTGTTGAAAACCCCGCATCCATTTAGAGAGGCCTGAACGTTACTGTATCTTGTTCAATCTACTGCGTAGCTATATTAATCTATTGTAACACCTATATATTACATATAAATTTTTTTATTGGACTCCATTTTGTTCCACCATATTGGCGATGTAGCAATATTTTACCAGTTTCTACCTATGCCACAATTGATTTCTGAATATAATTTAAAATCAATTATATAAGCAGTTTTTCATTCCGATTTTTTAAAAATTTTATTAGACCGCCATGTTGAATTCATACGAAAATTTTATCAGTATACCAATATATCATATCTATTTCTTGTGCAAATACAAAGTCCATTGAATAAGAAGTTTTTTTACTTAATCTTTTAATCAGTTTATTTCGCCGCCATTTCATTGCTCCAAAAGAAATTTTTACCAGTTCATTTCTATATCACACTTAATTTTTTAATTTTTGGATTTTTTTAAAATTTTGTTAGGCGTTATTTTATTTTGCCGTCTTGGATTCGTACCAAAATGTTACTAGTTTATCCTAATACTTGTTTTGTGCAACATTAGAGGTAAATTGGATACTTGGGCCACCATTTTGTTCTGCCATATTTGATTTTTACCAAAATATTATCAGGTTATCTCCAGTATAACGAAAATTTGAAATCGATCGGGTAAGTTTTCCAAGTATGTTGTGAACTGACAGATACACAGATAGACAGACCGATGGAATTGATAAATGTGTTTTTTGCCATCTTTTGGAATACAAACGTTTTATTTTGCCGCCAACAGTTTATTCCGCCATCTTGAATTCGTACTACGATTTTATCAGTATTTCTATATCACACTTAATTCTTGTATAAAAATTGAAATCATATCATTATCAGCTTATACCTAATAAGCAGCTGTTTCAGACTTATTTTTGAAATATTTTATTATGCCGCCATTTTGATACACCATCTTGGATTCATGCTAAAATTTTACCAGTTCATTCCTAGATAAAACTTATGATAATTTAAATTTTTGAGTTTTTTAAGTAATAATTTTTTCACTAGGCCAGTTATAGGCAAACTTTGCTTAACTGAAGTAGGTAGTAATCAATAAAAAAGCGATTCAAATTCACATATTTTTTAATTTATTAAGTATAATAGCATAATCATAAAAAACAAATTAATAAAAACAGATAGAATAATCAAATGAAAATTAATGAGCTGAGAAACAAGATGATCAATATTGGGGTCAATATCACTAATACATACACGCAAAGTGTTTTCTAAAATAACATCTGTAAGCCAAGATCGATACTTATATTTCTTAATTTTTATGATTGAAAAAAGCAGCTGACATTTATACGTGCTACCAAATATTTAAATTATTTTTCGTGCAAAAGCTCTTAGCTGTGGATACTTTTCTTCGGAAAAGTATGTTCTGTAAAATTCGCTTAGTTCCACATCATCAAATTTAGACTACAAATATGATCATTTGTAGGTGAAGCGAAGCATCTTTCACATTACACTTACAAGGGTTTGCAAAAATATTGAGAGTGCTATCCATATTTTTAAAATCGGAAAACTGACGAGTGAATTGCTCTGACAGTAGTTTCAGTTCAGCAGAATAGCGACCGTATTCAATGTTTTTGTGACTGGATAATGTTAAAAAATGAAAAAAGTTTTTACTTGTCATTTGTGTTTCCCACAAGCGAATTTTCTTTTGAAAAGCTTTAAGATGACTGTACTGCTGATTTACCGATTACCCTTGTTTTTAAAGCTTTAAGTTCAGGTCGTTTAAGTGTCCTATGATGTTTACCACCAATCACAAAGCCATGATGGATCACAAATTTGTGGCAATATTTTCTCTTTTATTTCCATAAAAACCGCTATTTCTTTTCTAAGATCATAAAATCTTTTTAGCATTTTACCTTGGCTTAGCCACCTTACTTCGCAATAGTATGTCACATCATCGTGTTCTGAAGTGAGATCATCCAAAAATGATTTAAACTAGCGATGGTTAAGACCGCGGGATCTAATAGAATTGATAGTAGTTACTATCACATCCATAACGTTCTTCAGTCGAATGGACTTAGAGCGCAAGTTTTGTTGGTGAATAATGCAATGCAGAATTATTAAATCACATTCTTGCACATACATAGCGGTTGCTGTTTCCTTCAGAATTCCGATAAAACGTTTTCGTGAACCGTCCATTGAAGACGCACCATCTGTGCACTAATTTAGACCACTGTAAACCATATTGCTTAAAAGTACTTTGCACCTCGGTAAAAATATCTTCTCCAGTAGTGGTCCCTTGTAGTGACCATAAAGCCAGTAATTCTTCTGCCACTGTAAATTCTTCATCAACACTTCGTATAAAATAGCTAAGTGGGCTGTATCAGATAAATCCGTACTCTCATCCAAAGCAATCGAAAATGCTTGAAAACCATCCAATCTATCATTCAATGTGTTTTTGATATCACTAGCCATCATAGCTATACGTCGAACAACAGTACATCGCGGTAAGCTCCCTTTCTCAAACTCTTTCTTCTTTTTTGGGCACAAAGGTTCTGCAACATCTTCTAGGCACTCTTTAACAAACTCTCCCTCAGAAAATGACTTCGATGTTTTCGCTATTTTGGAACTAACTATAAAACTCGCTGTCGCTTATTATATATCGATTTTTGTTTTTATGATTTGAAGAATACAGGTTGGTTAACAGTAATTATAAATAAACTATGTGTGCTAAATCTTTATTTTTTTTGCGTGTTATTTGAAATATCTGAATCTCTCGCGGGCTGGATTGGAGCTGGGGGGCCGGGGGTTGCCCATATATGCATTAGGCCGTCATTTGTAACATTTTAAAAATGTTCGAACTTTTAAAAGAAGATTCTTTGACTTTATTATATCGTTTCTTAGTGTTCTTTAAAATATTCCGGTAACAAACCTTTTCTTAATTTATAAATTAAGATCATTGTTAGATAATACAAACGTTGTTTTACTGACATCCATTTTAATATACCCAACATAACCTTTATTGGTGTATACCTACTGCTTCGTAACACTAATCACATTCCCCTGTTAAATAGTATTTGGAGATGTCTAATCTGGTCTTTTGACTTTAAATAAAGCATGCTAGCACAATAATCAAAGTGGGGTTGTACTATGCTCTTGAATAACGTTGTTCTTGCAGCGAGTGTAAGGAACTTCACTGCCCTAGCAAAAAAATATAATTTTTTACGTATTTTCTTTTTTAAAATTTCAAAATGCTTTTTAAGACTTAGTGAATTGTCTAGCTCAAAACCAAGATACTTTATATGTTCCACCCATTGAATTTCCTTTCCATCAATTTCCAGATGAATTGTTTTTTGTATCAATTTTATTTAGTTTTTGTTTTGTACTTATTATCATTGCTTTTGTTTTTTCTACATTTCATTTTAACTGGTTAATTTTAAGAAACTTATCAATATTTAAAATAAGCTGTCTAACTTTCAGTAATATTTCTTCTATATTTTTACCACTACATGAGACAAGGGTGTCATCAGGATTCCTTCAATGAAGTTTATATCATTGATATATATAATAAACAGTAAAGCTCCTAGAATGCTTCCTTGCGGGATACCGCAGTGATTTTGTCTTTTTTCTGAGTTCGAGTTTCCCAATCTTGCATACTGTGACCTCTGTCCCATCAGATATTCCACAAACTAATTCAACGCTTTACCACTTATCTTATAAAATCGCAATTTTTTCAACAAGATCTCACGGTCTATTGTTTCAAAAGCTCTTTGAAAATCAAAAAAAAATAGCAATTACGTATTTTCTATCGTCCACTTGTGTCTTCCATTTGGACAATGTTAATTGTAGAGCAGTCTCATATGAGTGTCTTTTTCGAAAACCTGACTGATTTCCCAAAAATAAATTACTGACATTAAAGTATTCCAATATTTGTTCAAAAACTGCTCTCTCCAGTACTTTCTCTAAACATGGCAGAGAGTTTACCGGCCTAAATTTGGAAACGTGGTTTGCATTTGCTACTTTTTGTATTGGTGTTACTTTACTAGTTTTAAATTCATTAGGGAACTTGCCGCTATGTAGTGATGTATTAACGAAATGCAATAAGACGTGTCCTATACTGTTAATGGTGTTTTTTAGAAATAGTGACTTAAAATATTCCCTACATTCTTTTTTTAATTTTAATCTTTTAATAATCTTTGATAGTTCATTAAAAGAAATAGTTACAAATTCATTTAATGGTTTCTCTATCAAAAACATATTTTGACATCTCCACTCCTCAGGAGGATTTATACTCTTTACGATGCTTTCAATACTGCCCACAAAATAATCATTGAACATACATGCAGCCTCCTTTTCACTATTTGCATTTAAAATATTGTCACTGTCACTCAGGCTGCCGAAATTTATGTTTGTGTAATTAATCTGACTATGAGGCATTTTATATAAACCTTTGAGCAATATCCACATTTTTCTACTATTACGGTTATTTTCTTCAATTTTTAATTCATAAAAACCATACTTTTTTTGTTTTAAAAGATTTACAAAACTATTTCTTTTTTCCTTATACTCTGCTCAACATAACTCTCTATTTTCAGTGTTCTCGATAAATCTTTTGTATGCCGCACTTTTCTCTTTTGCTTTAATTTTAAGCTCGTTATCGTACCAAGGAACTGAATTTCTCTTATTGCATTTTTCCATTATAGGGTAATATACATCTAGAATATATTTACAGTTATTTAAAATACTACTATATATCTCAATAATATCACAGCTGTTTGTTTCCCAAGTACATGCCGCTAATTTAATATTAATATTGCAAAATGCTTCTTCACCCAGTCGTCGTGTGTAGTATATCAAATTGTTATTTTTTAATTCCAAATTTTTTCTATTACATCTCATAAATTTCACACCGAAAACCAAATGATCAGCAATTTTAGGAACATGATAAACGGTTACCTTTCTGTCTTAGCCAATACATAGTCAAGCAAGGTACTACTACAACATGTTATTTGGATACACTCGCCAACTTTCTGATCTATTCCATACATTTGTAACAAATTTTTCATTTTCTTTGTGTAAAAAGAGTCTTCACCTAACCTACAAATATTAAAATCTAAATTAAGATCACCTAAAATAATACAATTTTCACTACTAAAACAGGTAAAGTCCACCCACATGCCATGTTGTTCCGTACACCGTCACTGATATGAACTGAATCCAGTAGTTTTTATCCTCTACATACTGATTTTTTGTTGTGAATGAAATGTTGTTCCTTATAAAAACAATGACACCCCCCGTATGTCGGTTAGCAGGGTCACATCTCACAAAACTGTATCCTTGCACAAAAATTTCTGCATCTTCTATATCTGCTGTGCATCTCGCTTCACTTAGTATAATAATTTTAAGCATACAATTAAACATTGTTGATATAATTTCATCCTTATTTGAAAGAAAGCTCTGTGAGTTTACATAAAGGATGTCATTATTCTGCAATCTTGTTTCTATCGTGGCTATTGTTGTCTCCCCCTTTTTGTAAAATTTCTGCGATGGTAGTTTTTTCTCCACCTAAATGGCCCATTTTTACATTGTTTGGCCAGAAATCACTAACCATAACATTCCGTTCATACTGTGGGTCTATCACAATCTTGAATGATGCTTTAAGGGGATCTTTTGACTCCATTTTCTCGCATGATATGACAGGAACTTTACTACTGCCCATATAAGATTTAACCTGATCCATTGTTGTGTTTGGAGCCAGGTTATCAAGATAGAAATATTTTCTTTCACTAGCCGCTACCAGGATCTTAGATGCAGTGCTGGTACCTTGTATTTCATTTCTATTTCCTGTTACACTTGACTTATAGCTAGCTTTTAATGTATTGTTGCTGTTATTGGTAACATCAGCATCATTACACAGGTTTATGATATCTGTCATTTTGTTAATTGTTGCTACTTCCGATGCTGGTACGATGAGTTGTGTTTTTCTGTAGCCCTCTTTATTGGCACCCTATTACTGCGCACTGATTCCTGTAATGCAACAATCATACCCTGCTTTCAACGCTCTTTTGCAGCTCTTTAATTGTATGTTTCTTATCATTTGTACAATCGGTTTTGTCTGTTGTAAAAACCTTATTTGTTTGTTCTTTCAGGATTTTCATCTCGATTTCCATACTTTCCATCATAAAGTCATAAAATCTATGACTGCAGCATAGATTTTATGACTTCCTTGATTTCTGCAAAGTTGGTGTTAAGAATAGAATCTGTACATTCACAACAGAAGTAAAATAATGTTCTTTGTGTGGCTTGAAGTACCGCCCTTATTTTATTGGCAAGTAGACCAGTTTTTCGTTCGGCGCAGTTTTTACACACCACTCGGCTACATGAATCACAATTCGCTCCAAATAGTGCAGCTTTATCTTCCATTGTACATTCTTTTTTGCAGAAAGCATAATTCATTTTTTTTTTCGATCGTATGATTTTTGACGTCGGAATCAGATCTGACAATTACCTGGTGATGTTGAAATTATTTGGCAACGTCGTTGGAAACTTTTGACACTACTGACGGTTGACAGGAGAGCGGATCACATGTGATTTGGAGGTTATGGTTGCCCGTTAAAATGAAAATCTCACACCAGTCTTCCGGTTCGTCTCGTCGAATGCAGACCTCTGTGTTATTGACATAAGTGGTTCCACGTGTTCGGTTTTGCTGCTTTATTTCGGGGGGAAACGGGAGACTCAACCGCTCAGTGTGGAAACTAACGACCCCGCTAGAAAGGGAGCAGACGCTGTGAACGTGTGAGGCCTAGTTGTTCCTGCATTCTATCCCGTTCGTCTGCCGCAGTTCTACAGTTATTCTACTGTTATGTAACAGGATAAACAGGAATGAAGAAGAAGAAAATCTTACAAACGATATTATTCGAAAATTATCCAAATCTAGGGCTTGCAAATAATTTCCAAGGTATTTTGGACTCTATTCTAGTCGTTCTATTACAATTTACTACATAACTCACAGTTTAATATCAAAAAACACACAAATTAGACACGAAATTTTGAAGACGACACAGTGTTATCAACTTTTTATATTATATGTTGACTAAAAAAAAATTGTACGCCAATTATTTGTTAAAAAACTACTGGCTTTATCGTTTAGAGCAAGTAAAAATATACAAAAAAAGTCTTTTTGTGTTCGTTAAATCGTTTAAAAAAAAAACAAATTTTATTTTAATCTATGCCTCTGGCACCTCCGATCCAGTTTTAGATGAAGAAAGAACTGCTTAAACTTTTACAAAAGTAATTTTGGATCAGTTCAAAAAAAAAGTTTTATTAAATATATGTATGCAAGTGCCCTATTTTTGAGATGCAGAATCATAATTTAAAAAAAAATCTAATTTCTAACATCCTGTATCTCAAAAATAAGGCATTTGCGCACAGATTTTTATTATTTTTTTTATTGGAACATTCAAGGAATCACTTTTGGAGAGCTTTGAGCAATTCTGACTCCATCTAAAACTGGGCCAAAAAAGTGCATCAAAATAGATTTTTTTTCTCGAAAACGACTTCTCATTTCATAAAATAATAACAGGTGTTTTTTGTGTAGTTGTAGTTGCCCTAAACGATAAAGCTAGTAGCTTGTATAAAAAAATGTACGATGTACTATTTTTTTTATTAAGAAAGCCAGAGATGATTACCCATGATTGAAGTAAAAACAGCTGAGTACTGTAAAAATATAGCCTTTCAATACCAATGAAATAACTTTCACTATATCAGAATTACTAAAGAAATGATAATTTGTATATAAACTTTTTGTCTTATTTTCCTACAAAGAATGTCGTTTTAAACGTTAGCGCATATTTTTTGAAACACCCCTGTATATTACATTAAAATTTTGTTGTTGCACTCTATGTTAATTATTTCAAAAACATAACAGTTGCCAACGCTGACTCCCCTACCAGAGGATGTTGCTGTAGATCGTTGGTAAACGAATTCACACCATGAGCACCTTTTATAATTACAACATAAATTACATTTTCTTGAGACGTCGATGTATCGATTCCTTTCCCCATTAACTATTTAAGATCCGTAGGTAGTTACACTTTCCCTGTAACCGACCTTGTTATTTTTCTCTTCAATTTTAATTTTATTAACCTCTGTCGCGTCCTTGACTTTCTTCCAATATAAATGCCGGTAGTAGGGTTAGGGAGACGGCCATCCCATCCCCCACTTATTGGCCTACGGAAATCGATAGTCCGGCAATATCGCTATTTTTATCCCCTGTACCTACTAACACGGGTTTACCAACCTTTTCGATATAAGACTATGTCAATGTGTTGCGTGCAAGTAATAGAGGAAAATCTAAACAACGGGGTTTAAATCTTTAAATTTACTTTCCCAGAGTTATATGTGGCATTCTCGTATATGCCTAAAACCTGTGTGTATGAGGATAAGTACGAAGTGAAGTGAACTCTATTGGACTATTTCATATAAAATGAGGCTTATAGAAAAATTAGAATTGAAATAAATTTCCGCTTTAACAAATTGGCGCAAGAAGAAGATGCTGATCTTAAAAGTATTTGGAAAACTATAAAGTAAGGACATTTTTAAACTGCGCGGTAATTACACCGAAATTTTGAACAATATATGAGCAAATTCTCAATTTTTTTGAAAAAAAATGGCAGCTTTAAATGTCACGAAGACAACTGGCGGGTGCAGTTTCGAAACATTTTTTTATGGAAGTCGAGTGATGCACTTTTTTCCACCAAGTGCAACAATTAATTGTAGTTGCCTTAGTTTTCTAATATATATGACATTTTGAAACGCGCTTTTCAAGTGTTCTAAAAGTTTCCGAAAATATCATTTAATTGAAATGGCTCGTTCAAGAACATAAAATCGAAACAGTTATTATCTATGGCGACCAGGTTAACCAGAATTATCACGCTGAAGTTGGCATAATCAATGAATGCTTTCCCGAACGGCCAATGTGCAGGAAATACTTTAGTAAAAGATGCCCCAAGATCTGGAAGGCCTAAAATTAGCAATGGTCGTCGCGTTCGTTGGATGCAACTTATCCAGATAGATGGATTGGTCGTTGAGGTCCGACAGAGTGGCCAGCTCACTCGCTAGATCTTACAGCTTTTGATTATTTTCTATGGGCTATGCGAAATCTCAATTTTTCAAAATCCGGATTCTCTGGACGAACTGCGTGAACGTATCATCGACATGATTGTAGGATAAACTCTGAAAAGCTTCTTAATAGGAGGAAAAAATTCACTAACAGGATGATCATGTGTCAAAAGGTGCAAGGCGGACCTATACAACATCTTTTAAAATGTTCTTAAAATTTCTTTTTTAATATTCGTTTTTTATGGAACGTGGTTCTTTGTTTACTTTAGTTATCTTGATTATTGAAATTGATTTTGTTTTATAAATAAATAAAAAAACAGTTGAATTAAAAATTATAAACCGATAACATCTCGTCTTTATTTTTCACTAATTTCACCGTAAATGTAGTAATATCAATAGTTTTTATCAGTTTTTTATTAATTGTTTTAATAAAATATTTACTGTTTCATTTTTGTGCTTCACTTAGTATGTAGAATTGATATTGGTAACCTCAAAAAATATCCCAATAGTATAATAATGATTCTATTAGGAAACATTATTATTGTTCATCATTTGAGAACTGCTAAATCAAAGTCGTTCCGCCATCTTAAATTCATAATATAATTTTACCATTTTATCTTTGCATCATTCTTATTTCTAGCATAATTTTGAAATTAATCTAACAAATCGTTTTTATACTGATTTTTTAAGCATTTTATTAAGCCGGCACAATGGAGGGATTCCTCCCCATCCTTCCTCAAACCGGAGTGCCTTGTCTGGTTTACAGATGGCTCTCTAATGAAGGAGGGATCTGGGGCGGGAATTTATGGGGAGAGTCCCAGGGCAAGAATTAGTCTTGCTCTTGGACGGTATGCGACTGTATATCAGGCTGAGATTACAGCAATCTTGGACTGCGTACAAGAAAACCTTTCCAGAGGATACCACCACAAGCATATCTATATATGCTGTGATAGTCAAGCCGCGATTAAAGCTCTGTCCTCGAACAGGGTCAACTCGCTGCTAACACTTGAATGCAGGAGAGCCCTAGAGAGGCTGTGTGAGTCCAATAGGGTTAGCCTCATTTGGGTGCCTGGCCATCAGGGCATTGGGGGTAATGTAGGGGCGGATCAGCTGGCTCGTGAAGGTAGCAACACTGCTTTCACTGGGCCGGAACCTGCTTTTGGAATTGCTCCTTCAGCTGTCAAGGCTAGGATTAAGAATCGCACTGTCGAGGAATTCCGTGCTGAATGGCACGAGCCGGCAGGGCTCAGACAGTCTAAGGTCTTCATATCAGGCCCTTATAGCCGTTCTGAGTCTAATAGACTTCTAAATCTAAACAGAAGTCAACTTAGAACTATTACCGGGGTCCTAACTGGACACTAGCTAGTGAAATATTACCTGCATAAGATTGGACTCGACAACGATCCATACTGCAGGTTTTGTGCTGAGGTAGACGAAACTACTGAGCATCTAGTCTGTCGATGTGACGCTTTAGTCAACGCCAGATTGCTTTGCTTGGGTGACACCTACGTGGAACCCGAGCTTGTGGGACGTGCGCGACCAGAAAGGGTCCTTTCCTTTCTAAAAAGGAGTGGGCTCTTGGCCTGACACGCCTACTTGGGGGGATAGTACAATGGGCCTCAGTGAGCCTAAGTGCTGCCCTTGTCGGGCTCCCCATCTATGTCTATGTCTATGTCTAAGCCGGCATTTTCTTTTGCTATCATATATTCGTCAACAGTTAATTCGTATTTAATACTTGATTTTTTTACAACATTTTAGGTTATATTGGATAACTAGTTTTTTAGTAATATCTTTTAACCCTGCCATTTTCTTCCGCCGTATTGGAATTTCTTCAAAATATGACCAACATTTGAGATCAATCGGATAAGTAGTTTTTAGTTAGTGACACCGAGACAGAAAGACCGACGGAATTGAGAAAATATATTTTTGGCATCTAGGAACACAAATAAGTGAAGATATGTAAAACCGTTGATGGTGCGATTTTTTCACGATTACAAACATTTGGACGACATTTTGTTCTGACATCTTGAATTCGTTCCAAATATATATCAGTTAATCTATGTATGACAATTCTCGAACAAAATTTGTGTTTCATGTAGTTTTTCAAGCTGAATTTTTAAATATTTTATTAAGTCGCCATTTTGTTTCGCCATCTTGAATTCGTACTAAAAGTTTACCAGTCGATTAATAATATTTCATTTTTGTGCAAAATTTAAGGTAAATTGGATTAACAATGTTTTAGTAATAATATTTGTAATATTTCACTAGGCCACAAGGTCATCTCCATGCGACTCTTAATTTTTGACCAAAATAAAAGTCAATCGGGTAAGTAGTTTTTTAGCTATTTTATGAAGAAACAAACAGACGGACAGACAGACCACCTGTTCTCGTATGGGCGGAGTTTGACTCGCAAAATTTTTTATATTTGTGCAGAACACAGCTCTTTCCTGATGAGTTTCCCCACCAGGGATGCCATGTTCTCGTTGCGCAAGAGTCGTACTCAAAAAATTATTTAATTTCCCACCGAACATAGCTGATCCTGGATAGGTTTCCCCATCGAGAATGCCATGTTCTCGAACGGCACGAGTTGTATTCGAATCCGCTCGATTTGTTCGAGAACATGGCATTCTCGATGGGGAAACCTATCAGGAAAGAGCTGTGTTCTGCACAAATATAAAAAATTTTGCGAGTACAACTCTTGCGATACGAGAACATGGCATCCCTGGTGGGGAAACTCATCAGGAAAGAGCTGTGTTCTGCACAAATATAAAAAATTTTGCGAGTCAAACTCCGCCCATACGAGAACATGGCATCCCTGGTGGGGAGAATGGAAAAGAGGAGTCGTTGGAAGATATTCTACCAAACTTGTCTGAAGTCCTCACAAAAGAGGCAACCAAAAAACAAGAATATTTCTTCAACGAACCAATCTTTGTCCATCAGGGGGCGAACCAATCCCCGCAACGATCCCACAAGCTTATCGAGCAACTACCATCGGTATGCCTAGAGGCAGGCAACCGACCACAAAGACAACATACCAACTACAATGACACATTACTAAACGAAAACGCAATTGTAAACACGCAATTAGAAATTGCTAATCGACTTTCGGAAATGGCAATGTGTCTGGCATCCCTGAACCGACCGGTAGAAAAACAAAAGAAATTAAGAGTCACATTTAGCGGCCTCGAGCATGAGGACCCTCGTGAATTCTTAAAACAAATCAGCGAATATTGCGCGCAACATAATATTAACGATCCATATGAACAATTAGATATAATTAAGACCCAGTTGAGGGAAGAAGCCCACAAATGGGCTAGTACATTCACAAACTATAAAATAACCCTATTACAATTTTGCGATCGTTTTATAGCTAAATTTGGTTTCCTTGATAAAATCACGGACTTAAAAACTAAATTATATGGCGAAAAACAAAATATAAATGAAACATCAGAAAAGTTTATTTTCAGAAAATACGCTCTATTTACGCGGCTTGAGCCCGACGGAAACGAGCAAAGTTTAATTTCTTTAGTTGTGTCGCAACTATTACACAATAGACAAGTTCTGATTTAATAAATCTCACGTCAATGCTCGAGAAAGACATTGCCGAGGAAAGGAAAGTTAAAACTAATGTACAGGGTCAGACGAAAGTTGTGGTGCAGAAGGTAACAACTTCGTCTCCCCCTAATAGTAATAATTTTAAACCAATAACGACCAACTTACAAAATCATTTCCAAAATCAAAACACTACTCCTAGATTTGGCACAAATCAGGGTAGTAACGGCCCGAGGAATATAAATTTTCACTCTGTGCCGAATAACACTTCTAATAGAAATGCGACAAATTTTCAAAATAGGAATTTTTCGACTGGACAAGGTCCAACAAGGAATTTTGGCAGCGGTCAAAATCCCAACACGAACTTTAATCGTAATAATAATAATAATGACAATAATCAAAATAATAATAATCATAATAATAATCATAATAACAATAATAACAATAACGGTAATCGACATTTTGCGCAGAACGCACAAAATCAAAATCGACCGTACAACCCTCCGAATACAAATAGGATTCAAACTACTGCAAACACGCAGAACACAAAAACCACGGTTCAACCAAACACACAACAAAAACACCAAAATCAGTCTTTTAAAAAGGTAGCGGTGGTAAGGCAGGACGAAGCCATGCCATCAACTAGCCGTAATAATAATAATACTAATGGTTCCCAAAATGATAATAATTCTACTACTAATAAAAATAATAGTAAAAGGGAGGAAAATCTCCAGAAACAAATTAAATCCCTGCAAAGGCAGGTGACTTCCTTAAAAAACAAAAAGAGACTAAAATAAATCCTGAGTGTCCGGAAAACTAAGTCAGGGCCGGCCTCAGGATATTCAAGAAATAGACATTTTCTCTCCAAACTATCAAGATCTAATCCTTAATAATAATAATAATCAACAAAAAATTTTTCCAAATTTAAAAAACAAATTTGTTCATAAAGATCTAAATACTCTCTTTCCCGAAGTGGAAAAATCCGTGGAGGAATTAAAGGGCATCACCCTTCCCCACGTTGCTAAAAATAAAATTAAAAAGAAAAATAAGAAACAAAAGAAGAACGTTCAACGAGCTTCCCAAGAGGTAACCTCGAAGGGAGACAACGTTTCTTCACAAAATAGTGTTCCTCAAATTAAAAATAAATTAAATTCTAAATTAAACAAAATAAAAAATCTTTCTATTTCAACTTTCACTTTGAGTGTCGGCCCGCACTCCTCTTTTGAAAAAAGTACACACTCTCACACTTACACAACACATACACCCGAGGGTGGTGAGTCAAAAAACAGACCCGTCATGCGTGGCGCGGATAGTGTGACTCACCATTCCTCAACCACACACACACAACACACTCTCCACACACCACACCAGCCACTGAACACTTCTTCAAATTCAAACCAAATAACACTTTACAACGGAAATGCGGTACCTAACCTTTTAAATAATAATGATAATGAGGATAGTAGTAGGGAGGTTGAGGTAGGGAATGATGGTGATAAGTCAAGGACTTTTTCACACGTCGTTGGGAATAGAGTCCCAAAAGTGAAAAATCCGATACTAAGTGTTACTCTTGGAGGACGAAAAGTACGGGCACTTTTGGACACTGGGGCCGGAGTAAATTTGTTGTCGGCAAACTTAGCCCCAAATTCCCTCGACACATCAGAGACAATTAATTTAGCACTAGCTACCAAAAACGCGAACGCTGAGGTACTAGGCACTTGCCATTGTAATTTTGAAATTCAATCGGCAATTTTTTCGGCAAAATTCTTCGTAATAAAGAATTTATGCGAAGATATGCTATTAGATCACCCATTTTTAAGTAATCAGGAATGCGTCCTAGATTACAAACGTAATTGTGTATATATTGGTGTAGAAAACAGAAAGACAGTGTACTGGTATCAACCCCCAAAATTAAATAAAAATTTAATAAAATTACCGGAACTAAATGATCAACACCCGCAGGGTATTAAAGATTTGATTCATGAGTTTCAGGATATTTTTGAAACTGGGTTAGTCCAACCCACAACGCGTACGACAAAACATGTCATTACGTTAAATTCAAATAAAGTAGTTAACAAAAAATGTTACCCCTTAAACCCTTATAAAAAACGTATCTTATATGAATGTGTAGATGAAATGCTTGAGGCAGGTGTCATCGAACCCTCACAGTCACCGTACTCCAGTCCCCCTGTTCTTGTCGAACGTGAGGGTAAAAAGGAAAGGTTCTGTGTAGATTTCCGTGACCTGAATGACCTGACTCAAGACGAGAGCTCAGGGCTTCCTAGAATCCAGGATGCTCTCAAAGACCTCTGTCAAGCAAAGGTTTTTTCAGTTCTTGACCTGAAGGCAGGTTACTGGCAAATTCCTTTGGACGACCTTTCTAAAGAATTGACGGCATTCACAACTCCAGACGGAGCGTCATATCAATTTACTGTCATGCCCTTTGGTCTGAAAGGCGCGCCAGCCACCTTTCAGAAACTTATGACAACAGAAGTCTTGGTTGGTTATCTTCATGATTTCGTACAGGTATACCTGGACGATATCATCTGTTACAGTAACACTATCGAGGAACACTTAACCCATCTTCGCCTCATTTTTGAGCGCTTACAAATACATAATCTCAAAGTTTCGGCGGACAAGTGCCAACTTGCCGTCACGGACTTGAACTATCTTGGCCATAGAATTTGTGGGGAAAACAACATCCCTCAACAAAAACACATAATTCAAATCCAGAACTTTAAAAAGCCGCAGACAAAAAAGCAACTCCAGAGCTTTCTTGGAGTTTGCAACTGGCTAAGGGAATACGTCCCAAATTCTTCTGAAATTCTAGTGCCATTAACCCAGTTATTGCGCAAAACTTCTAAGTGGCATTGGACCGAGGTCCACGATAAAGCTTTCGAGGAGGCCAAGATAGCTTTTTCGAATCCCACTCCTTTGAGCAGGCCCGACTATACTTAACCATTCATACTCCAAACAGATGCGTCTTCCGTAGGAATGGCGGCCGTACTCTACCAGGAGGCAGAGGACGGAGAAAGACGCATTATTTCTCACATTAGTTCGAAATTTTCACCCACTGTGGCTAAGTACCACATCAATGAGCAAGAGTGTCTCTCTGTCATGTGGGCAGTAAAATACTTTCGTAATTACCTAGAAGACCGACCGTTCATTCTTCGAACGGACTCTAGGGCAATTACTTGGTTAAACAAATTCAAAGACACTAAAGCCAAACTAACTAGATGGGCCTTACTACTTCAAGAGTTTAGTTTCAGAATCGAGCATGTCCCTGGCACGAAGAACGAACTTCCAGATCTCCTAAGCAGAGACCCTGGAGAGCAGACAGACTTCACGCCAAACCTCGAGAGACTTTTCCCCCCAGAAGCCCTGGGAGAAAACCCTGACAATGCGTCTCAAACTATCCCTGAAGACTTAGCAATCAATGCGATTAACCTACGAGACCTACATACACAAATTGTCAATGCCCAACGATCAAACCGTCAATGTCAGAGACGCATCGCGCAACTGACCTACTTGACGAACAACCCCCCAGAGACTAACGAGGACCGCGAGTTATTGAGACACTACATAACTTACGACCAGTTACTCTGGAGACAACACGACTCTGGTGACAGACTCGTCGTACCGAAAAATCAGACTCAAAAGGTTATCTACACGTTCCACGATGACCCTGATTCTGCACACCCAGGCATTGATGAAACGTTGCGTCAAATACAGCGCCTATACTACTGGAAAAGAATGACTCGTGAAGTATCACACTATATCAAAAATTGCATACCCTGTTCAATTTGTAAAACGCAACAAAAAGCGCCACATGCTCCGATGCATGCTAGATCGCCAAAATATCCTTTCCAAATGATATCAGTCGACGTATTAGGTCCTTACGCAGAAACCCCACGAAAAAATCAATACATACTAAAAGTTGAAGACGTTTTTAGCAAATGGGTGGAGGCCAAACCATTTCCAGAGCTATTGGCAAGGGACGTGGTAACATATCTGGAAGGAGAAATCTTTTCCAGATATGGAAGCCCAGAGACCGATAGTATCTGATAATGGGCCGGTTTTCATCTCCAGACATGTCGAAAAAATGTGCGAAAGACACAACATTAAACACGAATTCTCGGCGATATATCATTAAAGAGCAAATCCGGTCGAACGTAGAGTTCAAGAATTTAAAAAGATCATGAGAATTTTATTACATAACAAACCCGAAATTGCGTGGGATACACAAGTACCCAAAGCATTACAAATACTAAGATCTCGTCGTAACCAAGCCACAGGCGAAACGCCTGCTTCCATGGTCCTTGGTTATGAGCTTCCTCGGCCAGGTACGTGGTTCACCCCTGAGGCCCTCAGGCGAAAAATTTGACCAAGCCGGAAAGGAAGGCTCCCTTTCTAAACCAGACAGACAAGTGCCGTAAGGACTAGTCGAAAGAGACCCCTTAGGGCCACCTTGTACCCAAATTTCAAAAGGATATATCAAGAAATACGGAAATTATGAACAAAAGAAGATAGGCGTCGCAGATGCCACTCCTGAAAAAGGACGCTACGTCAGTAGCGCCTAAACGCGACGTCGGACGTAAAAAAGTCACTAGACAAAAAAAGTTTTCCAATGAATTAATCTACAACATATCAAATTTTCAAGGAAATAGGAAAATTTTTGCGAACGGATTTTTCACTTTTTTGGACTTAGCCAAAATTTTGAATAAACAAAAAATCAAAATAAAGGTATCAACTTGGGACCTTCACAGGATGAAAGCCCATACAAAAAGAAGAGTTTTATATAATAAAACCTTTTTGGAAAAAACAACTGGAAAACCAAGAAATCGACGTTGGAAGTAATGCACCAGGACCTGGTGAAAATGTCCAATATCTATAAAACGACTGACAGAAAAAATCTGATTTTTCACAGGATTAAATATTAACTAAAGAACTATCGTTTAACAAAGTTTTAAGGCTATACGAATTTTTTATTTTCAAAAAGAAAAAAGTTGTAATAAAAATCTGAAACTTGGCTAGAATACGTATAAAGTGATACTATTCTCAAAAATCTAAACTGGGAAAAAACTCAAAAATACGGATCCCCACGGGACTTTAAAGTGTCCAGGGAGATGTGTCTTCAAGAAAATCTTGTTCGAAAGTGAACAGAAAATGCACCAGTTTCGTTCACGGGACTCCCGCCCACAATCCACAGGATTGGTCCAGAGCGTGCAAAAGGGTGTCGCCGTGACGTCAAACTTCGATTAGTATAAATATAGACAGATTTTTGTTTCAAAAAAAGAATTCGATCTTCTCCTACCGTACAGTTTACGTGTCAAACTCGTGTGTGATAGCATATATTCATATACCCTCCTAAGCGTCGGAAGCAGTGTTATTGGTGCGTTTCTTTCTGTCATTCTGGGTGATACAGCCGAAGACAACTAGAGGAACCTTGCACTTTGTTCCCATCGTTGGATTGCGCCGGATCTTAGCTTCGAAAGTTCCATTGCACTAAGGTTCTTAGTAGAGCTCTGATTGTGAAGATCGTCCTTGGGTCTTAAATTGGTTCTCTTGATTTATGGCCTAGTAGGAGGCATCTGGAAGAGATAATACTGGCTGTTATAAATTGCGCGAGGAAGAAATAGGTAAAGTTGTTTACTCTGGGACTCCTTCTCCTCTAAGCGTTCTCCAAGCTCAGTTTCTCCAGATCAAGTTTCCATTCTTTGCTCTAAACCTTAGCTAACTAGTGTTCAAGTGTTAAAGTTAAAACTCTGTAACTTCTGGCATAAATTATCACTCATTTTTCTTTTTAAACGTAAACCTGTTTACCGTTCTTTGCTTATTTTGGGAAATTTGAATTGCTCATTACACTCTAAATTTTTAACGAATTGCTCACGTAACATTTTTAAAAATTATAAATTTTGATTTACCGATTTTTGACTGCATAATAATATTTGATTATCTTGTAACATTTGTATTATTTGATTTGTATTTTATGATCTACCCTTAATTGGGCGAATCATATTTTGTAAACATTTACTGATTGTGACAAACCGATTTTGACATTTTCTGATTTAACATAAACTTAATTGTTTAAACAAATTGTAAATATTATTTACTTGATCTTGTAATAGGTAAGATAGGATCCTAGCATTAAGTACGCTTGGTGAATCCGTTCTTAACAAACCCGAAGACCCCTCCAGAACAGCACGTCAGTTCCTGAAGTTCTCAATCTCTCTTAAGTGTAGAGGATTGTTTATTATAAGGAACAATTAGCAAAAACCGTGCATTTTTTTTTTTTTAGTGATTTGATCGATATAAATTTTTTAACTGTGTAAATATTTATAACTTATTTACTGCTATCATAAAAGTATAAACTTTAACTTTAATAATTTTATTTTTAATCTATTAGTATTGTTAATATAATATAAACATTTTCGCGTCTAATATCGGCAAGCGGAGTGGACTATTAGTCAACTTTGGAAAAAACAAGCTGAAAAGAATATCTTTTTGAGTTTTTCCAAATCTTAATTTTAATTTACAAATATCATTTTTTATTTTACCTACTTTGCTAATTTTAAAACAGTGATTATTTGATTTTACTATCATAAAAAAATAAAAAATAGCAAAAGATATTCACTTAGTTAGTTCGACTAGGTTAAGTAAAATTGTAATTTGATGCTAAAGTTGTAACATAAAAAGATTTTACTGGGCAGTCACAGTGTGCAATTCTAATTGATATAAACAATAACAGATACGAGAGATTTGTTATTATCTATTTTGACTATATTGATTTTGATAAGTGAGCAAAAAGACAGTGTTATCATTGGTCAATTACTATTTGTATGGACAAATACTAGCAATGCATCATATG